>JAZGTH010000033.1:1645000-2190000 GCA_036877525.1 Chromobotia macracanthus | reverse complement strand
TGTCTGACTTTGCCATCTATAAACACTGACACTCTGATCTGTCCCACAAAACAAGAGACCGCATGTCCAACACCTGCTGCATTAACAGGAGTCTGTTATAACGGCAACAGAAAACAGGAACCTGGTTTGGGATCAGATTCTGAGTTTTCTTGGCATCATGGACTCTGTAAAAGGTGTTAAAGACTTAAATTGTACCAAAGCGCCACAATTCTTTACTGTCCAGAGAAAACGATTTGATAGATTTCACTGTAGTTTTCCACAAAATGTACTTCAAGCCCCTCTGTGATATATTCGGCGAGATCAGAGAAATCCTTTCTGTTTTCTGCAGGCAGGATTATGCATGTTACTCCAGCTCTCCTGGCCTGTCGGAAGAATCAAAAAACATGGCCGCATATGTTTAGTACATTAAAACAATCCTATTTTAGGATTTCAATCCTGTTTATTTCTTTGGTTTCAAATGTCAGTCAAATGCGTAAATGGAGATGACACAGAGTACAGGAAGTGCAGAAAACAGTTTTGGAAGTGAGACAGTGTGACCTATCGGTTAACTTACAGCGATGGTTTTCTCCTTTATTCCTCCCACAGGCAGAATCTTGCCGGTCAGGGACACTTCCCCAGTCATGGCCACATTCTGGCGTGCTGGTGTGTTGGTGGCCAAGGACAGCAGGGCCGTGACGATGGTGCAGCCTGCACTGGGGCCGTCTTTGGGAGTTGCACCCTGTATAGATTGACAGACTTTTGTTTTTGTACAGGACATTCAACACCTTTAACCTCACACCTTCTTAAGTCATGTTTCCATTCAACTTTTTAATGCGCATTTGGGATATCGCAAAAAAAACCCCGCTAAATGGAAATGCCAAGATGCACATAAATAATGTGAATAAAATTTAGTCTGATAATTTCTTATCCAATAAGATAAACACGTAAACTACAATGGAAACACATTAACTAAATACAAACCAAAATTCCTTGACATGCACCGAAAGTCGTGACTTTGCCTCATAAATCACACGATAATAAAAATGTTTTGTACAGCAGCAACTTAAATGTTTCTTTGGTTTGTGGTGTCATTTAATCAGGAAGTTACGATTTTGTTCTGTATGACCTACTGGATGGAAACAGTGCTTTATCTGCAAATGTTGAACACCAATTTTGCATATTAGTTAAATTCACAACTTCATGGAAACAAGCAATGGGTTATTACATAAAGGCAATTTATACCAAGCACTTCCAATTGGGCATCAAATTTCATGGTAATTCATTAAAAATGATATATTCACAACTTACAATTCTATGTGAGCTGTAAGTCAGATGGTGATACTTACCTCAGGCACATGGAGGTGTATATGAGAGCTCAGAAGGAAATCATTGTTTGGTTGTTCCTTCATGAGGAATGATCTGGCAAACGTATAAGCGATCTTAGCGCTTTCCTTCATGACATCACCCAGCTGGCCCGTGACCTCCAGTGACCCCTCTCTGGGTCCATCTTTACCCTGAGGTTCTTTCGGCCTCCGCAGAGATGTCTCAATGAACAGAGTGGATCCACCTGTGGAAGACAGAATGAATGATGATTTCTTTACGTGGCTATAAACAAACATAACACACTCACTACAGTGTGAGTTTTTAGGAATGTTGGAATGTGAATAAACATTATGCACTTCAATTGCCTTAGCAAAAACTGATCATCACCAAGCTATATGTTATCTTAAAGGCAGGATAGGCGTTTTTTCCAGAACTTTTTTATGCTGGTTGAAAGTCTCTTTACATCCTAATAAAAATGGCTAAGTAAAGTGGTTTAAATATATTTATATATCTTCTGTGGAAGGTGCAAAACCATAAAATGTTTGTCCAACCCATGGCTGTCCAAGCCAGGCCCATGATGACTCCAGGCGGCGTGATGTCATACATTCGGTCCACAGTGAAGATGGGCTTTCCCACGTAATCCTGAAGGTTGTCGGAAGTGACGTTCACCGTTGTTTCCTTGTTGTTGACGATGCGGAAAGCTACTTTCCTGAACACCTACAAAGCGAGCAGAAGGTACACAACTTAACTCTAGTTTCAAAATACCAGAGACGTGAGACGTGGGAATGCGTTGTTCGTACTTTCTCGACTTGCTTCTGAAGGTTCCTGACGCCACTTTCTCTGCAGTACTGTCTGATGAGCATGGTCAACGCTTCAGACGTAATGTTTGCCTTCTGCTCATCCAAACCGCACAGAGCTCGTAACTGAGGTACCAAGTATCTCTGAGACCAGAAAGGTAGATATAGGAGAACTATGATGAAAATGTTAACTAGGAACTAAATAAACTATGATGAAAATATGATGTGAACTATGAAATGAATAAACTATGATGAAATATGAATGCATCTAATGAAAACGACAGGGACAATTCATCTTGACTTGGAATCAATGGTACAATTGTGATAGTTCTTGGTTAGTTCCTTATACGGTTGATATAGGCAACTAGTTTAAACAAACCACATGCAAGTTGTCCATCTAAGACAGATATTGTTAAGTTTTAGTTATTGTTACCATACCTCTGCAATGGCCAGTTTCTCCTGAGCAACGTAGCCCGAAACATTGATCATTTCCATTCGGTCTCTTAAGGGTTCGGGAATGGTGTCAAGAACATTAGCAGTACAAATGAAAAGCACCTGGACAGCAGAAAAAAAGCCAACAGAGGGCAAATGAATCCATGTTCTCCTTCCAAAAGATGAACAACAGAAATTACGTTGAATTTTTACCTTTGATAAATCAACGGGAACATCCAGGTAGTGATCTAGAAAGTTAGCATTTTGTTCTGGATCCAAAAGCTCCAGCAGGGCAGAGGATGGGTCGCCCTGGTAACCTCGACCAATTTTGTCAACCTGCACAATAAGCAGAGACACTTAACACTGCGTTGCGTGTCATTATTCCAACACAGAACATTCCCCTAACGTTAGTTTAAAACTGAAATTGCTTATTGACGCACCTCGTCAATAAGCACCAGCGGGTTTTCAGTCTTTGTTTTCTTTAGACACTGAATGATCTTTCCTGGCATTGCACCAACATACGTTCTCCTGTGATGTAACAGCAACCACATTTATAATTCAATAAATATGCAAATTATGTCAGGAAATAAACACATTCATGAAACTCCTCCATGAAACGCATCCAAACACGTCAACTTGTTTAAGGAATCAGATCCATTGACAAGTCGGCCACACCCACCTGTGGCCTTTTATTTCAGCCACATCAGTCATGCCACCCACACTGAACCGGAAGTATTCGCGGTTAAGCGCTCGGGCGATCGATCGGGCAATGCTGGTCTTGCCGACACCAGGAGGCCCATAGAAACACAAGATCTTTCCCTGTGTGCTGCCTTTGAGCTGGCTTACAGCTATAAACTCCTGCATGGAAAAACAAGCACCTGGATTAACAGGATTTGACTTTCATGTGACCAAAGCACAAGGATTTCAAAACAGTTTGTTTGTTTTTACCAAAATGCGTTTCTTAACGTCATCCATTCCATAGTGGTCCTCTTCCAACACTTCTTTGGCTTGGCTCAACTCCAGGTTTTCCACACTGTTGGTGCCCCACGGCATTGAGGTCAACCAGTCTAAGTAGTTCCGTGTAACACTGGGAATTTTAAGGAAATCCAGTAAGAATCCAGCAAGAATTAATTACAAATGATCTTAAGAAGATGATTATTCATAGTTTATAGCAGAGATCTCCAGAATGGTTCATAGAGCTGCAGTATTTATCTCCAACCCTAATGAGTCACACCTGAAGCAGCTAATCAAGGTTTCTGATACTGCTAGAAACATCCAGGTAGGTGTTGGAGTAGGTTGTAGCTAAACTTTGAAGGTCTGTGGACCTCCAGGCACATGGATTGGATTGATTTATAGCAACATGGATTGATTTATAGCAATATATTTTGAAGTTGTTAATGGCCTCACTTGAACTCTGAGGAATGATTGTCTAACAGCGCAAGTTTGTTCAGTTCTTCATTTATAACGTCCATGATGTGTTGAGGAACGGTTCGTTCCTTCAGCCTCTCTCTGAACTTCTCCTCAATGGCATCTTTGTCTTCTTTCTCCAGGCCCAGCTCCTTCTTGATAATCTTCAGCTGTTCCTGCAGAAGGTACTTTCTGTGGGTCTGCTTGATCTTCTCCTCCACCTGAAGGTCAAGATGAACAGCAAAGCATGTTTAGAACAGCACTGATTCCATATTCCAAAAATCACACTGTCTGTGTTACAATACAATACAATACAATACTGTGTGCTATTTACTGCATATTACAAAAGTAGTATGCGTAGTATGGCAGTACACCATGTGGAACACAACCAAAGCCAAAAACAAAGAGCTACTGTAGAACATTCAACATGTTTGTGCGCTAAATCTTATCTCACCTCTCTGCCAAGACGCTGCTGCAGTTTGCTGAGTTCATATTCTTTTTTCAGTAGCGAAAGTGCTTTGTATAATCGTTTGGGTATCTGTGAGGGCATAACTCGAGTCAGACACATTCAATAAAAGAAACAGATTTCAAAATGTCGTGGCACAAACGTACGTACGCTAGTTTCCTCCAGAACGTTCTGCAGCTCGTGCGATTCGGCCCCGGTTAGAGCTGCACCCATGTCGCTGAGGTAAATGGGGTTATCCACGACTCTCTGCCCCGCCTGCATCATCTGGAGCACAGACTCTCTGACAAACAAATAACATGTTAATGTTTTAACATTTTAGAACTGCTAAATAAATATATAAATAAACATTTTTCATCAGTGTTACCTGTACAGAGGATTCAGAGCAATAATATCACGAATTGTCTTGACGATCTCTGCAGTCAGGGCCTAGTTTACAGGGGAGCATAAATATTAAATACTATTAAATATTTCATAAATATTCATATAATTACATGAGTGAGTGTTGTGGCTTTAAAGCCATTACAGAGGGTCTTTAAATGCTAAATATATTGTATTATGTTTACTTAAATGAAGTGTAATACCTTCACTTCTTCTGTAACCTGGAAGTCTTCATGGACCACATTGTCCACCTCCACCATTAGGACGTTAGGAAGAGGAAGGGGCTTCACCACAAGCCCCGCCTCCCTCACTTTCTCCTCCATCACCTCGGCCACAGAGGCCGAATCCTTACGGGATCTCTTCTGTTTTCTCCGCAGAGTTTTTGGTTGCTCGCCCTCGGCCTCCAGGGATACGGGCTCGTCCGGATCCACGTCCAGCTGCTTGTTGATACGAATTCTAGGTAACAAAATCACTGATTATGAAACACAAGATTATGCAATTGATTATGTAAATAATTTATTACTAATGAAAGGAAACTTAAAATTCCTCATCCCAACAAATCATTTCAAACACCTCTAGAGGTTCATAATGGAACTGCAAGAAACAAATGTGAATTAAAAAAAATTCAAGAATTTTAAGTTACTTTAAGGCAAAAGTTTCCAAATAAAACAGGCTGAAATTTTGTGAAACACATTATTTGTTATTTATTTGTGTATTAGCGTTTTGTTTTTTAAAGTTAGACCGTTATTTAACATCTTATTTTCAAATACTTTAAAATGGGAGTATTTATGAATCAACACATACATGAATATAACACATATTCATTGTTATTAAACTTGATAAAAATTATTACTTTAATTTATTCATCAACTTAATACATTCATCTGACACAAAGTTGTTGTCAATTGCTTCCTTAAAAGGAACGTGAGGTTTCGACCATCACCTTCTGTGTCCCATCACAATCATGCGGAGTTTGTCTCCGAGATCCTGCATCTCATGGATCTGCACAAACGTTCCGGTGTGATAAACAGCATCCAAACTCTCCACAACATCAGACTCGTCACTGACAAATAAACACCAGAGTGACCATCAGACAGAGGTCAATACCAAACTATTAAACATGTGGTACAGACTGTCAGCTTCGCCTTGACTTCCCCGGCTAACAGGGAATGTTCTCAGAACGTTGGCTAATGTTCTCTCAGTTATCAAAACCATTCCTGCAATAACGTTATTAACTTTTTTAACCTTATCACATACATCAAAAACGTTATTCTTCAGTTGTTAGTAGAACTTCAACTAAATGTTTGAATAACGTTCTTATAACCAAACAATAACATTAATACCATATGGATGTTTTGAACCTTGCTAGAACTTTGTTACTTAAGGCAAACGCTGGAGAAACGTTAGCTGGATAAGCACTTACCTGTCGTTCTTCTTCAGAAATACACCAGCATAGGGCTGAGCGAGACGTACTTTTCTCCTTAACACATCCATGAGCTGCTTGTTTGTAACCTGAAGAGGACAAAATATTACACAAAATATTACTGAGGTTCAGTTGTTTTACTTTATGGTTTAGGTTAGACATGCCATGTCTACCTTTTATGTAACATAAAGATGTTGTGTATAATGAATATAATTCATCATTTTAACCATATTAATCAACTTTTTGCCACCATTAGTTGATTTCAGTTTCTTTCCAGAAACGCCACACATTTTCAGAAAAATCTCCAAGTAAACACTGTAGAAAAGCATTAAAGCCTATACTAGTGCATCTAAATGCCAACTTTTAACCTAATGTAACTGTTTTTCTAGCCCCTTGAGAATTACGAAGAGATGATGAAGAGATGGAGATGAAGAGATGTATTCAACACAAAAGCGTGATTGCATCAGTTCTGCATGATGTAAGGTATGTGACTTCACCTCAATGATTTTGATGAATCTGGGAAACACGGGATTTCTGTTGACAGCAATGAGAGGGACATTCGGGAAGACCTCTGGTACCAGCATGGGGGTGAGAGCTGTCATCTGAGGGGGGACATATGGACCCTCCTCGCCTCCAGACTCATCTCCAGCTGATCCACTGCTGTTCTCAGCCCCATCCTCTCCGTTAAACCCACTGCCCTTATTCCCAAACAGAAACCTCCTCTGACAGCCACCGATGGGCGACCCGGACCCGACGGGTCCCCCGGTGACCCGGGTCCACCTGTCAGTCATTACGGATGCTGTGATCCTGTTTTTGCACAATCCGGAGTTTGTGCCGGGAATGTAAGAATAGGAACGGTGAATGTTAATGAAGCCGCTTCCGGTGATCCGGATTAACGCGTTTAATCCGGATCTGATCATATGGGGACAGGCAGCAGAAGCGCTTCTGTACGGCTTCCACATTTTCATGTACGCCGCCATGTTTGATCTGGACTGCGCTGCTGTCAAGCGTTGATGACGTCACACATGTGACCACGCCCCCCCGGTGGCAACCTGCTGCTTATCTTTATTAATTTGCGTATTACCATGACAGTAAAGTTAAAGGTTTTTACATAGTTTTAAATTGCAATATCAACAAATATAAAACACTGATGTGGAAAAAAACACAGTAGAATCATATATAGTGTAGTTTACTTTCCCACGGTACTTACTTTACACACAGTGTATAATGAAAAGTAACGTCTTGAGTAAAAAACGGGTCATTAACCCAAACAATAACACAAGAGTTTTTTTTGTTTCAGTAATTGTTTATCAGTTGTGTAAAACTGCGGAGTCGGCTTTCATTTCGTTTTACAAAGCGAAGTAAAAGGCTGTGTGCTGTGACGTCATCACGGCGCGCCTCCAAAATACACGCGTGGCCTCGGTCGAGCGGCGTGCGGCGTCCTCATACTGTTCGTAAACGGATCATTTACAGCACAAATCATGGGCAAAAAACTGAAAGTCGGAAAAACCAGAAAGGACAAATTCTATCATCTTGCCAAAGAAACAGGTACATGAAGAAATCGCGTTTTTCCACATCCGTGCGTTAGCCTGTGATGCGTGTTGAGGTTTTGATCGCTAAAATATGACGCAGGCATTTGTAACTAAAAATACATCTTTCGAAATCTATATAAAATCTATATAAAATCTATATAAAATCTGTTTTTGTGGGACCATTAGATAGCCCAGCTACCCGGGCATGTGTCCTGTCGGTCAGTACCGGGTCTTTATGGTCCATTACGGATTGTCCCGTGTTTGTGTTTCAGGGTATCGGTCCAGATCTTCCTTCAAACTCATTCAGCTCAATCGCAAATTCCAGTTTCTCCAGAAAGCACGAGCTCTGTTGGATCTGTGCGCCGCGCCTGGTGGATGGTGTGTGAGATCTGATGCTTTCAGCTTTCCTTGTGTTGTCATGTATATAACCATGCTGTAGTTAATGGTCGGCCATTGACATTTGTCTCCCACATTCAGGTTGCAGGTGGCATCAAAGTTTATGCCAGTTTCCAGTCTGATTATTGGTGAGTGTGGGTTTCTTGAGAAATGTTCTCGTAACGTTCAAAGTCCACATATAAATGCATGCATAGTTTGACTTGTAAGTAGGACATCCTGTTATTGCATTTAGACCGAATGCAATGCTTAAACGAACATTTTATGGCCCTACACCTTCCCTGAAGATATTTAAACGCATATAGACCACTTTATTTAGTTGTTATATAGGATGCCACAACACTTTCAGTCTATATAACAAAAATGTTTCTGGAAAAGATCACCTGCCCTGCCTTTAATGTTGGTTTAGCTCTATGTTGCCACATTGCGTGTCTGATCACAGCAGGCATGTGCTGACCCTGTTTGTCTGATGTCAGGTGTGGATCTGGTCCCGATCAAACCCATCCCGAATGTCGTCGCGCTGCAAGAAGACATCACAACTGAGAAATGCCGACAGGTACGTGATGTCTGATTCAGTCTGGTCAGAAGCAAAGCTGTGATGTCACAGCATCATTGACAGATCTTGTCCAATAGGCTCTCAGAAAGGAGCTGCAGATGTGGAAGGTGGATGTCGTTCTCAATGATGGTGCACCCAACGTTGGGGCTAACTGGCAACACGACGCCTTCTCTCAAGGTACGCGAGACCACGTGAACAGTGGTAGAGAAGTTCTGAATGTCGTCCATTTGTCATTCATTGTATTTCACTGGTTACGCTTCTCTGCAGCTAACCTCACCCTGATGGCTCTCAAACTGGCCTGCGAGTTTCTCACCAAGGGTGGGACCTTCATCACTAAGGTTTTCCGCTCCAAAGACTATCAGCCTCTCATGTGGATCTTCCAGCAGTTCTTTAAGAAGGTTCAGGCCACCAAACCACAAGCATCCCGTAACGAATCAGCTGAGATCTTTGTTGTCTGCCAGGGTAAACATTCAACCATTAATTCATAAATAAATATTTAATGTTAAGTGAAATGTTAAGATGTTTCTGCACACCGTCAGGATATTTGGCCCCGGATAAAATCGACAACAAGTTCTTCGACCCCAAGCATGCTTTTAAAGAGGTCGATGTTCAAGTAAAAACTGTGAAGGAGCTGATTACTACCAAAAAGCCCAAGGTAAGTCTGTTGTGCTACTGTTGACATTCGTTTGTGACTCGTCCATAGTTACAGTCTGTAAGTTTGAGTAAAAATATACAAAAATCAGTTATTGTGCAAGTACATAACAGATCGAAACGGTCTCCTTAGTGTACCATAATTCACAACGGTAAATGTATAATAATGATTTATAGTTAGAGCTGTCAGGTCTGATTTCCTGGGAAATGTCATTTAACTTTAACGTGTAATGAAAAGTACGTAAAGTAACCTGCAATTTTATGTCTCAAACAGAAAAGGTGATAAAGAGGTGAACAAAAGTGTGCTTTACATTTGTCTTTTTTGAGTTACCGTTAAATAAAAAATGAGATATTTTGTTTCAGGCTGAAGGGTATGATGACGGTGACCTCACTTTGTATCGCACTTTCTCAGTGACTCAGTTCTTAAAGGCTGAGAACCCCGTCGATTTCCTGAGCAAAGCCAATGAAGTACGTTTTCAACGCATATTTTGAAGAAAATTTTGAGTTTCCAACCTTACTTGTGTTTTTGAGAAACTTCTCATTTCCACTTTTCTTCTAGATAACCTTTGATAACCCAGAGCTAGAATCCCATTCTGCCACTTCACCGGAAATCAAAGAATGTTGTCAGGACATTAAGGTCTTGGGCCGAAAAGAATTGCGGTGAGTTTTTGGTGTGTTTCTTTCATATAAACAATCGTTCTTTGTTGCTCAAACTGATTGGCTGTTTTGTCGCAGGTTGTTGCTGTCATGGAGGGCCAAGCTGAGGAGATTCTTGGCTAAAAAACTGAAGGAGGAAGCCAAGAATCTCGACCAGGAGATCAGGTACTTCATGACATCATAAAGCAGTAACGCGATTATTATATTAGCATAACTTCTGGTTGTTTTAATAGTGTTTTCATGTAGCCTTAGCTCTGGTGACGAGAGTGAAACCGATGAAAAGGAGAGCCGTAAAAAGGTTGCCAAAAAGGAGGACAAGGAGAAGACAGAGGAAGATGATGATGAGGAGGAGGAGGATATGGAAAAGAAGTTAGCAGAGCTCAAAGCGGAAGAGATCTCAGAACTCAGACGGTACATTTTTATCACCATAGAAACGATAAACTGTCCAAACCGTATGTGATGTTGATTGGCTGAACTTAAATGTTGTTTTCGTCTGTGAACAGGAGAAAGAAGAAGCTTCTAAAGGAAAGAAGAAAACAGAGAGAGAGAGTGGAGCTGAAGATGGACCTTCCGGGAGTCTCCATCGCCGAAAGCAATGATGCTTCAATGTTTTCACTCAGTACCATCAAAAAAGCCCAGGCAAGACCAAACAGACATATCAGTTTAATATGAGGTCATAGATTAGTTGTCGTTGTGTTTATGCAAAACCTCCACCATGCTCACCACCAAGTACAATGGGCTGTAAATATTAATGGGGTTTTATTTTTCAGGCTCTCAGTGAAATCACTCAGGGTGATATGAAAACAGCAGATGCTGTGGTGGAGAAAGAAGATGAGGAAGATTTGTACTTCTCTGACTCTGAAGGCGAGCGCATGTCTCTAGCTTCTGACCTGGACTCCGATGACCTGGAGGAAGTTGAGAAGAGAGAGCAAGAGATTAAGAAGAAAACTCCCAAGAAGAAAAAGTAACAGATTCATCTTTCTTTCCTTTACTGATGTTTGGTTCTGTTTTGATTGCTGCACTGACACAAAAATTGCATTTTTTGTAGTGTGTCGTTCGCTGCTGAAGAGAAGGACGAACACAGAAATGAGCTGCTAGTCGACCTTGAAGGAAAAGATGAGAAAATGGAACGAGAAAAGGACTTGTGGTTCAGCAAGGTGCAAATTACCCAGTAGCTTGTTTAGGCTTTAGTACTCTCAGACTCTCAGCGTTTACACTCTCAACGTTTCCACAATGTTTTTAATGTTGTTTATATTGAACGTCTGTGCAGGACATCTTTGCAGAGTTGGATCTAGGCGATGACAAAGATGCCATGAGGGAACTCAAACAAACGCAGCTACTGCAAAGCAAACAGTCTGGAAAAGACAAAAAGAGGAAAGCTGAGGAGGCGGAGCCTACCAAACAGGAAGAGGAAGTGGCCACTCCTTCACAGGAAGTGAAGGCGGCAGCTGGAGATGAAGACAGCAGCGACAGCGACTCTGATGATAGCAGTGATGATGAAACGTAAGCTATCGATTATTAAACATTTAGACACTTCTCATTTTGAAATAGTTTTGAAGACTTTTTTTGTGTAACAGAGAAATCGCGCAGATGAAGAAAGCGTCTTCAGCTGCTGGCGTGCTCGGGGCGGATGATGATGACCAATTTCAAGTTGTTCCCGTTGAACGCACAAGTCAGTTGAGAATGTTCTTCAACATTTTATATTTGTATAACGAGTGACGAGAAAGGAATTGCACGTTTTAGTATCCTGAATATGTTGCAAATGTTTCTCCTCAGATAAACGGGCACGAATTCTTGATGCGGAAGGTCTGGCACTCGGGACACTGATCGCCACTTCCAAAAAGAGAGCTCGAGATCTGGTTGACGGCTCCTTCCACAGGTGACAGAAGAGCTGAAAAAAGTCTTTGACGATATTCAATCTATAATTTCACACTTCCTCTGAAATGCAACGTTCTGTTTAGATTTGCGAACTCTGAGGACATGACAGAGATTCCAGCCTGGTTCGTTGACAATGAGAAGAAGCACCGAAAGAGGCCCGTTCCTGTTTCCAAAGAAATGGTGGAGGAATACAAGCAAAAATGGCGGGAAATCAACGCCCGTCCAATTAAAAGAGTCGCAGAGGCCAAGGCGCGCAAGAAAAGAAGGGTGAGACTCCAGAGTGGAGAAAAGACGATAGAGAAATCTAGATACAGTTCCATACTAAAAAAAAAATACTTCTGAAGTTTAGAATATGGTCCTCAGATGTTTTTTATTCTCGTTTAGACGCTGAAGAAGATGGAACAGGCCAAAAAGAAGGCCGAAGCTGTCGTCAACACTGTGGACATTTCCGAACGAGAGAAAATGGCTCAGCTGAAAAGGTCAGTCTCAACATCCACCAATCACATTCACCGCTTTGCGAGTCGCACGAAACCCTCCATAACCGCAGTTTCTGTGTGTCTCTCAGCATCTATAAAAAGGCAGGGATTGGTAAAGATAAACGAGAGGTCACGTACGTGGTCGCCAAGAAAGGCGCCGGCCGCAAAGTACGTCGACCGGCTGGAGTGAAGGGTGCCTTCCGCGTGGTGGACGGCCGGATGAAGAAAGACACAAGGGCCATGCAGAGGAAAAACCAGAGCGGCAAAGGTGGGAGGGGCCAGAATAAAGGGCGTGGCATGAAGGCGGGAAAAGGAAAACCAAATAAGAAGTGAAGAACCTTATGATGTCACACATGATGTCATTTGAACTGCTGAGGTCATGGCCAACCATACTGTTGTACTGTCAAGGCTGTACAGAATTGTGGTTGGTACTGTATGTTAGACTGTTCGAATTATTGTAAGACCTTTTGTTACCAACAGCTCAAACTTTCCTACACTTAATTACAATTAAGGGTATGAACCCTTCAGAACCCGATCAGATCCAGCACAGAAAGCATTGTTTTATAGCTGTTGTTGTGATTCCCAACATATTGTGTTTATGATGTATTAACTTTGATTACATATGCCGAAATATATGTAAACAGACTATTCTGCTTGGATCGTTGGTGATGTTTTAAATAAATATTCATCGAAACTGACAGCGTGTTAAGCATTGTCGTCATTCTCACAATTTCCAGTTTAGTCTAAATTTAAATTCAGTTGGTTTGCTCATTAAGTTTTATTAAGCTTTCATTGTTTGAAAAAGTAATATAAAAATAGGAGCTACATTTGTGGGTAATCGACTGTAGGACTAAATTTGAGGTAAATAATTTGTGACCAGCTGGATAGTTTTGAGGCACGGTGTTATATTTTCTTGATGTATTTTGTCAAAAGTATGATTTTAATCTTAATACTTCTTGGGATCACTGTATGTCAGTGTAACTTCTTTCTTGTAAGCTTGTCCTCTCCAGAGCTCTGAATTATTTTGACCCCGTTTAGGACTGGTGGGGCATTTGTGATTCACCCTCCCCTCCACTAAATACCTCATGACCCCAAACACACTCTGCCAGGGTTGATCAACTTTCAGCTGAAGGAGAAAGACTTATGAGTGCCCAGAACTGAAAGTGTGGGTGAGTGGCGACACAAGGGTGTCATGCGTCAAGAAACGTCCCACACTGAGACTGATGTTCTGTGATGATGTAGAAAGCTGGAGAGATTGTGGGCGAGTAAACAAGCGTGATGGATTGAGCAAAAGATACGGATTACCTCACATCTCACATGCTGTACTCGATCATTCGCCCTATTGTGACTGAAACAATGACAGGCGAGAGTAATGTGCTTATAAACTCTACAACCAAACAGACGGACGGTGACCTACTGGAGAGACAGCAGGCAACAGAGAGGTACATGTAATTAAAACATACTTTACATTTCTCTGATTTTAAAAACTAGCTTAATTCACTGACTTTTGGCACAATGAAGAGTTTGTTTTCTATCAAAGTACTTTTTCTGTATGTATTTTATAAGCATGCTTTCTAGCTCTGTAGGATAATGTGGATTTGTTGCATGCATTGCTGGGTGTGATACAATCCACTTGTCATCTTTGCTGCAAACAAAGGCCTGGTTTGTTTTCTGCGCTCTTGTGGCCATTTAAAAATGCACTTGCATGTTCTTTGAGAGTCAACATGAATGGCTTTCTTATTCCCTGAATGGTAAATTGTTGCAAACCTAGTGTGCATGGATCTGCCCGACACAGCTGTGTGTGTGCTGGCAACATTTGGCACTGAGTTGAAAATGTGCTGACGTGGTTTGTGCTGTGCAAACAATTTGCATTCAAAACACTTCAGTGTAATATAACACAGAAAATGCGTGATCGATCGCATGTGAGTTTCAGTGCGAGCCAAATGCTGATGGTACAAAACAAACAGATTCATCTGATTCACATGAGCTGGAGTTTCTGTACTCGCATTAACTGCTGGAAGAGCGTGCTGTTGCTTGTTTGTAGAAGCATGGCTTTTTTTCAGTGGTATTAAAACGTATATTATTAAATATATTTATTAATACACAAAAATATTTCAAAACAGTTGCCTTCACAGTTTTCTAAAAGCTTATGTCTATGATTGTTATTGTGATTTTATCACATTTTTATTTGTAAACAACCAGTTTAATACACTTTAAACGTGTTATCATATACATTTATAGATATAAATAGTTTTCCAGTGTTTTTTGTTTTCTGTAGGGTTTACTAAGGTGTAAATTTATCCCAACTCAATACAGATAAACGTATAATTGCTGAATGTTTATTCTGAAGTGTCTCCATGTCCTACATCTGCAGGATATTCGGGCCTCTCCTTGATGGTGTTCACAGTAGTAGGCGGGGCCACACTTTGTGGTCTGGTGGCCCTTGTGCTTCTCGTCATCTCCACGGCAACAGACTATTGGATGCAGTATCGCTACTCGGGGAACGCAGCCAATCAGGGCCTCTGGAGGTTCTGCATCAATCGCAAGTGCCACGCCCACACGCTTACCGTGGGTGAGTACAGTAAATCACAGTAACTTATGCTGGAAATACATGTAAAATAAACAGGAAATTCTAAAAAAAATAAGTGCTATGCATTTAATTGTTGTATTGGTTTTAATTAAAAAATAGAAGAAATTTGAAAACATCGGAGTACACGTTCGTCAAGCTCAAAAATATGGACAAAAATGATGTACCCCTTAAATGTAATGACACAAAACAGGTTACAATTTAAGGCCTAAATTTCAATTATAATCAAGTACATCTCGAATCTAAATAGATTGTTCTGTTAATAGCAAACAAGAAGTTTTCGAAGTGTCTGTCTTTCCTGCAGCATTCTGGGATGCCACCCGGGCCTTTATGCTGCTGTCTGTGCTCAGCTGTTTTGCTGGAGTGATTTTGGGTGTTACTGCTTCTAAAAGACCCAGAAGCAGTCGAGTGCGAACTGGAGGCATCGCTTTTCTTCTCTCTGGTGGGTAACTGTGCTGGGGTCAGTCTGGTGGGTATTTGTGCTGTGGGTCAGTCTAGTGGGTAACTGTTCCTCTAACCTCTTGATGAACACTAAGCCAAAAACATTATTTATAGGAAAACTGTCAGTCAACATGTAGCAAAAAACTTGACTTTGTGACGGGTTGTTAACATATAAAACAGCAGGAACGCTTTGTGTTGTAATACGTATAATTCATGAGAAAGCTTATTTTACAAGGTGTAAGCTGTTGTTTATAAATATGTTTCTATAAGTTTCTAAATATAAATAATCATTTGATGAAAAATTGTGTTTTGACTTTTGTTACAGCACTTGAGATTTCTAAACTCCTTTAAAAACACCCATGAAACCAACATTAATACAAACATTTCAAATATATTTAAACTTATCTCTGAAATTCTTATTTGCAATGACCCTAATACCAAAATGTCAAATGGCATCATTTATAAACACACACGTGACCCTAATATGTTTCAGCAACATCTGAAGGATGTTTTCAGCAGTGATTTGTGTTGTTTGGTTGTAGGAACTTCAGGTCTGAAGTGTGTTTGTGTTCCTGTGATTTAGGAGTTCTTGCTCTTCTGGCTTTGGCGATCTACACAGGCATGACGGTGAATTTCTTTGGCAAGCGCTACATCGACTGGAGGTTTTCGTGGTCGTACATCGTGGGCTGGATCGGCATCTTACTGGCTTTGGGGGCAGGTAAATATTCTCTTAGTGTTTTGTAAAAAATGTAAGTAAAATACACGAGGTTCCTGCTTTTAACTGAATAAAGGGCATGCTGCAGAACAGCGTATGAATCTCAAGTTCTCGCATTTGTGTATTCAAGGTGTTCTGCAGATTTGTGCCTATCAGAGGAACGTCTCTGAACCTGCACCTGCCAGCGTTTCAGACAGCTGAAGTTCTCCGGAGAAGCAGCTTATCTGGATCTCCAGCATCATCACAGTTCAATCCTCACACAACAGTTATCTGAAAACTGGAAAAGGCACAGAATGAAATAAACTGCTTTGGAATTCTTTTTGGTTGCAATTCTTTTTGGTTGCAATGGTTTCTTTTTAACTGTATGGCACAAACGACGCACATCTGTAGCTGTGAACAGCAAGTTGTGACCCAGCCAACAGGGAACGTTCTCAGAATATTGCTACTGTTTCAAAAAAAAACCTTTGACATTTACGTGTCATGCGTTACGCTCATATGTTTGCGTAATACCAACACTTGAACAAAACAGATTCTTGTTCAAATATTGCAATGCAAATTTATTTTTTAACTGTTTAAATGGTTTAAAATTAACTAGTCTTTTATAGACTAGTAAAGCATACTTTATGAACATCTTAAAATCATTGACATTTGTATCCAGATAAAATCAACTGGGTTAACTTCACAAAATCAGATTCAAGTCAAATCTCTATTTTATAAAACTGTTTTAAAGACGCATTATTTTGTATTTAAAAAAATGCACATTTTTGTCATTTTATTACAAAAACAGCTGCTATAGTGATAGTTAGTAAATTAAATGTAAAATTTATATAACTAAGTAAATTTACATCCTGGAAATAGATTGTCTGAACCAATTATAGCAAAGCTTGCATTGAATTGATCACACATATTAAATAAACACAATAGAGACACATTTCTGTACCACTCGATTTATTCAATTTCCAAAAATGAGTCTCACAGAGACCACTTCCAATTACATATTAGACAATAAATAGTCCAAACAATGATTTTTAGTGACAAATTGATACAAAAAAAAAGTTCAACACTTTAATAGTGCAATATTAACACAATTAATGAAACTTGGGATTTTTGCATTGTGGTTATTAGACAATTTTGTAATAATGTTGCAATGCCCCTGTATTGAAATGCAACGCTTCAACAATATATGTGCAAATCAGAGCAACTGCGTATCTCTGAGAATTACAGAATGCGAAATATAAGATTCATCTAATTAACATGCAATAGTGACATTCTTGGAAGAAATGCATTAAAACGCTTCTTTGAAATTCTCCTGTGGAGTTTACACGTGCCTGTTCGCCATGTGCGTATCGAGTGCCTGAATGATTCGTGGAACGCAAAAACCTGCTAACAGGTGATAAAATCGACACACTGCGTTCCCACAATGCATTGCGAGCAAACTCCAGGAGGTCGTACTAGCCCTGAGGGAGAGCATCTTAGCACCATCTAATACCCCAAAACGAACAGACTGTGTGTCCCACAAAAATCCCTCACAACAGTGCCCCTTCAGGCAGGGGCAGTTTTTACACTATAAAGTGCACTATAACTCCAACATCTACACATCTCTTAAGCAATCTCCTTAACATATTGCAACATTTTAAGAACACAAACACACACACAAAAATCATGCATATTTGGGACCATGACTCAAGTATCTCAATTTGTCCCAACACGAGTTCTGAAAGGAAATGCTTCTATTGTTTGGCGCAAACATGCAAGCACACAAATTTACCTGTAAATTTGACAACGCCCTATTTTTTAACAATATAATTTTATTTTAGTTTAACAGATTGGATTAGGAAGAGCATCAGCAAAATTCTCTCCAAGTATAAAATATATATATATATGAAGAAACAAACAAACTACAAAAAAAAACTACAAATACCTGATTAGCATTTTTTGTGCATAGACTGTACATACCGTAATACTTAGAGTTGATTAGCTAGCGTAGCTCTTTTTTGCCTTTTAAACGCTAAACCAAAACCAGGTTTAATATCACAACCCTTATAAAAAGAATGAGACGAATGAAAAACCACAAGGAGGAGGAAATTTGGAAGTCTGAAAGATGCAGTCACCACAAAACACAGAAATGATAAAGCAAACCAACAAAATGTGTCACTTGTAAAAATGGTCATGGGTTACACTGCAGTGACGTCATTGGATGGTTGTGAAAGGTGTAATGTGGTCCAAAACAAAACCGCAGCATAAAAAAGCAAGCATCAGCGCTTCCATGGATGAAATGGCTTCTTTTTTGTGCCATTCAGAAACAAACCGGTTGTCTTTGGTTGTTTAGGGTGGACTGATGCAGCACTAATGCACTAAATCCTTCACATTTCCAACCGCAGGTGAAGACATGTTTGTTTTGTTCTTACCGTCACCCTTCAGTGAGTGTTTATGCCCTTTGGTTGTTGTATTTTTTTTTTTACACAAAGATGCACAAGGTTTGTACTGGGCAGCCTTTATGTATGTGCATTTTTACTATATAGCTTTTTCCCAGCATTCTTTGCAGGCAGATAAGGGAGCCTCAAAACAACACAAGTTGTATCCAAAGTGTTAGGCCAAAATTTTCCAAGATCAGATGACATCTCCCCGATGGTGCTGGGCTATGTTTCCTTGTACCTTAAAAGTGGAAAGACAAAGCAGATATGAGATTACGGTTCTGGGTTTTAGGTAGCAACAATAATGTAAAATTCACATAGTGAGCTGTGGCCAGCGTGTATATATTTACCCGCTCTGTAAAGTGAACTCAGGCAGGGCACCGAGAGAACTCAGCTGCTCTTCTAAGGCCACGATACGCAAGCCAATGTAGCCAGAGGACAGCAGCAGCAGAACAACGCTGTGCAAAGCCGAAATTTCAAACAATTATTTTTTAAAACAGAAACTATGAAGGAGTGTCACCTTAATAATCCTACATTCTCAAAAACCGCATTCCTTTACGGCAGTATACCAGAGAGATGAGATTCATTTTTACAGTAAATGCTTGTTTATATTTCACAAATAAAAACACATTACAGTCATATGAGAAAGTTGATTGCAACTAAATGCGAGTTTTGATGACACAACATCTTTCTATAGTTACAGCTTTAATATCTTTCTACATGTACTAAAGTTACAAGACATTTTAGAAATCTAAAAAACAAAAATTCTGCATTAGCTCATAGTTATTACTATTATTATTATAACAGAATTAAAAGTGGAATATACTATTCGAGTTGTGAGAAAAATAAAAAGGTTTCTCTACGGCAGGTGGACTTACAGAATCAGGTAGATGAGCAGAAGAGTGTTGAGGTTACTGACTTCTCTTTGGATAAGGAGAGATCGCGCTCTGTCCGTCACATTCCAGACCCACGAACTTCCTGCGGTGAGAGGAAGGAGATTCCCCATCAGTCAGTCAGACAACAGACAGCAACATACAGAGTTACCATCATTCTGACTCGTTCTAAATACTTTTTTGGTAACTTCACGTGAAGCAGTGTTAAAATAAGCTGTTTTTGGAAACCCCGCCCACATCCCCAGGTTCCATTTTCTCATACCTGTGTATTCTTCAGAGGAGCTGTCGTCTGGTTCCTGTAGGACGCTCTTTGTACTGGCGTTTGTTCCCACAACTGTACTTTCTGAAACAGGAGCGCACATTATTTTAACACCGGCGTTTTTGTGTACAGCACGTACAAACTCACCCAAACCAAACAAACAAACAAACAACGAGTGCCTGGCAAAACGTTCTCTTGTACAAACCTCTGGGGAGTCCAGACATAGGAAGCTCCAGCTGAGGAGTAACATGTCCCCCATCCACCTCATACGAATCATCTAAACTGGACTGACTGGAGTTCTGCTGAGATAGAAACAGAAACAGTCACACACGGGTACTGAAAAGCTATGCCCAAGAAGCTTTTTCAACATGCCTGGGCGGCTATTTCTAGTTAAACAAGTCTTATTTAATCTCCAAAACCACTTTACAAGCCCTAACAAAAGTACCACGGTAACACCACGTTACGGTCCCATGAAGAACTACATGGCTTAAAATAACACTATTGTGTTTGACATTTTTGGAGATGTATGTTAAGAATCTCTGTTTAGAACATTTTATATCACTCTGTAAAATTATAATAATTAATGATAATAATTGTATATAATGTTGTACTGGTCAGACAGCTTTTATACTTGCCACCAGTTTAGCCTGATCGAAGCTGTTCTCAGCCGAGGAGAAGAGCGGACTGCTGTTGGCACTACCTTCCTGTAAAAAACGTTCATGTCATATTAATATAATGACACATTGTCCAATGTTACCAGCCCAAGAGCAATAAAATCACACCGGTGTAACATATTTACCTCCAGCTGGGGGCAAACTGAGCGAAGCAGCTTGTAGCATCCTTCTCTATTCCTTAAGGACACGAATAAATACTGCGACACAGAAAGATACTGTTTATTATTAGTCAAATATTTACGACATGACAATTAATGCGTGTTTGTTGCATCCTAAGTGTTGTGTTGATTTTTATGTTTTAGCCATTAAATGTTTTTGGTAACACATATTCGCCTTTAACTACAAATTATGCTTCAATACACTCCTAATTTACTGCTTGTTAATACTCTGTAAGGTAGTTGGGGCAGGATTAAGGGATGTACTATATTATCATGCAGAATAAGGCATTAATATGTGCTTTATAAATATAAATAAACAGCCAATACCAACTTGTTCAAAGTGTGAATTAGTCTCCGCAATTAAGTGCTACACCGTGATAACGTGTTACTGCTTTTTATAAAGCTTAAGTGTCTTCTGTATTAAACAATTAAGCGCAAATATTACTCACTAACCTTTTCTCCTTCTGTGGTTCGGATAGAAATGGCATTTGGCACAAGCAGAGCTGTGTTCTGTTTCTTTAGTATATGTACATTGGAGGTTGGGATAATCACCTGTTACACACACAATAACAATTAATCTCAGACTGGATTCCTTACGGCGTTTTGAAACACCCATTTAATTGTCACTTTGATCGTGCAACTGTGCAGTTTGAAGGTTGTTGGGTTTTATCACCTTCGTGTCCTTGAGCAGCACGGAGGAAAAGAAGCACACGTTGGTGTCGGTGATATACAGACGGCCGTGATAAGGCACTTCCTTCTGCAGCGCACAGATGTAGGCTGGAAAAAGAGAGAGAGAATAAAAACATGACATCATGGCAGTTGTGTATTTAGCGCGGTTACGCCTGCATTTTCCATCAATACCACACCCGCTGTATTGTTTAATGATCCTGCTGGGTAAATTCAACTTCAAGGTAAATTTAAACACAGAAGAAGCGAAGCTAAACAAAACAATAAAAAGATTTTTAATACTAACTGTACGCACCGTGCAGTAAATCTTCGTTTTCTGGGATTTCGGGGAAAAGTTTGTGGAATGTTTTGTTGTGCTTTATGAAACTCTAAAATAGAAACACAGAAAATTCAATAATAGAAAACAACCAGCTACACAATTTATTAAACTTTCAAACAATCAAGGCAAAAATCATACACTTCTAGAGTTGATGCTCTCGCTTCTTTCTAAAGTTCTGTCCACATCAAGAGTATGAGACCTGCCAAAATAAACACAAATGACTTCAGGCAACAGCGTACTGTATGTATCATTATATTAACATCATTGTTTGGTTATAAGAACATTATGGAAACATTTCTTAATTTGGTACCATTAAAAAACATTCCACTAGATACTTAAGAATAATGTTTTTGATAAATTATATAAATGTTTAAAGAATTCTAACGTTACCAAAAAAAGCCAACGTTCTGAGAATGTTAGCTGGGTAACCATATTGATGTTCAACACTGGAACATAATGCAAAACTGTGCAGAAGATTTAAAATTTGTCCTTAAACAGACATGCTGTTAAACCATCAGGGTTACTGCTCAGGCTTTAAGATGTTTCCGTGCAGCTGAAGGGGTCAGATGGAAGATAATGAAGTTTTTTTTTAATCTAAAAGATTTTTTTTTACTTGGGCTGGACCTACCTGCTCAGACTCTTGGCTTGCTGTTCAGTCTCTAGCTGGTTTTCTTCTAAACTTAAAGTTTTCCGGCTTCCCAGCTTGGTTTTTGTTCGGCCCTTCTTCACCTTTCCGGGCAGCGTTCCGGCCTCCACTGCATAGCTGTAAAAGCCGAATAAATGTTCATGTTTCATGTTATCATGCATCTCTCGCTTCCAGTTTCTCAGATCACCCACAACATCCACAGGAACCTCTCGATTCCACCCAGCTAACAGGGAATGTTCTCAGAACGTTGGTTAATGTTCTCTAAAAGTTCTCTCAGTTATCAAAAACATTTCCTGCTGTAACATCAGTAGACCTTTTTTAACATATTACATTTATTACATATATCATAACCATTATTAAACATTGTATAGTAGTTAGTGTAACTTTTAAAAATGTTACAGAATTAAGTTTAAATAATGTTCTAACAGCCAAGTAATAATGTTAATACAGTGTCTAAAAAACGTTTAATTTTAACGCACAATCAACATTTCATAATGGCATTTTCTAAACTTACGTTTAAACACACACAAAGGCAAATGTGCTTGATTTATCGTACTTGTGTTGACCCTGACAATATGAAATTAATAAAAAACAAAACTCCACACACTCATTTCAAAAACCCACATGAAGCTACCTATAAGCTACAACTGTACATAAAACTATTCCCTCTATTAAAGGTACTCCCATTTCTGTCTAAAACTTGACATTACCTGTATAGATGAATGCCGTGTCTTCGAGATAATCGCAAACTCAAAGATCTGTTCATAATCAAAATAATCTTTCAAAGTGAGAAAGGAGCCCAACACTGGCCTAAAGCCATAACTCTACAGTCTAACAGTTTTGAGAAACCAAACACAATCCAACCACTACAGAAGCTAGCCCCACTGAAAAACAAGTTTCCCCTCCCAGCGTTTGTGGTTATGATCCAATGGGAGCCATCTTCCGTCCTCTGAAAACAAATCACAGGGGGAGGAGCCTGTGACCTCAGATGGTGTGACGGGCGGTTTGTGATGTAATGGAACCTGCATGCAACACACATGCAGGTGAAAGCATGTTCAAAAGAAATGAGCACCACCCTGGCAGGCCGAGAAACTGCAGGCGAATGAAATTTTCATTCGAATGGGACGGGCCAGGACAAAACGAAAAGCTAAAAGTAACCGCAAACCTCTGAGGCCGTCATGAAACGTGACGCTTGAGGTTTTAAGAAAGTGGATTTGAATTACAGAGTCTGAACTGAGTTTACATTCTAGTGCCTGTATAAGATTTCAGTGGAAAGAACTACAGCTGTAAAGAGGCGCCGTTAACGTTGCCTCACCGTCTGATAAGGGGTGAAAATTATCGCAAATCAAAACTGCTACTTCATGCCTCAAGGACAAACACAGGCTGTTAAAGATATAGGTTAAAAGACACCACAGCACCAGACATGCAATAATAAATACAGCCATGTGAAGTCACATGACCAGGCATGCAAAACTCCACTGGTTTTTCATTGGCTGTGGCAGCAGCTTCCAGCCACAGTGGGCGTGGCTTCTACAAGCGTTTTTCAAATGCCACGCCAGCGTTCCTGAAGTCACTTGTGGGGGAAAGGTTTGTTATGCAACACAGCAATGCAAAGCAATTATTTTAAAGGTGGCAGAGATTATTTAGATTACTGCTGACAATTTGTAATGTAAGAATTGGCCAGCATTCATTCAAGCATTCAGGCGTCCGAGAATTTGTTTATCGTAACAATAGGGTGTTTGTGTAGCGCAATTTGTGTGGCCGATTCTGTCTTGTGGCCTTTTGGCATCAAAGCAAATTTAGCATGTGGTACACAAATGCATTCAAAGTGACCCATGCACCTGCAAGAAAGTCAAAACTGATGGGCTAAACTGAGTATTCGCCAACCTACTCAACCAGTAGCTAAAAGAAACAGAAACAAATACGACTTCCTGGTAATAAACGAAACAAATATGCCACTTGACACGCACACTGGAATAAGAATTTTAAACGAAACGCCTTTAATGGAGCGATAAAATGACAAAAAAATGCAAGATAACAATTACAGGGAAGTTTTGACCTATGTTTTACAAAACAGTATATGGAATAGTTTTTTCATGACTTATTAAAAAAATTTAAAGTGTATTGCTAGTGCAGCAACACAACACATTTAATATTGTAATTTTAACTTAAAACAGAAAACATATTCAAATTTAGCTTAAAACTTTTGCATGATCAGTCTTAAACTTGAACCATGAAACCCTAAATCGTGTTTACGATCAGTGGTGCGTCTTTCCCATCCCACAGGGTGCAGTTCTTGATAATTTTCACAGCTGTCAAAGGGCTATTGCTGAGGTTGGTTTGTGGTATTTGTGCTGGATGGGGGTATTTAGGGAAACTACTGCCCCACTGTGGGCATTTACAGGAAACACATGTTAAGTCCCATGCTGGTAAAAGACATTCTTAACACTTTCAGTTTCTATATATTCTTATAATATAAAGCTATATTATTGCATTAAAATAATTTAAAACAACATATTTCTTTACAAAGTGCATGATCCATGCCAACCAAAAAAAAAAAAAAATCAAGGATCTAAAGATCCTATTTACACAACAGAAGTTATATTACTCATCTGTTTGTGCGACAATAGTGGGTTAGAATTGCTTTATCCAGTTTACAATAATTATAATAATTATAATAATAAATGTAATATAATGCAGCTCTGTTTAACCTACACACTGTGATTTGAAAGAGACAATGAGTGTCGAATATCCCCTACTGATTCATTTAAAGATAAAATCCCACACAAGCTGAGCTTCATGAAAGTGTGACGTTATCTAAACAGGGAAATGTGTTAAAAGCTTATCAGTGACAAAAGGTCTTAAACTTTCGCACCCTCCCCATTGTGCAGGGAGGGCGAGAGACCGGTTATTCTGAATGACTTAAAGCTTTGCACTGTTAAAAGTGAAAGTAAATTAATTAGTTACTTCACTTGCTTTTTCTAAAAATACAGATTCACGTGAACTTTAAAAAGGTCAGATTCATTTTGGGTGACTGCGCATTACGTTTATCTACAATCAGAATAAAAGTTTAGAATATCTTCTCATAAGACGCAAGCACAAGTTATTTGTAAAAACAAGTTCGTATGTGTTTAAATCCACTAGCTATGAAACCAAAACACAGACCACCAAATGTGGCGTCCCGGCACAGCTGTTCTACGACGTAATCGTAGCTGTTCTAACACCAGTCATAACAATTTATAACCCTGACCAAACCACGCTGCTAGCAGAAGCTGGTCCCAAACATATTCTACCTCTGCAGGTCTCCGGTCGCTGCTGTTTCAGCCTGACTTTGGTCCTTTATGATATCCATGATAGGTTCTTTCTCTGTTGCTCTCCAAAGACGGTTCCCTCCGGTCTGAACTTACTAACTGTCCTTCCACCAGTCAAATAACAAGCGTTGAAGTCTAAAGGTTCACTTTACAGCTGTTGTGTTACACAAGCTCGGCCGTGTCGACGGAAACAATGAGATAATGAGAGCAGAGAAGCCAAGAGGTAACCAACACTCCTTGGCCGGCCCACTCCTCTCACCTCCAACCCCGGCAGCTGGTGTTTCTATGGAAACGAGCAGAGTATGCAGGGATTGGTGGGTAATGGAGGAGTAACACAATGGGCCGTTTAATGCTATAGAAGGAATGCAAACTATAGAAGGCAAGACGTACAACGACAAAAGGCAGACAGACAAAGGCCTGGTTAGTGGTCCATCTACCCTCTTCAGGATGGGGCAGGAGGACAAGTTAGAAGCCCGTTGGGAACGTAAAGAGGGATTTGCCCCAACAACACAAGGGTTTAGTATAGGAAATGTATAGGAATGCTTTGTTTATCAATTTACATTTTATTTATGTTAGCAAACCGAATATTATACAAATATCAATGTTATACTAAATCAATTCTGCATTCTGTGTTGTACATTTCACAATTTTCCTGTTTTCTGTCCATGTAAAGCTGCTTTGAAACAAAATGCGACTAAAAAAGTGCTATATAAATAAAGTTGAATTTAAATCGAATTGTTGGGTCTTATCAGGCTCAGATAACAGACATCTGTTTAAAACGTAGAAATTTACTTTCTAAAGTACTAATAAATAATATATTGGCTATCAAACATAAAAAAAAAAATCATCTACTGATAACTAAACTCTTAGTATTGGGGCATCTTTAACAATAAGCTTAGACTTTATCAAGGCAGATCTTTAAACAGGGCGTATTAACACATTGCATTAAGGAACCAGACATGACAAAAGTCATGCCCTCCACAGGATGGTTATTCCACTGACAATTACATCAGACACAAAACGTGGCCAACAAGTTCCAGTTCAATCACCATCGACCTGTTCCCCATATGGTCCATGACCTCCTGACACATTAAGTCAGGCTGAGACATCCAGGCCTAATGTACAGCGAACATTTGCAAGTATTCAAGACTCATGTTTATCAATTGAAATACATTAGCTTATGCATCTCCTCAGCTGCTCCTCGACTCAAGATCGTCAGATGGAAACAAAGCTACTAAACAACTAAAAAAACCACTAGCCCTCAAATCAGTTCATTCTGTTCTCCAGTTTATAAACAGAACTCCATGTTGTAAAGAAGACTGGGTGAATGTGATGGATAGTTCACACCATCACTAAACATACAGCGCAGCAACAGAACATGATATTGAGAATATGAGCTTCGCTTTCGTTGCATAACCAGATGGTTGGAGAAGAACATTTTTACAGCATTTTCATGTTCTCAGAACATTCTCTGAAAGCTCTCTCTCGAAAATGCTCTTGCTGTAATGTTAGTAGAACTTTTTTAGCTTCATATCGTATCAAACATTATTTTTAAGTTGTTAGTGGAGCGCTTTAAAAACGTTACAGAATTTAAATGAAGTGTTTAATGGGGATGATGTTCTTATAACCAAGCAATAACGCTAATACAAAAAAATGGGAGGAAAAACATTTTCTTTGGACATTCTGAATGTTTCTAGAACTTTCAAAATAACTGTGTAATGTTTAGTAACTTAATGGAAACATTAGGAAATGTTCTCATAACCTAAAATTGTTAGCTGGGGAAATGTTCAAGGGTACTAGACAGCCACTGGTTGGAGAAAAGGAGAAGTAGGCGGCTCAACAGGAATTTAAGATCACTGCCAACCCGCTGACACAGGCATCAGGGTGCAAACCAGGAAATCACAGATATTTATCTGGAAATGCCTCTGTTAGAAATTCCCCCTTGAGCAAGTCATTTTCTTCCCCCGCTTACAAAATGAATTGATTGACTTTTCCGGAAACAAGAATAAGGTCAAACCGCGTAAAGGAAATTTTTACCTCAAAGCGTGTTAGATCTGCTGAAAGTGTTAACCACACGACAACTTGAGCTAAACCATTAGACCAACTACTGAAGAAGGTAAAATCCAAATGATGAGTGTATGACCAAGCAGAAGTAACATACACATCCAATTTTAAACTACCATCAGGTCTTTTGTTTCTCTACATCTAATACCAGTAATGAAGACCAACCAATTCACAACAACTGCATTCACACTTAAACCGGACTTAAGATTCTAGAAAAGGGTTTAATCATTAAACCGTGGTGCAAACATCAAGCAAAAAAAGAAGGCGGAGAATTGTGTTTAAACATCCACCCAGCCAACACCACACGCAGCAGCCAAACCAGAGCTTGCAGAGTGTGGAAGCAGGCCAAGCCTCCAACACAGAAGACATTTGTGCAAAGTCATGTGATCCAAAAGCATCAACCCCACTTCCTGCGTGTGACTGTTCCAAACAGAAAAGTTCTTTATTTCCTCGGAAAATAAAAAGACTGGAATTCTCATCTTGGAATCATGTGAAACTGATAATATCTTGTTCTCCGACACAAAAGTAACTTAGGGAAAGTTTGCTTTGGGGGTGTAGGCTACATCATGCAAATAACCTGCAAGCTGCAATCTGCAATCCGTAACTTAAAATTGCAGGTTACTTTATGTCTTTTTTGATGTATATTGAAGTTAAATGAAGCCAAACTGACATTTTTCACAGAAATCAGACAGTATGGGCAGAGCTGGTAGATTCTAGAAAAACCAACAGGTAATCCGTCAAACCAGCATCAAATTCAGCAGAACACCAAACATCTAGCTTGACGCTCACACGCAACAAGATAAGGTGAAGCCACAACAGTGCTAT
Organism: Chromobotia macracanthus; assembly: GCA_036877525.1. Classification (NCBI taxonomy): domain Eukaryota; kingdom Metazoa; phylum Chordata; class Actinopteri; order Cypriniformes; family Botiidae; genus Chromobotia; species Chromobotia macracanthus. Next base: position 2,161,659 of record JAZGTH010000033.1, on the reverse strand, counting down.
GTGAAAAACCAATGACAAGAACACCACCACATTCAGACTGAAAATCTGAGAACCACACGTGGCTTCAAGCTTCTCAGGCCTGGAAGTTGTCAAGGAGGTGCTTGTGGTGTGACCCACATCAGAAAAATATCACTCATGGGAAATTCACACCAAAATAACTGCAGTTACCTGACCCTGCATGAAGGACCTTTGCACCAGATGTTGCTCAACACCGCAATAAACAACATCACATCCTTTTACTAATATCTATGGCTATGATAAGCTGTTAGGGAAGCGCAGACGCTGTTTTCTTTACAAGGGCTGGACAAAGTAACACAATTCTGACGGGAAACTAAATTAGCATCGACAGCTTGGCATGCCAACCTGCAACTGACCCGAAAGCTTTGGGGATAAAAACAGGGCAGGAAAGATAAGACAGGCCATCAGAACAAGAGTGTAATGACATCATCTCTTTATCTGGAGAAATGCTTGTCGATTTAAACCACTTAAGAGGTGTATTGTGACGTAATGTCTCCACTTCGCACGTGCCGTAATTTGATTATGAGATGCCATTTGTGACAAGGTCATTTAAAACCAACTATTTGGTCAACTAAGGAGGTCAATTTGCATCTAAACAGCTTAAATAAGAACATGAAGCAGGAAAGTGACCGGCATTCACACCCTGATTGATTACGGTCTGAAATATTGACTACACATGTAATTTGAATTTGTTTCTTTCTGTCACTATTAAAAATATGCGGCGTGTGAGGATAGCAGTAGCAAATCAGTACATTAACTGGCATATTTTCCATCTGATGGAAATGTTGTGATTTCTGATTCATGTACATTTACGCATTTGGCAGATATGTGTGATATTAGTCTGGGAATTGAACCCACAACCTTTATGCTGCTAATGCAACGCTCAACCAGTTTTTGTGAAAAAAAATTGCTTACGAGTGTGTAAGTGTCATAAACACGGACTAATAATAAAGTCCTGATGCACCATCTTATCAGGAACAGCCTTTTACAAGAAAACGTGTTACTGGAAAATTAGCTCTAGTCTAAAAGTAACTCATTAATGCTTTTACAGTAACATCTGTGACGTTTCATGTACAATATATAAACAATAGCATCACACGACGTTATGAATCATTTTACAGCTGATATTAGCCTACAATACACAAAAAGGCCGGTCCCATCTAAATAAACAGTGGCACACTAACAAAAAACCTATTAAAGGTATGGACGTGTACTGTATAAACACATCATGTTGTTTTATATGTACTGCGGTAATACCATAGACTTTTTTTCTGACATCCTTCATATCTGTGATATAAAGTTACGAACATGCACGATGTAAATGTCTCAGCAGCTTAACATAATGTAACATATAGATTTTATATATTGTGATGACACTATACAACTTACAAAGGTAAAGCCAATAGTAACATGTAGAAATACATTCATAGTATGTAATATACGCATAGGTGTTAATATACAATATATTGCATAGATATGCAGCATACAAGAGGAAGCAGTAATGCAAACACACACACACACACACACACACACACACACACACACACACACACACACACACACACACACACAATGCATCTGATCTATACATCACTGCAAAATCCTATATGTCCCATAATAACACACTCACTAGGACCTTATATTATTATTATTATTATTATTATAATTATTGCACATACACATATGGCACATTAGCATATGCAAATGAGCGTGCACGTATATGGTGTTGTCGGATGCTCACCTCTCCCTCATCAAATGCTTGATTCGGGATAAGGCGCTTTCGTCGATTTTCTTCAGGAATGTTCTCAACCTCTCCCGCTTGTTTTCCAGCATCCTTCCTTCCCGGTTCACACCGACAAAATCACGATTAACGAGGACGGGCGGATCCGGTTTCTCTCCGGCGTCCCATGAGCGCCGCCTGATTAACAAAATGAGACAAAATCGGACCAAGTGCCGGTGACCAATCAGAGCGGCTCGGCTCAGGCGCGCCGTCCAATCGCGTCGAGCGCTGACTCCGCCCGCGCCCTTTTATGGGCATAACGCCTGTCTCCGTTCAACGTGGTGGCAGGAGGCGGAAGTCGGGGTGGAGAGAGATTGATGGTTTTATTACAGACCGGCCTTGGGTTTTACATACGATCTGAGGTTTAAATATTATAGGTTTAAGATTGGTTTGTATGTTTATGTCTGTTTGCATTGCTGGTTTACGAGGGTGTGAATCAGGCCATGAACATTTTAATACTTGCAGTAGATTTTGCAGTTATCTCATGTTAGGGGCCTTGAGACAGAAAAGCTCTTTGTTCCACAGCCATGAAAGCTTGATATCATTTTATTAATGCCTGGAAATCCAACACAGAGCTCGTAAATGTGTTTGTTTTGGGAATATAGGCATGCAAAAAACATTTTACAAGGGTGTGCACACACATACAAATACCTTGACATCAAGTTACCTTTACATAAAGTTATATCATTTAGCAATCAGACGCATGCATTGCAGAATAAAATCACTTTCTGGTCTTGTTTTCTCTCAAGGCTTCTTGTTAGTCACATGACTGTGTCACGTGACATCTCATGACATGCACACGCCCCTTTATGCATTAAACATGAGGAGGGCGGGGCATGGAGTCTGTACAGTCAGTGTATGAATCAGATTACAGTATGAACAGAGCAAGCACTGCACTCACTGCAAGAGGCCAGTTCTGCGTTGCAAACTCATATTTTTGCCCTTCTGCATACATTTATCCATGCTGATTTTATGAAATTTAAACGTAACGAAAATAATTGTTATATTTAATAATAAAAAATCATTTTAAGAGCTTCCACTTGCTTTGGTGAGAATTAAAACATGGCCCAGGGAAACTGGAAACTAGGGAATTGCGTTAATATTGGCTGAGAGTTGTGAGATGTGCCTCATCAACATGTCACGTGATGACAATTTTTGCCTGTAACAAACACTGAGGGGTGATTTACACAACAACGTTAATACTTAAAGTTAAGAGTTTGCTCAAGGGTCTAAACCTTCATAAGCAACAGAAATAGTGATGCTAACATCTTCATAACATCTGTTTGTTGTCTTTTTTTGGGAACTTGCAGAACCAAACACACACACAATAGTAAAGTTAATCTCTTTGTATTTCTAGTGTGAAGATCTGCTGGATCTGTGGCCAGATGGTCTCCATGTTCCTCACTTCAGGTGTGATGTGTCTGTTGTCTGAAGAGCATCGTTAAGGTCTCCAGTATCACCCATAAGATCTCCAGCTCAGGTGGTTTTGGGTTTCCACTAAGCAGCGCATGAAATCGCTCAGCTGTTCACCGTTGCTTGGCTACCCTCATCTTTAATTTAATATGTCAGACTGAACTACAAACGGTCGCGTTCGCTTCAGTCTTCACCATGCAGCAACAGTCAGAGAAGACGACGTGTGACCAGCAGCCCATGCCGAACAGAGAGGCCATGAGTCCGGATGCAGAGGACTCCAAAGCTTCGGTGGGAGATGAGGAGAACCAAGAAGTGGTTCCGTCAGCACCACCACTGCCCCAGGAAGCTCCACCATCCGGACCTCCTCCATCTCCCAGGCCAAAGTTGGTCTTCCACACACAGCTGGCTCATGGAAGCCCCACAGGTCGCATTCATGGCTTTACCAATGTAAGAGAACTCTACGCCAAAATTGCAGAGGTCTTCGACATCTCAGCATCTGAGGTACAGTGAGCGCTCGACTGATGGTTTCTGGTTTTCTGTTCATTCAGCGTCACCATGTTGTTTTGAAAAGAGGTTTCTAAACCTCTAAAGAACTAACAGAAAACAATGAACATTATAATGATTGTTTTGCCCGTTTGTCTGTCAAAAGATCAGCTTACATAGCAGATCAATGTCTTACCAATATTTTATGTAGGACGCTGTATCGCAATAATTAAGGTGTTCAGCAGAAAATGTCCTTCAATCAAACCCATTTTACAGCTGAATCCTATTATAATCCATCTAACCTCTATCCATCTGTTTTTGTTTGGGTGAAAAGTTTAATATCAGAATTTATTATGGCTGTAAAATGTTTATGCATTCACCCTCCCAAACCAAGCAAATGTTACATAAACCTTTACTTATAAACTCACTTTTACAGATTTAGAAAGTTCAAATGTTTCTGGTCAGCATGAGTCTGTTTTTTAGGTATGGGTTAAAGTTCAAGAGAGCCTCAAACCTCAGTAAAGAATAAGGATTTGTCCTAAATTTAACAATACCAAATTTTCTGTGCGTTAGAACTTAGTAAACTACCAAATTCATTGACATACATATATTAGCATACATACAAAGTTGTATTACTACAGTAACATTTCATATGTTTTTCAATGTTGCACATAGTTGCTAACTCACTAGATTTGACCAACCGCGTTTGATAACAGACAATACATTAGCTAGTAACATAATTTGTGTATAATGTGCCATGAAGTACCAATAAACCACCACAGCGCCCCGGTGACAAACAAGCGCATAAGACCCAACACTGCCCTCTACAGTACTACATGTGACCTCATTCACGGCAGAAAACCCTTATGAAGGATTTGGTGTTTTTTCTCTGTTGGTCACCATTTATTCTGAATCTAAGCTGTCTCAGCGTAAATGTCTCCATACGTTGTCTGGCTCTTTCCCCAAGATCCTTTTCTGCACGCTGAATTCACACAAAGTAGACATGCAGAAACTTCTGGGAGGTCAGATTGGACTGGAGGACTTCATCTTTGCCCACGTGAGAGGAGAAACCAAAGAGGTGGAGGTCACCAAAACTGAAGATGCTCTTGGTCTCACCATCACAGATAACGGGGCGGGATACGCCTTCATTAAAGTAGGTGCCATCAAAATCCAATGCCAGCCTCATAATGGTATTAAATAATCTGATGCTTAAAGGGTAGAAAAGTTTATCATTTTTGTAAATCTTAAAGCTGCAATCTGTAACTTTACTGGGTAAAAAATGAACAAATATCAATTATTGAGTTTTAATATAATATAAACAATTCACAGATTCATTGTGTTGTTATTTCATTGTTGTTATAGGCTATGTTCTGTTGTTATTTTATGGGCTGTGTTACGTCAAATGTTGTGTTAAATGTTATGTTTGATGTTATATGTTGTGTTTAATATCATGTGTTGTGTTATGTCATGTTATGTTTTTCAGAGGATAAAGGAAGACAGCACTATTGACAGAATAAAATCTGTGTGTGTTGGTGATCACATCGAGGCCATTAATGAGCAGAGCATTGTGGGATGTCGACATTATGAAGTTGCAAAGATGCTGAAAGAACAGCCCAGAGGGATTCCCTTCACACTGCGTCTGGTTGAACCCAAGAAGGCCTTCGGTGAGTTTCTCTTCTGGCTTCTGATCACAGATCTGTTATCACAGCTCTCTAAAGCTACAGGGTGTTGTATATTAAAGAAGCACAGTGCCATCTTGTGGTCAAATCTGGAATAATTACTAATTACAGTTCATTAATTACAATACACATTATTATTGCACTGCATTAAGTAACAAAAATGTTAATAATTTAAATGCTCCATGAACATTTAAAACATCCAGTTTTTCAGAGGTTTTATTAACCTTGTTGCTTGGTTATAAGAACGTTATTCAAACATTTCATTTTAAACATCAAAAAATGTTTCAAATGTTTCAAAAACGTATTTTACAACTTAAAAATAACGTTTTTGACATACGATGTATAAGGTTAAAAATGTTACTGCAAAAGCATGTTTTGATAACTTTGAGAGAACTGTTAGATTAAGGTTAGCCAATGTTGTGACAATGTTTCCTGTTAGCCTGGAACACAGCAGATTAGGAAACAGGAGTTCACTTATAAAGACACAAGAGGCGACGTCCTGTCTGCTTCAGTCATAATGACAGACGGAAGTCACCTCATTCATAAAGGAAACGTTCCCAGCTTACAAACTGAAGTGCTGAAATCCGCCCCTTGTTTGTTAATTGAAATCTTTTTTTAGACGGGAAGTTTGTTCAGTATCGAGTCTTTAAACACTTGATTATTGTTTAACACACTATTATGTGTCACAAAGTACAAACTCCATTAGATCATAAGATAGCGTCAAGTCAAGGATGTAAAACACGTGTTTTAGTTAACGTCACCTTTTCTGAAGTAGTACAAACCCTTTTTCTTCCTACATCAATAGTGCGCCATAATATTTAAATAAAGTTTTACGTATTTGAAAGTACACAAATGAGTCCTGCAGGTGCGTGTCCGTCTTATCCGCACGTGTTCCATTTAAAACTACGTGAACTACGGGCCCTTCATAAATTAGCTTGTAATTGCTCGGCTCACAGGTCCTTTTTGCCATAATTACAGACTCTGAGTGTTAAATACTAATAATCAGAAGGCCGCTTTTCCTCCCACAGGTCCCCGTGCTGGAAAAACAAACACTAATCTCCATCTCTCTCTCTCATTCTATTGTGTGAACATACCGACACGCTCGGTAGCCTAATCAAATGCAGAATTAGCCTTAATATGCACAGACTGGAATGAGCATAACAGCCTCTACTTTCTGTGACAGCAAATTACTGCTGTTAATAATGGAAAGGTCTTTGATTATCATTATAGCATTAGCTAATTGGCTGTTTTAGAATGATGGATTAGCCTTTGTGAGAGAATCATGGGTAATTACACTCTCCAACGCACACAGAATTTCCCCACTGCGTTTGAACAAAGACGATCAAAGCCATATGGAGGAATATGGCTGCCGGAGAAAGAAACACAGATTTGTCAGCTGGTTCATTTTGCGATATTGCACACCAATGCTGGCAAAGCTACTTTCCCCGAAACTGGAGCTTCCTAGTATCAAAACTACATTTTTCAGCATGTTAACAGTAGTTCATCAGTTTTCAAAACGGTGTATATTTTCAGTAATGAGCTATAGTTCTCAACAAGATGGGATGTTGGATAAGTTAAAAAGATATTGTCTCCTTAAAGCTGCAATTGGTCACTTTTGGCTCTCTGTCATCACCATCTCTGTTGAAATTGCTGGCTTCTCTATACATGTTCTCCTTACGTTTTTCAAACCAAGCCAAACTGACATTTTCAGGAAATTGGACCCGCCATCTGAAACGATAAATCATTATAATAAACTTAAGGTAAGGTAAGGAGACCATTTTGCACACTTATCTGTTATGTACTGGCTCAATATCTGATTTTTTTGTTAAAGTTTAATAAAAAGTCACCGATTGCAGTTTTAAGTAGCTTCAATGTAGTTACTTTACTATAAGCTACGTACCAAAACTTGCTAACCACACTGACGGGGCAAAATCTGTTTATATATTTAATAAAATAAATATACAATAAAATGATATGTATTGTATGCAATCCAAGGCAAGATTACAAACAGCAGTGTATAATTTTGCCAGTATCAGGATGAAATGCATCCAATAGTTCCAAATTTAGAACATTTTTGGAATCGGATATTGGATATTTGCATCACACAGTCCAAATCCCAAAACAGATTTGACCTCTACATAAGGACATGATTTTCTCAGAAGTGTTTCAGTAATAAACAGGAAACCGAAGGCGAGACTTTCGTCCACTGGAATTTTCTTTCATCAATTTTTATTGGTGATTCAGTTGTTTTTGATGCAGACACTCTAACATGCACACCAGATGAGGAATGGTACAGAACTGACATGTTTACTCATAACATTAAGTGTTTTCAAACTCTTTCGATTAGACATGATAGGACAAAGAACGAGAGCGCCCAAGTCCGGCGAGGGCAAAATGCTGAGTGGGAAAGAAACACTCCGGCTGAGCTCCAAAGGAGCAGCGAGGGTCCAGGAAATGGTGAGGAAGTCAGGGTGTGATGAAGGCCAACCTCTGTGCTTTTACTGTAAATACAGTTTCTTTACAATCTCCAGTTTATCACAAAACAATTTATCTTTCACCAGCCCAATGAGTTCGAAGACACGGCCATCAGGAAGGTGGATGAACTTTTAGAGAGCTACATGGGAATTCGAGATCAGGAGCTTGGTGAGATATGTGTTTTGAGATTTGCCCTTTAGCTTGTGCAGTGGGCTTGCTTGCGATTTGGTGAGGAGTCATTACCGTAAAAGGCCTGTCTTAAAGTCAACAAACATAAGGAATGCAAGCCTCCAATTCCCATGAATTCATTGGCTTATATCACAAAATTATTTTCTGTACTCAGGGGTTTCTCTTTACAAGCATTCTTCCACAAAAATGAACTAATAATGCTTATTTTTGTCTTTCTTTGGAAAATCGGGAATGCTGAAACAAAGCCTAATTTGAAATGATTTCCAAATAAAAGATGATATCGAACAGACTTGACCTCATCAGTCAATCCATGTTATTGTCAGAGTTACAAGAAGCACTTGGACAAGAAGCGCACACCGTCTACTAAATCAGTCTTCTTCTACCTCTAAGGCATTTTGTTTTTCTTGTATAGCGACCACCATAGTGGAAGCTGGAAGGGAGAAAAAGAACCCAGATGAGTTTGCAGAGGCTCTTGACTCCGTTCTGGGAGACTTCGGCTTTCCTGATGTCTTCCTGCTGGACGTGTGGGGTGCTCTCGAAGATGTCAAGAATGGACGGATGTAGAGGTAATGTAAGGCTTGTCATATCTGGTAGAAGCAGGGGTCTACAGTACGTGCTCCTGGAGATCCACAGAGCTTAGCTCCAGCGTACCCCAGCACATCTGTCTGGATGTTTCCAGCAGTCTCAAAAACGAAGGTGTGCTTCTGTGCGACCAGGGTTGGAGCTAAACTCTGCAGCTCTGTGGACCTCATTGGAGACCTCTGCAATAAAGGTTTATTTGGTTTTACATATGACACAAGATTTTGCACAGATCTTGTGGGCATTAGTCTGGGCATTAGTTTTGTATCCAGAAGTTGTAATTACATTCTTTGCCAGCAGGGGCAACATGAGCAGTACTAGCTAGCCAAATCTTAAATGTGTTCTTTTAACAGCATTTCTAAAAGTCTAAGAGCATTTTTTAGCTATATCACCAGCCCCAGTTTCATAAAGACAAATAATGTTATTTGTGGACACATAAATAACCAGATGCTCCAAAGGTCTTTATTAAGATCATTTGTCACATTAAAATAGCTCATGCAGAAAGACAGATACACTTCCAGAGACAGATACGTTTTTTTCTAAATGATTCTGGACAAATACCACCAGAAGCATTAAGTTCTGGTCTTCAGTCTGTAGTCTACAAGCTCCTGATATCTCACACAAGTGCATGTTCTTGCTTGTCTGTTTTTCAGTATACGTCAGATATCTGATAGTACCGGCTGATTTGTGACATCCGTCCACTGTTTTCATACACTCCTCCCAAATCCTGCATTGATCCCGAGGACTGGAAAATGTCAGGGTACGGCAGGGTGAATCTCACATGTAATAAAAAGCAACAAAAAATGCATCAAACTGCGTTTCACATCCATATGTATAGCTGACTGAGGGTGTAAACCAATTATTTGTTTTCCACAACAAAATTGACTTGAAGTATTGCATTCATTAATATTTCTAAGTAAATAGTATGGCTGAAGGCCATTAGATTAGATTCATCTTTGTTCTTGCTTTGAATTAATTTGTGTCATGTACTGATACATCATGTGTAACATCAAGTGTTGCAGGATGAACGATCTTTTAAGATTTATGATGGTTCTTCTGACATGAATGGTTTGTGTAAATATAAATCATTCATTCAATTATATGTATACTTTACGTGTTATAAATATGGGTATATGCTTTCAATCTATAAAAAAGAAGTTTCCTGTTTTACATTGTCATCTGTTTAGATGCCCTGATTTGAATGTATGCAAAAATTAAAAAAGCTCTAGCGTACCACACCTTGTATTGATTGAAATTTTTACATTCCCAATTTAAATATATCACAGTGTCCCAGAAATCAAATTTTATTGTGCACTACTCATGGGTGCGCACAAGTTAAAAAGTTTACTTTATTTAAATATGAAAACTGGCCAAGCCTCTAAAAGGACTTTCCTTTTTGAATGATGTCATCAAGCCTTTTTGATTTCCAATCAACTCTCAATGGATAAAATCAAGCCCCGTCCAAAATAATCTCTATATAGAATTACATGCCATTTATGAAGAGATTCAATATTTTAGCAGAAAAGTGTAAAATATCAGGTTGCAATTTGATTTTATATAAAAAAGTTTAAATAATGTTCTTATAACCAAACAATAATGTTAATACAAATGTCTAAAACACTGTGTGTTTTAAACGTTCCTAGAACTTTCAAAATAAAATTTTTTACGTTTTTGTTACTAAATGAAAACATCCTTACAACCTAAATTGTTAGCTGGGAAATCAATGAATGACTGAGAGAGCCCATTTAAACTGTGATCTGAAATACTGCTTTAAAAATAGTTTTCAAAATAATTTCGGAATAATTTAAAACAGAAACGTTTTGGGATTCTGATGAATAACAAAAACGTTACATGCCGAAAGCTAGCATGTGTTTTCACATCCACACACGGAATTGAATTCACATTTGCAGTTGAATCTGAATTTGAAAGCATATGGTTGATTTAACAAAGTGTGTGGTCCTCAAAGTTTTATCAGTAAGCAAAAGGAGTCAATCTCTGGGAATGAGGCAAATTCCTGCAATGACCCAGCAAACAAGGAACATTCTCAAAACATTGGCTAACGTTTACTAGATGTTCTCACAGAGTCATCAGAAAACATTCTTGCAGTAACTTCAGTAGAGCGTTTTTTAAACACTATATATCATATAAAAACTTCATTCTTAAACAGTTAGTGGAATGTTTTAAAAAAGACGTACAACCTAAAACACCTGCAAAACTTCCAGAGTGGCATCTGTAACCGTCCCTCAGTCGACTTCCTCTGCATGTGTACGTTTTGATCTACTGCAGATCTGCCACGTCAAGAGCGCTCAGTCAAACATGCGGACCATCGGCACCTTTCAAAAGAGATGCATTTGATCCAAACCAGCTGCTAGCCGAGCTCATTACTGAGAAAAGCGTGTGGAGAACCTTGAACTGGATCCACACCACATGTTCCTCACACTCCAGTGTAAATGCAGTTACTCAGACAGTGAAACCAACAACACTTAACAGACTTGGAGATGTAAAAATGCCTCAGAAAGACACTTTCTGAAACCGGTCCACCCTTTCAAATGTAGAAGCCACGCTTGTATTAATTGGACTGGAATGAGGCGGAGCTGTTCTGTACAGGTAGGGGTATGTCTTCTTGTTGGGATTGGTCCGGAGGTCCCTGGTTGTCTTCTAAATGACCAAGCGTTCCTCCCAGAGACCCACGCGTGAGCTTGCGGAGAGAGGTGGAGAAAGAAGGGTACAGGCTGACGATGGAGCCACGAGACATGTCCATTCTAGTGTAGATACGTTTCAGTATGGAACGTCGGAACAGGATGTAGACCCAGGGATCCAAGACCTGGTTCCCCGTCGCAAAACGAAGCCAGAGGAGAAGGTAGCTAACTTCAAGCCTGCTGTGCGACAACACAGTCTGCGCAATAAACACCTGTGAAGAAACAAAAAATAGAGAGATGAGGTTAGAAGAAAAACAAATCTGGTGTGTGTTTACTGAACGCCAGCCAAAGCTTGAATACCACTTGAGTCAGCCGATAAAATAAACAATCGTTGTGAAGACAAACTCTGTGGTTGCTACACGCTTTGTTATTTGAAATGTTTATGAGACGACTTGAAAAATACTTCGATTTTTGCAATGGAAGGAGTAAGACCAAGACTTTCCAGACCCACAACTTTGCATCATGCCGACACTAAATGTAGTCAGTAACGTTTTCCAGTCTCCCCAAAAACACTTGTGAGGTGAATGTGACGCAACCCATGTCTGGTTTCAAAACTACTATGAAGTAAAACATCTGGATGGATCACCATTGGGAAAGTGGGCTTTAGCTATCATAAAAACACAAACAGTGCCAAAACATGTGAACTGGACATGGTTTCACAAGATTAATCTGTTACTGTAAAAATGACAGTAAATCAACAAGCACAGATACAGAAGATAAAAAGAGGCCTCACTGCCTCATTTGGAGAGGACAGTTCTTCTCGAGGCTGGATCTGATGACCATTTTGGATTCTGGTCAAATTCCTGCAAGATACCAAAGGAGTTCACTGTTAACATGAACCCACAGAAATAATACAACAGTAACTCATGGGATTTTTGCCGTCCGTAATCACTGACCTTCTCAAAGTGTTCACCTGATAAAATACACATACTCACAAACACACACACTGTGCATTCAGTGAAACTACAATACTACAATTTACCCTGGTAACCACAGTTTCCACCAAATAATGACCTGAATATTTATCATTTTACATTTATGCATTAGACATTTAGACAGCTGCTTTTATCCAAAGTGACTTACAGTGCATGCAAGTTATGCATTAGATTAGCATGTGTATTCCCTGGGATTCAAACTAACCTCTAATGCAATGCTCTACCAATTGAGCTACAGGAACACTATGGAATATATTATGCCAATATCAATGTAAATGTATTTATATTTTATTGTAATTCCATATTAATTTGTTACGCTTTATAGTAACAATAATTGTTGTATTTTGGTAGAAATGTAGTTACCATGGTAACCATTGACAGACGGTCTGGTGGATGATGATTTGCAGTTAGCCGGCGAGCAGCTGCCATTTCTTGCACTGCAGCTAAAATCAATCAGCCTAGTGTCAAAAGCAGTTTGAAGCTGAATTCACATTTGATGAGTGTGAATGGTGATCACTGTGAATTCTGATTGCAATCTGAATTAGCCATCGGTAAAGCCATCTGCATTACTCGCCTCAGTCTAGACTGCTGACAGAAGATGTAAGTCCAAGGGTCACATATCTGATTGCAGGTGGCCAATCAGAAAGCGAACAGAATGGTTTATGGGTTGACAGGTGTGGATAACACAACTGACTTCAAAATGTAAATCTGTACTGGAGAAGCAGGTTTAGATGGTCATCACGGAAGCTCTCAGATTCTGGTGTGCAGATACTATAAAACGTAGTTACAGTAGCGGGTCTTAAATGGTTGTGCTGAATCAATCAAAACAAGCTGTAAAGTTATTTACACAATTGTCCTTGTTTTTTGCTGCTGTCCACAACCTCATCTGAACCATTCAGAAATGCTGCTCTAGAAAATCGATACCATTTCCTGCACACATATCACTTCTAGCTCCAGATTGCAGCTAAATTTGTTCATTTTTGGTTAAAAATGTGTGGTGGATTGTGTGTGTGTGTGTTTATTATAGGAGGACTTCCTGTTCTTCTGCTCCACAGGAAATGACCCTTCCCACCGGTCTTATCAGAAGCCCTCACATGACTCCATCTTACACAACATGGACAGTTTCCTTTGCCAGGCCTCTTAAATAAACTTATGAAAGCTTAATACATCTGCTCTGATGACCTCATTATTGTACCTGTGTTGCCTTGTAACATTTGTGCACTGTAATTTTAAAGTGGGATTAGCTTTAAACAGAACTATCTGCGTCAGAGACAATTACACTGGACATGGACCTTTACAAGAAGTTCTCATAATCTCACAGTGCACGTATGTAGCAGCCCTGCTAACAATTTTAGGCAGTAAGAACGTTTCCCTAACGTTCCCATTAAGTATCAAAAACACTGAAAATGTTCTTAGAACATTCAAAATGTCCAGGTTTTTTTATATGTATTAACTTTATTGTTTGATTATAAAACGTTTTTAAATTCTGTAATATTTTTAAATGTTCCACTAACTACGTAAGAAAAACATTTTTGATGTAAAAAATTCTACTAACATTAAAACATGGTCATTTCATAATAACTTTGACAAAACCTAAAAATAATGTTTAGCCAACGTTCAGAAAACGTGCCCTATTAGCTGGGTTTGGAAGGCTACGGGTTTGGAACAGAGCCTGAAACTAAGACTTTGTGAATAAATGCAAAACAGTGCAGGCTAGGTTGAGAACATACCAGCAGTGGGCACCAGCAGATTGAGGCGATGACCATGATCAAGATGAGCTGGACCATCATCTCCACTTCATAATCTCGTCTCCGCTGATGACTGTCCTGTCCACAACACACCCTCAGAAGTGTGATCACGCTCACCGTGTTGAGCAAGAAGGACACGCCCAGCGACAGAAGGCCGACTAGGGAGAAGATCAGACTGAAGATCATGTCCAGAGGTTGAGAGCTGATGTTGAGGAAACACCAGGAGCCGGGCATCTGCAGGTGGTAGCTTCCAAGCCCAGCGAGTGGCAGAAGACTGATGAAGCCAGCCGTAATCCAGACCATGGCCACCATGGAGCACGCTCTGCTTTTGGACATGTTCATGGAGCGTGCGAAGGGTCGGTTGATGCCCACAAAACGCTCTACAGCCATAGTGGCTCCAAGCAGCAAAGGACAAAGGCCGTAGAAGACCATGGACATGCCCATAAAGTTGCAGAAGTGGCAGTGAGGGTCCAGCTCTCGCCAGTTGAAGTGTGTGATGTGGAAGGAGACCACGATGGACCCTGTGACCAGAAGTCCCATGAAGTCGGTAAACACCAGACCACTGAGGAAGAGCAGGAAGGAGGAACGTGAGCAACTCTTGGTGTGGTGGAATGTCTTGGCCAGCACCACCAAAGCGAAGAGGTTGGAGCTGAGACCTAGTCCACTAAACACAGCGGAGAAGTACGCAGAAGCGATGGTATGGTTGTATTTGAACGGAGGGCTGTTGATCGAGAAACACAGAGGAGCTGTTTCATTGCCTGTCACAGCCATCCTGTCTCTGGAGAAGATCGGCAACACCATGACAGCGGCAGTCCTCTTGCACTTCTGATTATTTCATCATGTGAAGGATCTTGTTACCTGGCTGACAAAGATACACACAGTGGCAGTCAAAAATAATAACAATTGCTGCTGAACACTGATAAATTAAGATAATACTGTTATGTTACATGATAAAATAATACATAAATCTGTGGTTATATAATGTATACACTGTAAACATGAATGTTTTATATAGACTGTTTATATACACTATATATATTGTATTATGTACACACACACACACACACATATAATATACATACATACTATTGTATAGTATATACACACTATATATATTTATATATCAGTATACACACACACACACACACACACACACACACAATATACATACATACTATTGTATAGTATATACACACTATATATATTTATATATCAGTATACACACACACACACACACACACACACACACACACACACACACACACACACATACATATATATATTTACAGGTGTATATACAGTGTACATATAGTATAGTGCTTGTTGTGTATGAAGCTATGATTTATAGTATTAGTGTATCAGTATGTTTGTGTTTTCACTGTTTTGGAAAAAATGGAATGAATGAATCACATCCTTGTTTCTTCAAAAGAACACACGATTCAGAGCAGATGTCTGACTGCACACGCAGTCTAAAACAAAAACCAGAATGTGCAGACGCTGCGTTTAACAGCCTTCTGACACAAACACGTAACCGTCAAACAAGTGATGCATCCAAATACATTTACATTAACAATTTACATTCATGCATTTGACACTTTCTTCCAAAGCGACTTACAGTGTATTCAAACTACACGTTTTTTTTCCCCTGGGATTCGAACCCACAACCTTTGTGCTGCTAACAGAAACAAAAAATTCTATCAGATACTGTGAGTGTTCTTCAAACCTGTTAATAAAAAAATAACATTAACTAATGAATGAATACATTGCCGACAAACAGTTCGACAAACAAACTTATCAATAAATGTTTATTGTGATTACTAAACGAAAACTAGGATCTTTAAAGACGTTCACAAGACCAAAATAAAGACATGAAGACACAAAACAAGATTTCAGGGGTTCAAACAGTTTGTCCTGGAGTTTGAATGGAGAAATAAATCTCTCTGGTGTTTCCCTACAGAATATGAAGTAGCTTATCACCTCGGCACATCAGTGACTTATTCCACAAATAATATTCGCTTTCCACAACAGATCAATACTTTAAGTGCTGTAATCTCAGGTATTATTTTTCATCAGGAAACACATCAGAACACATGCGGGAATGGAAGATGCCTGGCGGATGATGGATTAAGATACCGTTTTTCTCCTGGGTTACTGTAATCTCTGGTAATGATGATACAGTATACTGCAACCTTAAACTGATGCTGTTTGTGTCTCTCATCGCAACATAATGCCCAAACAAACTCCATTAGCTAGAAACCTTTCTTCAGCACACTGGGCTAATCAAATTCATCCAAAATGATACTCAGAAGCTCAGCAAATATCAGACAGTCTCCCACAAACAGTTTCCAAACATACTGAGTGACAGTTTACAGATGTATAGCTGTCTGAATGTGTCTGCAAATCTGTTTAATGCTGTGAAGTATTATAATACTTCATGAAAACAGAAATGCGACTTTAATTAACAACTGTAAGTTAAATAAATAGTGATCAAATGTATGAGTACATAATGCATACACTCACAATAAATAAGTGTAAAGAGCTTTTTAAACACAGGATTAATATCCTAATCTTAAATCAATACCATCTATAAGATGTTGCACAAATACCTATATATGTACTTATATATACAAATACCAAATGATATAATATATATATATATATAATTATACATATCATATCATATTATAGGGGTTCAGGCTTTTAAAGACACACTTAAATATCACTTCATTATTTTTAAAGTACTATCTACAATAATCGTAAAGCCAAACTCTGTATCAAGAACTTTTCACATTTCATTTGTAGTTGTAACAGCTACGTTGGTTTAGTTTACAATAAAGAAAAGTTTACATACGCAGATTGTTTTCGATTATGTAATATCGCGCTATTCTTGATCCGAGTCTCCAATGCGCCAAAGACCCCAGATAACCTCAAAACAACTTTGGTTGATGAATCTTCAGACTAGTTTGTAAATAGAAACAAGTCACCAGTTACCTCTCAATGAATGTAAAGGCAAATTACCTGCTGAAGCGCCAGAGATAGCGGATCTCCAGAGCGCCTCTCCAGAAGCGCCGGAGCCTGAACATCTGCGTCATTACGCACTCCCAGCGCTGATCTTCAGCTCATCAGACACACGTCTGATGATGATGATGATGATGATGGACATCTTCCTGCCGGGGCATTAGTGCTGCAGTTCGTCTAGAGACTGAAGATGGAGATCAACTCTCCGATCTGAAGACCAACCCAAACGTTGATCAGCAACAAGACTGAGTAAATCATCCAAAAGATGCTCGTCCTTAAAATGTTGCTTTATTCCTTTGCATGAAATAGCCCAAAAGTTGGAAGCTATATTTCATCAAGAGTCTAAGGAAAGAGTTTTCCACCTTTCCAACCCATGCATATAATATTTAAAGAACTAGAAAATACATGACACAGATATTTCAGATGTTTTTCACTCCTGTAGTAACTTCATGGTCATCCAGGGGAAAGTAATGCGGAATATAGTATATATAAACGTATAGATATGTTGCTGCCACGATGCCAGGGCGTTGCTATGGGGTTGCTAAGGCGTTCGAAGTGTTTTTAACCACGTTACTGTGCTGTTGCTATGGTGCTCTGGCTGGTTGCTAGGTGATGGCTTCCTGGAATAAGTCAAAGTCTCAATACAACACCTTGCAGGTTAAAACCAACATTTTAACTAGCCTCAGAACTGCACACACAACAATCGGTCCATTATACAGATTTGCTTAATGTTAGTCATACATTTTAAATGCACATTTACATATCTGCATGTATATTTTACCCCGAGGTTCTCTGAGCTCAGTGCAGGTTTACATTTGAAGGTTTTAATGTTATTCAGAATAACAGATGACATGTTGTAAGGGTTTTATTCAATCTGGCTTTTGCCAAACATCTTCAAAGAGGAGCGTGTCTCCTGCAGAGTATTAGTGCTGGATCAGATACTGGCGGAAAGTGAAGCTGAAAGCCGTTTGAGCAGTAATGACCACCATAAATAGCTCGAGCTGTTAGGTGAGGAATGTTCTGCTATTACGGACCTTTAGAGCTTAATGTCTGCTTCTGCTTAGAAGACGAACCTTTTTAGCATCGCTTGCAAAACACATTGCTGTACCCTCAGAAAACAACATGTTTAAGTGGCACGACGAGAATCTAAATGGGGCTTTGAACAGTATATGAACCAACACGCTATCTTGAAGGCAATAGCACTTCAGTCTATTTACATGTTTGTGATTTCAATAACATTGACATAATCATGAATGATTATTAATGATTGTTACTTATCATTAATGATAGGTAAATATTTTCAAAAAAGGTGGGCAGTGCCTGTTTTTGCAAACCACATAATGCTGGACCAATCAAAAGAGACAAAGAGTCTCTATGTATGTATGATGGATGGATGGAAAGATAGATGAACACACAGACAGACAGATCTGCTGATGACCCCCTCAGAGAGAACCTGATTTAACACAAACCATATGACTACAACACTGTAATCCAAACACATACAACTGAACCTCAAAGCTGAACTTCTGACCTGATTTATTTTATAGCTACAAGCGTTTATGGCAGGTCTAGGGTCATTTGCAGAAGATATCTCTTTCTGTCTAGTGTCTTAGCCAAGAGCAGACATCTGAGTTTTATAACTCGTCCAAAGCATCTAAACTACCCTTCAAAGCGGAGATTCTGCGCTGCGTGTGTCTTTTGAATATCTTCAAGCAGGGCCAGTTTGACATTTGACAGCCCCACACGACCGCAGTGAACTTTTGATCTGTCGCACGTTTGAAATGCTTCCAGGTTTCACATGCTGCTTTTTATTTTTGGACTGAACCATGTCTACACTGCGAGTGAGTGATGTGACAGTACAGCAGCGTGTGTGTGTACAGTAAAAAAAGTGTGAGCTGAAGATGCACTAGTATCACCTTACAGTAAGGTCACACTTACAGTATATTTTACAGCATATTTTAGTCCTAACGTCTTAATGCAAAAACAATTAACCCTTGTTAAATGAATGCATGTACAATTGTTTATGTTCATTGTGCATTAACTAATGTTAACATACAACTGTTGATTGTTAGTTCATGTTAACTAAGGTAGTTAACTAACTGACAAATAACCTTATTGTGGTGTTAGTTACCAATATACCAATATATTTTACTACCAGCTGCCAATATGTTAACAAGCAGATAACTGGCCCGCTTCATTCATGGTTAACCAAGTTATTTAAGATGCAACTAAATTTACACTTGAACTACCACAGTAAATTATTTCAACAGAATGAGGTCAGGACATATCGATGAAACCGCTGTGAAGATTTCTCTTTACTATTTAACGTTTATAAATATATATACGAATCCTTAAAGTGTGCAAATGAAATAGATTTATTAATCAGAGAGCAAATGCATGTAAGAAAATGAAACCTTTGGTTGGCTTTAATCGCTTAGATCCATGATGCCCTGCGGTGGGTCTTTAAAACCATGAATGCGTGTTAATAAGCAGAAAAAAGTCAACAGCCTCCATCAGTCAACCCGGCAGTCAGCTGCTCCTAACAAACAGACAGGCTCTGCTTCATTTCACCCCAAATCAGCGCCTTTCCATGTAATTAAATTAAGGGCCTGCTGCCATGCCCACTGGGCAGCTTGTCAGCCCGCCTTTTAATCGGGCACCGGGCACCTGCAGCGTGGATGACAACACCTGATGCCCATACGGCCACCCTGGCACACGGGTACAGATGAAGGTCGCGGCCACCCTGCTGTTTCACAACACGGTGTGTGCGCTCTGGAAACAACAGAGAGAAACGGCCAACGAGCTCGTACTTCAACTCAGATATAATATATATTACATTTATAATGTATGCATAATACAATATGTATATAAACCCCCAAAATCTTATAGTGCACTGTTACTTCTACAAAATCTAGAGTATTGTGATAATAACATGGTGGCCTATTTCAAATAGTTTCATTTGCAAAGCCTGCTACCCCATTATTTGAAATAATGTATGTTATTGTGGCTATAAATCTATAACCACAATATACATGGCACTTCTAATCATGATAAAGTCTGATTGGTTGCTTTACATATGACCCCTTCCTATTGGATCAAATATTACTGCAAACTAGACCAGACTTTGTGCTGGTAGTCATAAGTCCGGCTATGCAGAACTATACATGAAAACACAAAAATGACAAAGCATGCATTCGTTTTACCCTGAAACAACTTGATTTTCATGATCAATGATAACATCTGTAGACGTGTAAACAAACCTTTCTAAGTGATTAATCCATCAGCACCGAGCCTGTGTGATTCCAGTCTGTCATAAGAGGAAAACCAAATAACAGTGCTGATGGTGCAGTGTGACCTCTGCCCAGGACATGCCTGCTTTCAGAAACAAATTGGAGTTGAATTTAAACTGGCCCATTGTGTCGATGTTGTCAGTAATATGAACTGTTCATAACACATAATTTAGAAACAATTTGGCGCTTTTTAACAGAGACAAGCTCTGAAAACTGTATTTAAAGTGGAAAGACGCTCAGTAAACACACACCATTGTGTGCCATTGTGTTTCTGGAATTAAACAGATGAATGTTTTACCGCAGTATATTGTTTTGGAATAGCTAAATGGGGTTATTGACTTTTTTCATTTTCTTTTAGAGATTCAGCTGATAATATAACATTGAAAAACAATACCAAACATCTAACAACAACTGCAGAAACATCCAGCTAACTCATTTATGCAGTGAACTAAACAGCCAAGCCTCCTGTGCAAATCACCCGTGTGATTTGAAACAAATTATGTTCAAAATGGAAAATCTCCAAAAGAGATTAAAAGAGATTTTGTCGTTTCCACTGAATCGAGTTTATGAGGCATAAAGGGCTGGTCGGCCAAGAAGAGTCTCAACAGGCAGAATTGTGTGATCTTTAATTAGGTTTAAATGAGTTTGTTGTGAGGGTCAGTTACAACACTGTAACACTACAGCCACATATGAAGTGATATCATTTCTGCTCCTCATCACAGTTCATGTGACTGTCATTTCCCTCCTCTTAACATAATGCAAACATCTGAAAATCTGAAAAAGATGCACATGCATTCCAGAGTTTATCACTAGAGGGCAGCAGAATGCCAAGATTGTGCTCCTAAAACTAATCACCAGAGAGAGAGAGAGAGAGAAAGAGAGAGAGACAGAGAGAGAGAGAGCGAGGGAGAGATAGTCACCAGAGAAAGAGAGAGAGCGAGAGACAGAGAGAGAGAGAGAGAGAGAGACAGAGAGAGAGAGAGAGAGAGACAGAGAAAGAGAGAGCGAGGGAGAGATAGTCACCAGAGAAAGAGAGAGAGCGAGAGACAGAGAGAGAGAGAGAGAGAGAAGCGAGGGAGAGATAGTCACCAGAGAAAGAGAGAGAGCGAGAGAGACAGAGACAGAGAGAGAGAGAGAGTGACCAGAGAGAGAAAGAGAGCGAGGGATAGAGAGTCACTGGATAGAGAGAGAGAGAGATGGAGAGAGTCACCAGAGAGAGAGAGAGACAGAAAGTCACTGAGAGAGAGAGACAGAGAAAGAGGGAGAGACAGTCACCAGAGAGAGTGAGAGGGTGAGGGGGAGAGAGAGATGGAGAGAGAGCGAGGGAGAGTGTGAGAGAGAGAGAGAGAGAGCGAGGGAGACTGAGAGAGAGAGACAGAGAGAGACAGAAAGTCACTGAGAGAGAGAGACAGAGAAAGAGGGAGAGACAGTCACCAGAGAGAGTGAGAGGGTGAGGGGGAGAGAGAGATGGAGAGAGAGCGAGGGAGAGTGTGAGAGAGAGAGAGAGAGAGAGAGAGCGATGGAGAGAGAGCAAGGGAGACTGAGAGAGAGAAAGACAGAGTCACCAGAGAGAGTAAAAGAGAGAGAGAGTGTGAACAAATACAAAATATGCAGGAAAAGATTCGCCCTTCATGGTGTAGATTTATTTTCAAGCATTTTTCAGGGTGAAATAATTTCAACAAAACAAATGCTTCTGTTCTTATTCTACCCTATAGCACAGAAACACAACAGACAAACACAATACAATTAACTCCCTGCTTGCTCAAAGTTAATTAAACATTATTAATAAACCTACAGTTACAACAAGCAGGAATTGTAATTAGTTGTAAGTCAACTTTAAAACCAAATGCATACCAGCCTAACACACAAGCAGAAAATAAACTACAGCAAGTAACGCCAGGATATGAACTGTGGTTTCACATGTTACTGGATCAAACTACTTGTTGGTCATGCAACACAATTTCTATCAAGCAGATTTTAGGCTCAGGGTTCGAGGCCTAAACAACATTCTTAGCTATTGGTTTCTTGTGATTTCAGGGGAAGGTTTGGGTTATGGTTGGGGTTAGATGATGTTGTTAGATGATTATGTAATATCATATATCAACAACATAATTTTAGTTTTAAAACATTACAGGATATAAAAACTTTGTATAACGTTCTTATAACCAAGCAAGAATGTTAATACAACGTCTAAACAACTGGACTGTTTATACAGTGGTAGAAATTATAGAATACCGTTTTGGTTAGGAACGTTAAGGGAATGTTGTTCGTACAACCTAAAACGCAGCCGTGATCATGAGGGTGCACGTAATCTGTTAAATAATAAAGTCGGAGAGCAGAAGCTCTTCTCCGAGATAAACCCCAAGAGTATTCAAGTGCATTTTCACAAAGAAACCATTTGCTTCCACTAAAAGGTCACGGGGAAGATTGCCTAAGAATTGCATTATCAGAACAGAAACCTTACTTTACAATTTCAGTGAACAGCCCTCAAAACGGAGCTTGTGATGTATATATATATATATATTTATATATATAATTCAGAAAAATGAACTGTAGCAGTCTGGGTCTCCAGCAGAGGTG
Organism: Chromobotia macracanthus; assembly: GCA_036877525.1. NCBI lineage: Eukaryota > Metazoa > Chordata > Actinopteri > Cypriniformes > Botiidae > Chromobotia > Chromobotia macracanthus. The sequence continues at coordinate 2,138,773 of JAZGTH010000033.1, read as the reverse complement.
CGATCACACTGCTGTATCAGATCCCAGTAAAACACAGATCAATCTTATATCTGATCGACTAACGTGGGAATTAGTGCAGGATCTCCCGTCACTTTTCTCCTAAATCATCTCTTAAAATCAGACTTCTTAAGCATGAATCTGAATCTGAATGGTTTTAATTTTTTAAACATTTGTCATTATTGCTGTAACCTTTATTTTACCTGCACACTGTCATTAAATTACGGCATTATTTACAGGCAAGATTTTAGGAAACACATCACCTACAAAGGAACCCCAAAAATACGATGACAAAGCTGTTTGGATATTGACCAATCACACGCCTGGCCTTGATGATGTCACCTGAAATGGAAAGTTGTTTTAAAGGCAAGCTGGCATGTTCTGATGAGTTTACAAAAACAACATTTCGTACCATCTACTGGCATCTTGTCCTCAGACGGCACCAGTGATGGTGTTTGTCTGGAGTGAGACAGGACAGCAGGTAAAGGTCGAATCCTTCTGGCCAAGTCAGTGGCATTTGTTGAGATTGACTAAGTCTATTTACCGGGAGGTAATATTAACAGAGAGATCAGAGAGGGAATCTGAATCCATGATGAACAACACAGAGACAAGACTGCAGTGTACAGTGTAAGCTGTCGTGCACTGAAGTGCTTAATACTTAGGGTTCAAGTGTGTTTTAATGCTTGACCCTAGCTAACAGTTTTAGGTTTCAAGAACGTTTCCATTATGTAACAAAAACATTAAAAATGTTATTTTAAAAAGTTTAAACTTTTTTTAGATGTTGTATTAACGTTACTGCTTGGTTCTAAGAATGTTATTCAAACTTTTTTAAATTCTGTAACATTCCAGTAATAACTTAAGAATAATGGTTTGATAAATATGATATATAACAAAAAAATGTTCGACTAACAGTACTGCAAGTGTTTTTTGAAAACTTTGAGGGAACGTTTAGAGATTGTTAGCCAACGTTCTGAAAACATTCTCTGTTAGATGGGTATGAACCCTGGAAAGCGACGCTTACCTCAGCAGAAGCCACTGATGGTGTAATTGAACGCAAGAAAGACTCCGTATTTTATCTGACTCTCAAGGAAATATGGAAATTTCTAGCCAATCTACATGAGGTCGTTTTTCAGCACGGCAACAATCTGACAGTCATTACATTCCCGGGTCACTATATAAAAACAACGCCAGCGGGTGGCACATCTCGTCAGGATGAGATGAGATGTTTGCATATGAAGTGAGCTTATGGACATGATTAGAATTCAGGCACCAGGGCAGATTGTAAAATAATTGTTCTGTTTAGATGGAATGCGTGTTGACAGCTGATCGGTCGTTCATAAGCAATTTCATTCCACCATCTGCTTCATCAAACTGAGCTTGTCAGATTTTAATGATCAGGTGGAATGTATTGCAGAATTGTTGCTTCCGACATAAATTACGTACATTTAAGTATGTTCACGAAAATATTCTGACAAAACATGAGGCACACAATCAATCACTCAAACGGTGTATTCAGACAACATTTCTTTAATACAAATTCAACATATCTACATACACAGTGGTTTCAAACCAGTTATTGTGTGTCCACCAGATGTAACAGTTTGTAAGGGATAGCACTCAGCTTTCATACAAAGAGAAACTATTTTCACGCTCGAGTTTGGCGTTTTTTCTTTTTGTTGGCCATTTTGTATTAATACGTTCACTTTTGTATATTGGTTCTTCATTTAACGTAAATCAATTTTTCATTAGTTCGTCTCCTGCCGCTAAAGTTCCAACATCGTTACGTCAGGACGAAAAGTTCTTGCGTCGTTCAAACTTCCAAGCAAGCTGCTGCCATCGTAGATTTCCAAAGTCCGATCGCGCAAGTGTCCTTTTGATTATCCAAAGGAAAGTTCCATTAGAAACACACAAAACTCCCAACTGTTTAAAAAGGCAGCGCTGGAATTTCCAGGTTCCATGTTCTCTCTGCTCTCGTACTTCGTCCTATAACGTAAAAAATCCCCAAAGTAAAAAATAAAAAAGTAACTAAACATGGCATGCATCGGTAAACTTCTAGTTTTTTGCAACGACCTACCAATTTAAAAGAACAATAATTGAGAAGGTTGAACATAGGGCAGTGGTGAGAGACACTCGGTATGCTAGCTGTAATGTCGTGAAGCTAATCACCAAACACGCAACTAGTGAAGGCAATTTGCTGTCGCTGTTCATATGGCATTTGTAGAGGCACTGGCCACTCTAGCCCTTCTTCATCCAAATCCGACAACAAAAGTAATTTGGAATGAAAACAACTGAATTAAACCAGTTAAGTGGGAGTCTACAAGCTTAAACTACAGACTTTAGCAGGGTTTAAATTCAGACAAACATAAAAAAAAACATGAAGAATGCGTATAGGTCATATTTCACCCCACAATCAAAAGAATCAAAGGGAATTAGGGAATAAGGAATTGTATTTTGCATAAAGAAAATGAAGCGTATTTTTAGGGCAATTAGGATTCATGACAATTTCTCACATTCCCTGTCATTCTTAATAGGCCAAAAAAATCTAAGACTGTCAAAGTTACAGTGTTAACGCACACAGTTAATTAATCGGTAACCCTCCTCATTTCTACACAAGCCATTAACACATTTATGCAAAATTCTAACCAGACGGGATGTTTAACAAATATATTTAACATTGTTTTTATGCTTAAAGTGAACTCTCATAGAAGCTCGGCAGGTGCTCAATCTCCCATGAGAGAAACACTGTAAATCAGCGCGGAACTGAACCTTAACACATGCAAATCTGAAGTTTTATGTGATTAAAATGTAGAAAAGATTTTTAACAAACCTTGTTTGCTCATTTATTTATTGTGGAATTGAATTTCCATGGTACCATTTGTGTCCTGCCTTTGCTGATATAAATCTGATAAAAATAATGCAATTTTTACTGTAATACTGTAAAATTGCACAACAAACTATACTGCAATAATGAAAATGTCACAATGGAATTTTTACTATTGAAAATGCAATTGCTTTCTTTTGATTTTGTGGTGAAATGTGGCCCAGTTTCATCAGACTCACATTGTTCGATTCGACAGCTCCATCCTTAAAAGCTCCAGAAATGAAAAATAAGTGAAACGTGGCGTGCAAAGACTTACGAGAAAAAGAAGAACCTTCTGTATTCCTCTCACCACTGGGCTGCTAAGATAAGAAAAGAACGAGTGACTGGATGAAAAACGAAAGAAATGAAGGGATCGAAGATAAACAGAGCTTTAAGTGTGAGACAAAGCTTCTTTCAAAACTCTGGAAGGTTTTTCCATTAGCATAAACTTTTTTTTATCTCGGTATTGTTCAAAGACAGAAATCTTGTGGGTCAATTTATACAAATACATATAATATATATTTGTTTATGTACAGTCATTATATTCAGGATCAGCTGATATCTAACAAACAACCAAACATTCTGTGGTACAGAAAAGAAAACGTTTTTGAAAGATGTCAAAATCATAAAAAATGGTTTTCACAGATCTGGGGTGTAACAAAATGTAAAATTTTATTAAGTAAATTTGGAAGATAACTTCTTTTTGTTCAATTTAATGTTTACTAAACCAGTTCTACATCTTATAAAAGGAATACTTTAGTTAATACTATTACTACTAATCATTACCAATAGTGACTAAAATCATTAACTGCCCTTTGTAATGGGGCAACAGGAAGTCAAAGGCGTTTTGGCTCTGGGATAAAGTTCATACCGCAATGATTTATTGGGAAATTTCTGCATTTTTGAAAAATGTGTTTCCCCAATGCATAAAAAAAAACAAAAAGTTAATCATGATTTCATACACACAGTTCATCAATTCTTGGTGAACAGCCCCCTTCCAAAAAAAAGAACAGACAGACAGAGAAAAGGCTATTCATAAGGATTTGGATACATCTTTATATTCTGCATTTAAATATATATGTGAGTGTGTATGTATACATTAACGTGTCATGCGTTCATGTACACACACACAAACACATCTCCCGTAACTTTTCTACAGTGAAAAAAATAGAATGCTTTTAACATAATATGAGCAAAATGAGCATTATCTTTTCTTGCTAATTTAATAAAAAAAAATGAGTACAGTATCTTCGTTAGAAAACAAACAAAAAACTAAAACAAAAAAATTACATGTCTGTTAATGAAAACCATAAACAAAATAATAAAACAATGTATATTTTATCATATGATGTTACAAGAATAAGGCTTTTTTGGAAATAAGATTACACACAGCTCCTTTCATTCACCAATCACAACACTCCAAGCACAATCCATGGTTCAAGCATTCTTCAGTCTAGCCAATCAGTGGGAAGGAGACTCCTCCCCTTCATACGCATATGCATGAGCATGTAAAATAGTCGTGCCCCCAACAACAGATATCCTTTTAAAGATCTGAAATGTATAAGATAGTTTTACTGATATTTTCTATCCTGTTTGCCTGTTTTTAGCAAAATCCACTGACAGCACACCTCCCCAAAACCAACGAAAGAATTCATCACATAACTGAGGACTGGTAAATAGCCAAGAAGATGAAATGATGTTTTGAAAATATTTAGCCTTGGGATACGGGCGATGCAGGGTGTGGGCAGTGCACATCTTTTCCCAATATCAGATAGCCTGTGGTACCCTCCTTTAAAAGATTGTGGGACTTTGTTAGGGCATCGAGAAATGGATGAAGATGTGGGACTCAAACACACTCACATTTGCATTCATTAACTCCCATCCTGTTCGCTCATTTGGGATCTTCACATGTACATGTACAGCATAATGGAGCGAAAGCAGCATGTTTGGTATCAAGAGCCAAACAAACGAAAAACACAGTTGTAAGACAAAGAGTCGTTTAAATGATGGCAATGAACGTTGGTCACCGGGGACACCACAATAATGAAAGCATAAAGTTCCCACACAATTCTATCCAATGGTGACTGGGCCAAATATGCGGTGCACGTTGACATAGAGGCCGCTTAAAATGCAACAGCTGATGTTACGGAACAAATCTCAAAATCCCAGATCCTCCAATCTCATCTTCGGGACCGGTTCCTTCGCCTGAGGTCGCGCTCCTATTGGTTCACAGGAGGATGGAAATGGAGCTACTTTGGCGGAAATGTTTGCTAGTGTGACTTTGAAGCACCAATAACTGTCTGTACCTCAAGTGACAAACAAACTTGATGCGTTAAAAAATGTGATTAGGTTTTAACGTACGCTTCCTCAAGACGTGGAGCTCACTCTTGTCGGGGGCTCTTAACAGCTCCAGTGGTTTTTAGAGGGGAGAAACTCTTTAAAGTGGATGAATGGTTTGCCTTCAATTGCTTCTTGAGTGGCTTCCAATTTTATCCGGATGGCAACATGTCACAAGGAAAGACTTGGAGAGAAACCCAAGATATGAGCAGCAAAAGTCTTCTGTTTGTACCGTCGTGTCCAAGTTCCCCTCAAACAGCCATCTTCAGGACTTTAATGATGTCCACTGTTGACCTAACAGATTTCTTTCATTAAAAATGTTTGTTTGGAACATGAACCAGAATCTGTGCATCTGCTTAGTTCTGTTTTAGTAAACAAGGCAGGATTTTGCCTTCAGCCACAATTGCATGTGAGTTAACCATTTACTCAACCAGGTTAAGTTGATCTTTATCGGTTTAGTTAATTTGTGGGCACATTTTGACTGTTTCGTTTTGCCATCTGGCTTTTCCTTCATGGACTGTTTTGAAATATGTTCTTAGTTAGTTAACTAAATAATGTTCATTCTCCACAACACTTGAGCTAAGGTTAGTGGTCTGACACTTAGATCAATCCCACCCTACAGCCTGAGCTGTACTCCTCGTGAACTTGGTACGTAGAAAGTCTGTTTTCAGTGGGATCCTTTCTCATTTCTCCGGTGTTGCTGTCCAATTGGAGTTCTTCATGATGGTGGTCGCATTGTTCCAAAAGATGATTGGTTATAAATTTCCTGTTGTTTATCTTCATTTTAATTTGGAATACTGGTCATTGTTTTACTGGTTCAAGCAAGTTCTTATGGCTCAGGAGGCTGTCGGGGGGGAGGGAGTTTGTGGGGCAGGGCAAACAAAATGGCTTTTTATGTTGCATAGTGATCAAAACTTCCAAGATATTCCAGAGCCGCCTGGTAGCAAAACTGGTACTCGTCCTGTAGAAGAAAACCACAGTTCACTAAGAGTAAATGCATCATTTCAGTCTCAACTCCACAAAGTCATGTAGAATTGACACCTACAAAGAAGTACAATTTTATTTTGACTCCCACCTCTGTTTGCACCATTGCTGGTCGTTGTGTTCGCAGCATTTTGACCGTCTGGAAGATGTCCACCACACCCTCGTAACGCATCCTCTCCAGAACGATGCTTAGCGTGATGAAGACTCCAGTGCGGCCGACACCAGCACTGTATTGAGACAAACAGAAGACAATCAAACATTGTTCTCTACAACAGAACCAAATGTGGGTGGTACTTATCAAGGTTGCAATGCGAAACATCTGCCTCTCTACCGCCATCTCTGTTCAAAACATAAAATTGTTTACAGACATAAAGTTATTTTCTTAACTTGGATGACAAGTTTAAAGTTTAACTGCTGTAAGAACAAGCTAAAAACGCTGCATCATCTACAGTACTGGGACATGCGATATAGTAGCTGGATCTTCATCTTTATGTTTACAAACATGATGTAACCACAATTTCCCGCAAAAAATGTTGACTATTACTGCATGTTAGCATAATTATTGCATGTTAGCATACCACTTTGTTTTAGCCTGATCAAATAATGCCACGTGCATTGCATTGTGGGATACCGTATACCACGCAAGCATGCTCTGTTACACGCTTCGCATTGCACGTCTAAGCAATGTTTTAGGTTATCTGGGTATTCCGTACTAACAATTTGCATACTGTGCATAGTACACATACTACAGATTTCTTTCAAAAGCAGTAGGTAGCATGCTATTCTGATGATACCCTGCTGACAAACACACGCATGCTAAGCTGGTCTTGCTTTGACAGTGCTTGAAATAGGAGGAGTCTTAAGTCTAATACTCCAAGGCCGACTTTATAAGCTGCTTTGGTGCCAAGTGGCTTCACCAGCCGAACAATAATTGATATGACAACAGGCTTAAATTTCTTTTGCTTCCACTCGGGGAGACTGAAAGTGACGAGCCTGCTCTGTGAAATGAGGGCGGAGGTGAGACTAAAAAGTGTCATAGTTCGACCGCGGAGGGTCCAGTGGCTTTCCGGCAGTTAGCCAATCACTGTGCAGCAAAGCGATGATGCAACTTGGACTTCAAACAAAAAACCAGTTTGGACTCATTAGACAGTGACTGTCAGAAAACAAAACAGCTTTGACGTTTCTGCCTTTTCGTGTTGCCAAAAATACTGTTTGCCTCAGATAAAGGGGCAATGAAGAAAGAAAGGGAAAGACTGAACGCACACAGCGGCTCTCACACTTCACCGACGCGCTGGCTAAATAGACTCTGAAATCTGACAGGCGTGAAGGCGCGCAGAATGAAGGGATTTACACTTCCATTCAGTGTATGTAATCATGCAATTAATGATAAAACCATGTGGCTCTATTAGATATGAAATCTGGGGGAGAGATGGATAGAGGACAGAAGAGATGGATGGAGAGAGACAGAACATTCCATACATTACAGACGGAGTGAAACCACCAGCTGAAGGAAGAGCAGAAAATTAAAGGAACAGCACACCTTAAAAGTAAAAAAATGCCATTTGCGTGTATGCACACACTTTTAGGACATCAAGATTACAGAATGAATCAATCATCCATTCATCCATCAGACAATTAATCAGTCAATCAATCATCCCTTCATCCATCTATCAGACAATTAATCAGTCAATAAGTCATCCATCATCCATCCATCGTATCATTGTCTTTAATACCAAGTGGAGGAACATTACACAAACGTTCCTTTTCTGTTGTTTTTGTAACACAATAGCCGAACACAAAGCTGCCCAGCGTTTTATTCTGCGGGCATCGCGGCTCTTAATATTCAGCGGCGCGTCTGCTGTATTGGCAGGAGCAGGAAGGCAGGAAACAGATCTGTAGGCTTTAAGCAAAGGAGACTCTGCTCTCTGTGCTCTCAGAGACGGGCCATTATTTATGTGGCGCTGGAGGACGTCTCCTTTAGAAGAATAACCATTTGCTTGTTAAATGGTGGTCATGCTGGAGAAAGACACTTTAGCCGCTGGTCATATTTGTAATGAGGAACAGCGACCCATCGTGCTGTAACGCAGCCGCATGCATCATTCCTAATACATTAGAAAGATCTTTGTGAATATAAGGTGAGAGAAAGAGTTTTCGGTGTGATTTGTGTATATGTGATAAAAGACATAATGTAGCCTGTCCGACAAATGCCATACAACTTAAGGTTGTAAGAACGTTTCCTTAACATTTTTATTAAGTAACAAAAATGTTAAATAGGTTATTTTAAATGTTCTAGAAATGTTAACCAATGTTAGCCAACATTCTGAGAACGATCCCTGTTAGCTGGGATTTGTAGCGTGCTCAAAAACAAAATAATTGACCAAAAACCATAAACTTTGATTTTTTTGGGGTTTTTTTCTTTGTATACGTTTTGTGCAAACAAGATTTGAGAACTAAACGACTGATTAAATTGTGGTCTGTTGTCACACAAAACTTTCATTTTAACTTACAAAACATGGAATATGGTAAACACACATGAAAACTCCAGTTCGATTTCACTGTGGGGTCTCTGAGTAAACAGCATGTGTGTGCGGGCGCTCACCTGCAGTGGACAGAAATAGGTCCGTCTTGTCCGAACTGCTCCTTGGTTTTATGCACCTGCCCAATAAAGTCTATGAAACCCTCTCCGGATTTGGGCACCCCTTGTTCTGGCCAATCAGTGAACTGGAATTGCCGTACGGTCCTGGACTGTCCGTCCTGTGAGTGAGACAATAAACAGATAAACAGATAAATGTCAAAAGGGCTCCTGTCAATCAGAACTTCACAACATCTTTAATTCCAACATAATCCCTTATTTCACGCAACAAGATCTTGGATCAGTCAATCCGTGACTTTATCTGATAGGATACTGACAACCACATCTGAGACCTGCCACTGTCTTACTAGATTACTCGAGAGAGAAGACGCCAAAACATCTACTCTCCGATCTGCACACTCTTCTGTTCGGTGTCATTGTTTTTTCCCTCTTTTCTTTCTCAGGAATAACTCTGGGTTAAGGGAAATCGATGGCGCGTCTGGCGTGACGAGCGTGGTCTCGTGGAGACAGTGCTAAATGGAGTGATCCGGGCAGGTGATGGATGGCTTGACTCATGGTTTGGAGAACCCTGCAGCGTCGTTGCTGACGGATGAGTGGAGGTGTGCTGCTCCTCTATGCCCTCCGTTGTAAGACAGAGAATGAGAGAGAGGGAACTCTAGCTTGTGGAGATGGCCGGCAAAGACTGATGCCGTTTTAAAGAGCAAGAATCGGAAAGAAGTTCAGGCAGAACAAGGGACAATTAAATCTGGTTGGGATTGTGGAAGGGGTGGAAATATTCACTCATCCCGGCAGTGTGAGTCTATAAAACATGCTGGAGGATCAAAGCAGCCAAGCAGAAACCTAATCACAGTTTAACTACAGGCTTTCAGGATCTCACACACACACACTGAAGTTATCAAAAAAAAAAACTTTTTTGGTGTGATTATACCTTAAATTTATCATGATATATTAATGATGATAAAATTAAACATCATCTATACGTGATAATTTTAATACAATTTCTGCTCGTAAAGAGTGTTACCGCGCAGTTACAAATTAATAAACAATTCTTGCTTGTTAAAAATATAGAGGAAAACGTCTTAGTAAAGTTGATTTTGAATTAATTTTTACTTCCATTAAACATTTTGGATTGGACACAATAGCTGGTCGAAGTTATAGCTCACCTGATTCAAAATACAAATTCAGAATCAAATACAATTATAAATTGTCTAACAGCAATTGCTGTTGAAACCTCCTCACAAAAGTGCTTGAAATGCATTGTTATTCTAAACAAGCACTTTACTTTTGCTACAAAATTAAAGGAAAGTGAGAAAGGGGGTGTAAAACAGCCTGAAACAAATCGTGCACACGCCCTGAAGGCCGAGCGATGTGTGTCGAATAGTGTGATTGAATACGTGACGTCTCTGCTGCCAGACGGAGCGCTGTGGGAGCCTGGTTCCTCTTCTGTTCCTCTTGATCCAGTCATCCAGCCCTCTCTGATGAAAGTTCTTCTCCATTCTCCAGGCCGTGTGCTGGAGTCTGATTACTGGAGAGCCCTGCCTGCATCGTTCAATCACAATTAAAGATCTTGGCTGAAGTGAGCCATGTGCTGGATGCTCATTTGTGTGTCCGGTCTGTCCGTTGGTGTTTGCGTGAACACTGATAGTCGGAGGACAGGAGGAGAGTTTCGCTTTGGTGGTTTTGTGGAAGGGCCACTTGACTGATGAACGTTCGAGGCCTTTTTTTAAAAAGGTTCTGCTAACCCTCGCTCAATTAATGGAGTAATCAACCACCTCTAGAGGGAAATCTACAGCTGAGAATCATCAACACCATAAGGCAGACAACACATGGATATCTAACAGAATGGATGTCCATGATGTTATTAAAAGTATTATTTTTGTAAAATAAAAAAGCCCATAATCACAACCACAAAAGGTTGTGATCACAAAATTGTTCTAATCACCAGAATTGCTTAAAAATGTGTTATCACCACGTTTATAGTATAATTACCAAATTGATTAAAAGTTTTTAAATAACCAGAAGATACTTAGAAGCACTAAAAGGTGAAAGCATCTAAAAAAGTGGACAAAGCATCATGATATATATATCCATTTACATAATATACCATGATATTACCATCACTATACCACAGAAGCACTACAGTAAGTTTCGGTTTTCAGGACTCACCCGAGCGTCTGTGACTTTAAACTCTCTGAGTATATACTGGGGCATGTTGTATTCAGCCATCGGGTCCACTACAAAGTACTGATACCTGGCTGAACGCTCTGCTGGCCAATACTGGTGACACTTTTCCTGTGAAGACACATGAGAGCAGAAGTCACGTGAAGCCGTGATCTGATGCGCTGTGAAGATATGGGTCACTTATAGCTGGTGGTGAGATACTCACTCGGCCCATCTCTCTCAGTTTGGTCAGCATCACCACAATGGTGGAGTTATTCTCCCACAACATCCTCCAGAAGTCTTCAGTTGTCTCTGCTAAGGGCCCTTGTGTGGCTATATAAGCTTTCTGTTGTCTGCAGTGGATACAGGATACAGTGAATGACAAAGCAACATCTACGTGAGATTATCTATACAAAATCATCATTGTTAATTAAGGTTAAAACTGAAATTAGGCCACACCCCCATTTTAGAATTAGTCACCCAAAGTAAAATGGCTGCCGTTTTTGGTCTACACACATAATTTTTGTCTCTTTTGAACAAAGACACTTGGAAATGTGTTAGCGGAAAGCTAAAATGAATTAAATACAGAAAATTATACAAAAGTAAAGTTTTAATATATAATTGTAATAAAAATGATAAAAACATTACTTTTGTAGAACTTTATTTAAATATCAAACCTATGGAAGCTTTCAAACTTATTACCCAGTTAAAACAGGCATTATAAGTAAATGCACCAACGGGTCACTGGTTACCCAGTCTTTAAGATGCTAAACGTGTCTTAATAGTCTACAATTCCTTTTTCTCTTTGAAAACAAAAGACTTCTGGATACTTTGTTGTTGTGAATCACTGTCTGTGTGAATGCCGTGCTGGTTTCTACCGGTATCCATCAATGAAGCTGGCGTTAATGTAGTCGGATCCCTCGAGGCCTCTGATTGGCTGCAGGCAGACTCGAGTGGTCTCGTAGGGCATGATGTTAACCAGACGGTTTTTAAATTTGTTACATGGCAGATTGGCACTTATGAATCTAGAGGTGTGAGCTTTAGAGTTCGCCAAACGCTGCGGAGAGAGAAAGAAACATTTGAAAATGACTAAATAAACCGAAATAACATTGCATTGTGTTTATTTAGTAGCTCAACTAGCACAGAATTATGTTAGCAATAGAAAGGTCTCGGGTTCAAGTCCCAAAGAACACATACTGATACATTTAAAGTATACCTTGAATGCCATGTAAGTTGCTTTGGATTAAAGCGTCTGCCAAACACATAAATGTAGCCCAAGGTAAATACGACTTCACATTCTGATATTCTGATTGCACAACAGATAAGTTACTACTCACTGGCCAGAGCACACCGTGAATGGAGAACTGAGCATCAAAGTGATTTGCTTGTATAATTCATCATCTAACTTGTAAACCTTTACGGCCCAAACGTAGCTTATTTCTAATGTTCTGATGCTAACTGCAGCTGAGCCTAAGACCTTCGGTTCTGAAGGATTCTGTTGGCTGCAGGAAAAACCCAGACGGCCATTTAACTGTTCTGACCTTTTATTTTGTTTTAATGGGTCTATTTTTTCCACTCCACCTGTTCGTCTCTGAGTATTTGTAAACGGGCGAGACTGGGTGACCCAGTTTTACGCCGGCTCGCCAGAAACGCTGTCAGTGCTCATTGTTGTTGTAATTACGCAAAATCCATCCATTGTCCGTCAGGTGGCACAGAACCCCGCTCAGACGCCACTGGAAAATCACGCAAAACTTTACTGGCAAAATGGGTCAGCGATTTTTAGGACGACATCCATTTATTTTGTTACAGGAAAACGATGTAATTCTACGGTTCTTCACACACACATATACACAGTTCTCCTATTCTAGTGTTATGATCCAAATTAGAGCTTGTAACCATCAATTAACATCAACGATGCCACAGTGCCCACGATTCTGCGCTCTTTCTAGGTCAGCTGTCTGGAAAAATCACCTCCGTTAACTGGACAAGCCTGGCACATCTAGAAACTGCCACACTCACTGTTTCAGTAGGAAGAATCTCTACCCAGAGCTAAATCCATTAAGTTCCTGCTTCAGGCCTTCAGTCTCTCTTTCGATTTCACATGCGACCACTGGCTGTTTCTCTATTCTTTGAGTAGCTTTCAAAGAGGCACCTGAAAGGGCATATGAGACATTCTATAGGGAGAGCCCGTCACAAAACCGAGCTGTTGAAATAATAAGAAACTTGTACGTTGGCACGCACAAGCGCTTTAGCTGACAGGTGTAGTGGTTTGGGGCATCCACAGGGCCAGAGCAGGGCTTCGTGGAGGTTGACAGAGGTCAGCCCTGTTACCCAGGTGTCGTCCCATCATCTATAACCCAAAAACGATCTCTCATACAGGTCCCATTAGAACAAAAACAAACATCTGACCTGGACATAGTCCACAGGTTCTGGCCTCATGTTACTCCTTGTTAAACAAGACACTCAAAAAAATGTAGCAAGCTCAGCTATCAGCTATTCTACACAACATTTAGTTTACTTTTATCATTTATTCTTTTACTGTTATTTTACTGCACACTACACTCACAGGTGTTTAAATAAATAAAGATCTTACTGTGACAAAACTAACTTGCTACTGAAACAACTGCAATCTACAGAAGAAAAAGTTATGATAACACCTTGATATTAAAGCTGCAATCTGTAACTTTTGTGGTTAAAAGTGAACAAAACTCAGTTATTGAGCAGGTACAGATCAGTGTTCAAAACAGTCTCCTTACCCCAATTCACTATGGTAAGTTATAGCTGTCGATTTCCCAGAAGATGTCAGTGTGGCTTCATTTGACATGCGTATAAAAAATGTACATAAAGTAACCTGCAATTTTATGTTTCAAACAGAGATGGTGATAGAGAGGAAAAGTTACAAACTGCAATTTTAAGATGTAGTTAAACTGATGTGTCAGATCTCACAGACCAGAAACCTGCAGCAGTTGAACCTTCAACACAATCCCTCTCTGCTCATTACCAAGCGCATCAGTTACTCTCAACATCCGTCTTCATCGGCTGTTAATTACCCTTCCCACAATCCCTCTCTGTCATCAACTTCCTGCTAATGTTCAGCTCCTTCTGTCAAAACTAGAGCCAGAGTTTCACATCTGTATCCACGGTAACAAAACACGTCCCCGAGAGAGGAAGATCATTATCGCCGAGTTTGACATTCCCGCTTTCACTTGCGTCAAGTCGTTAAACAACGAATGATTATATGGTGTGTCTGATTATCTGGTGTCCTCCAGATCAACGTGCCTCTGAGCTTCGTGAGTAAAGCGATATTAATTTAGAATTAGAGGTAATTAGAGGTGTGAACTGGTCTTGTGCGGGGTCTTCACAAATTTTGTGGCATGAATTCACTACAGTTTACCGATTTCTATAGCACAAAAATAACGGAAGATGTGCTTTGGGATCAACAAAATTTCCAATTCATATTTGGAATATTCAAAATATTTTTTGATTCTGGATTCATATTTGTGATTCTGGATTCACATTTGTGATTTATATTTTGTGATTCTGCATTTAAATTTGTGATTTTGCTGATTTCTAGTTACCTTAAACTCCAGCTCCATCCCGCTGACATGCTCTCCAGCCTCCACCTGCGCCAGCTTCTGGATGTAGGAGAAGAGGCTCCTCGCTGCGACCTCCGTGTTGCCACAGGCGACGGCCTCCAGCAGGGCATCATGGATGAAGCTGTACTGGTCTTCTGTCTGCACCATATAGTTCCTCTGAGAGCGCATGAGGGTCACGTGACCATAAATGTCCACCGTCTTCTCGTGCTTGATGCGCTCCAGCATGGCATCAATCACGATGAAGCAGCCCGTACGACCCACACCAGCACTGAAAACACATTTCTGTACTTTTAGCAATGTGCAGCACTGGCGTGCCAATAAATGTAAAGCATTAAGACTATAGCTGCAAGGTTTAACACCTTTTCTTGCTAAAGCTAGACTGTTGGAAGCTCTGATAGACTTCTGGACTGTTCTCATCCTTAATGATCTTTAGGTCTAAACTCTAAAAAAAACTGGAGAGCTAGAAGCACTTCTGGACTGTCCTCAACCTGGAGGTTGTTTAGGTCTAAACTAAAACAAGGTCCACACCTGCAGTGGGTGATGATGGGGCCGGCGTCAGGTGGATTGCAGGTCTTTACCCTCCTGAGGAAGGCCAGGAACGGGGTGGGGTATTCAGGAACGCCGTGGTCCGGCCAGGCAGTGAACTGGAACTGTCGAACCTCACGCTTTTCACTGGAACCATTCTGAACAAAGTATGAGCAGAAGAACAAAGTATAAGCAGAAAAACAATTGAGACCAGAGTCAGGAATAAAGATTTCACTGTAGTAATGGACGAGACAAAGAACGCATTTCACTCCAAACAGCAGGACAACAAGATTAAGAGCTTTAATTCTGTTCAATTCTGCTTAATTCTGTTCATTAAGGAGGTTAGAGACCATGAAATGATCTCGTCCAATCACTTCATCATATCACGGGACCAAACATTTATCTGCAGTCAGGGTTGACATATATTACATCCGCATACTAAATGCACGTAGCTGTGTGAACATGCATGTCATTCACACGTCTGCTACAGTATGTACCACTTGTGTTTTGACACAAACAGAGAAGGTTTCCGTTACTGTCTGGTTTTATTTCTCATTCTAGAAGCTCTTTAAAAGAAGGTTTTACATTTCAGCACCACTGCTTCGCTGACAGAGGCTTTGTCTGAATAAATGAATAAATGAACAACATAATTAAGAGCAAACTGGGCCAATCTTCTGCCTCTTCCTCTGGTGTCTTCTGCGGGCTGTTTTCTGCAGTGAATGCTTTTGTGCTGGAGTGGTTTTAAGAAGTCACGACTGTGGGGCGACTGTGTGCGACTGCAGGATATGCACAGGCACAAATGCACCTTACTCTTCCAGCTACTGTGTGTGTGTGTAAATATCTGTGAATGCTTTCCATGTTAGCAAAACACTATTTACCCTAGCAACACAATACACCGTGTACTTAGAAGATGTATGATTGTTTTCCGCATTGTTGGTCTATGTACGCATTAGCATGTCTGTCCATTGCATCACAAGCTTATCACGCAAAAATTCTTTCATGATTGATTACTGCAACACCAAAACTCATTTAGCTATCCTGTGTCATGCAAACATTAATAACTGCTAATAATTGTTGTTCATTTTATTGCTAATTAATCAGCATATCAAATTAAATTATAATGTAATTTATAGACGCCCCCTAAAATAAGCCATTACATTACATTAGATTTTGAAACAAAAGCAGCACAAGATGAAACTTCGTAGCTTTTGGCGACAGTGTTTGTAATCAATTCTGCGGCTCATGTCTTACGATGCCCTTCGCTACAGTAAAAGCTCCATCTATTTTAATTCATGTTACGGTCTGACTGTAACTCACTCACGATTTCTCTCTCTCTCTTCATCCACTTTATGTTTACTTGACCGCTGCGCGTCTCGGAAGCCAATTTTCAATGGAGTAGTTTTGCTCCGGCCACTTAGCTAAGTGCTTCTCTCTGGCAGGCGTAACATTAAAAGATGATGGATGTGGAATGAGAAGATTATAAAAACGTGCGTGTGTTTGTGTACACGGTCGAGATGAGAACCCGGGGAGGGTATTTGAAAATCGTTCCTGTTACTGGTGGCTTATTTCAGTCGAGGCTCCAAAGTAAAACTATGTTATGTATATGCTCAAAAAAATAACCATTTTCATTAGGAATGAAAGAGTAACGTTTCCGTTACTCTGATCAAATGGTGGCACGAATTTCAGATGCCTTAAGGGCTGATCGCTCAAAAAGGACAGTATTTGCGTTCTGTCTGTGCTGTTTTCTGTAACCTTTTCAAATCTTCCACCACTTAAGAATACAGTTTTAATATGATATATATATCATTAAAGAAACGTTGTACTAACAGTACTGCAAGAACATTTTAATGTTAATTAACTTAAAGAAAAAGTTTAGAGAACATTAGCCAATGTTCTGAGAACGTTCCCTGCTAGCCGTGCAGCTGTTTTTCAGACATTGAGGTGAAGTGGACACCTGAGGTCCTACCTTGTGTAGGGAGAAGGTCCGAACGCAGAAGGTGGCGAGCTCAATAGTGTCCAGAAGCGTCACCTGGATCATCCCGTAGGTCTCAGTTCCTCTGCTGGGCCAGTACTGGTCGCATTTTATCTGTACAGGGAAAGAGGGAAGATGCGACATTATCACACCTAAGAGACTTGCAGGAGAGATTCGCTGTCCTTACTGCCAGTGAACAGAAAAGCCGTTCGCTGACTTCTATTTACCCAGACATTTCTATGCAAATACCTCTCGTCTTTTATTGAAATCGTCTCTACAATTCAGTGTGCCGAAGAATTACAGCGCTATTGAACCGCACCTCATTCGTTCTGAGGTCAAACAACCGTCTAATAGCTATTTAAATGCACATTGTGTTGCATACATTCTCAAGCAAAACCAGCAGACGACGCGTTTGCTTCGGCTCTTAAAAAACTCATTTGCCGCCTGACACCCACTCTGCAAATTCCTGCGCATTCTGACCCAAAAAAAGGGCGATTAAAATAAAACTAGGCTGAGACTGATTGCATTTTAATTAATGAAGCTGTCCACACTTAAAGCTTGATTTAAACATTTTCCACTTGACTTTCTTTTGTTATGCCCTCTTTACGGTTACATCATCGCCAACTTGTGATAGCACAAAAAACGCTGAATTAAATTTGTTTGGACTTCTATGTTAAAACTTTTATATTAAAACTAAAACGTTTGTAACACTGGTCAACTCACATTTACCTTGGTAAAGCAGAAACCGACCCAGCTTACAATTTTAGAGTGTAAGAATGTTTCCACTAGGGACACGTTTAACGCTGTAACGTTTCCAGTAAGTAACAAAATGTTAAAACTGTTGTTTGTAAGTTCTGGGAATGTTTAAAACTTCCAGTTTTTTAGCTGGGTTACAACAGTTGTCAGACAGGTTCAGAGAGACTCTGGTAAAGCAGAAACTGAGTACAAGTACGGCTGGTTGAAAAAGACTAGCCCCGCATTAGTCCCGGGGTTCACACCTGCGTTCACAAACCCTCCTGGACTACCCACGTCACATAAATTACCCTGCCATGATATTTCACTTCCACTCTCTGACACCTGGCACATTGACAGACCCCTTGCCCACCGAAGCCCTAGTAAAGATTCCCTCAATATGGAGTGTGGCGTGTCAGGCTGCCCCGGCGCACTGATGCGATGTGACAGCTCGCTGCGTCAATCGCATGCGGCTTTAACGCTTTCATTGCGCTTATGCTGCAGAAGCAGCGACTCATTCTGATCACATCTGACAGACCTCTAATACGCCACACGGCACCCGCTGACATGCTGAGAGGGAGAGGGGTGTATTGACAGAAAGCATGCACATTTGCTGAGCATGTCAGTCTGGGATGAGATGCTCAAAGTTTTGCCTAAACACGGCTAAACCCCGCCTACTTCCAGATTATCTGTGACCTATCAGCAGGATCCTGCTATAAAAAACCTGTTATAACAAACTGGAGCCGTCGATTGTAATGCATGGCTTAATGACTGTAACAGCGCATCTCAATGCAACAAAACAAATGATGCGCTCTGGTTAAAATCAACAAAGCTGTCTGGGCTTCAATCGGAAAGCAATCAGTTTGTTTCACTTAAGGTTTTGCAATTATGTCAGATTTATTTTTTAAAAGACGTGAACCAAAGCAACAGGATATGCAAATTAGCACTAATTGGCACATTGCGACAGCCAGCATGTGGCATATTCAAACTGCACGCGTGCCATTTAGCAAACAGGAAAATAATAAAATAAACAGCAAATATTAAAACCTTGACAGTTTTTAGGGTGACAGAACTTGGTGAACAGGAAGTCTTCAGCTTAAGGGATTCTCCACTTCCTGTCTCTCTCTCTCTCTCTCTGCTTTGTGGTAAATGGGCCGCACAGCCCTGACAGAGCTGAGAAATGATTCTCTTCTCTTTCATCAGTCTCTTTCTTTATTTCTCTCCATTTTTCTCTGTCCGTTTACATATTCATTCAGCCAGTAACCACATTTCAACTGGAATAAAGTCAATTTGTTCAGTCTTAGACCCAGTTGCTTACACAAGGGAAAAAGAATCACCTATTATGTTTTAAGGAACAATACTGTAGTTGTTCCAAAATAGCTCGACACAAACACTGTTTTAAAGTAGACATGATTATACTGCCTTCTAAGAACCCTAATTGTCCCAAATTCTTAGGCATAACAATGCATGCTTCCCTTAGAATGAACTGCACTGAGTTCTGAAGAACTCTATCCAAGATGGCAACTGTTTTAAAAGCATACACAAATCATAGCAGATGTAAAACTTTTGATTGGAATGAATATCTAACATTTCATTTGCACAAATGAAATAAACCTTGGCAATGCCTGAATGCAGCTAACAATTTTAGTTTGTAAGAACACCTCTCTGATGTTTTCATTACTGCTTGGTTTTATAAGAACGTTTTCAAATATTCTGTAATGTTTTTAAAACCTTCCACAACTTAAGAATGTTTTTGATATACATTGATATACATACATAACGTTGAGAAAAGGGTTCTATTAACGTTACTTTTTAGAACTTTTAGAGAACTTTATCCAACGTTCTAGGAATGTTCCCTGTTAGCTGGGAAGTTCTTAATGTACTTTTTAGTATAAATGTTATTTGACTTGTAAGCAACATCACGTTACGCTGAACATGAAATGTGATTGGTGGTGGTTTTCTTGTCTCACCCTTGACTTCTCCTCCAGTTTGGTCATCATGACGACTGTAGCAGCTCTCTGCTCCCAAACCATCCGCCAGAAGTCTCCGAAGGTTTCCGGCAGGGGCCCCTGTGTGGCGATGTATGCATTCTGCTTCCTGTAGCCATCGATGTAGTTTGCGTTAATGTAGTCGCTGCCTGTTATACCTGGAAACAAAGCATGAGGGCGGAAACTGTGAATGTTACAGCCAAAATGGTGGAAAAACATTTAATGGTACTGCGCTTTTCACAGAAGATATATATTAATCTAAAAATCTAAAAATTTAGACCACTTTGTGCTTGCTGTCAGGATGTGAAGAGACTGTTACCCGGAATAACAAAGAATTCTGGACAAAAAAATTGCCTACCCTGCCTTTAAATGCACTGTCTGGAGAAAAGTTTCAAAATGGCTGACGATGCTGTAGTGTGACTCTGGTAACTGGTAAAAACTAGAAGTGCTGTTTTCTACCCCACTAATATGATATAAAGTCACACTGTGGTAAGAGGCTTCCTCTTCTTCTGGCAGATATCCATCAGAGAAAATAATCCCCTTGAAAGCCCGGCCATCAAACTCTTTTGCCTCTGTCTCCATGTTTCTTCCTTTCCTTCTGGCTTTTCTGCTCCATCTAGCTCTCTGAGGGCAGCCAGCAGCGGCATCCACTGCAGCTGATTTAGGACCAGATGCTATACGATGGAATTAGTCTGGGCTAGGAGTAAATCAGGGAGTCGAACCCATGCGGACCCCCTCTCTGCCATCGCTCTGGGCGGCCGGCAGTAAATCTGCTATAAAGCAGCCAAACTCTCTCTCTTCTAAGCTCAGCATCCGTCAGGTGGCTGGAATGGATGTAAAGCCACTGTGTGCCTGTGCTACAGGTTGTAACACCCAGAGCTGGAGTCTGTCTTACCTTAGCTGGGTTTGGGTAGCAAAACTACACTACACAACATTCTTCCTCTGTTTGTGATCTGAGGTATCGTTTACGTCTAACTTTAATACATAAAATTAGTGATTGAAAGCTGAAATGCATAACCTTTGCCTCTTTACCGTCTGTCTGAAACATAAAATTGCAGGTTAACTCCAGCGATATTTTCCTAACATGACAAGTTTAAATTCTAAACAATTTCTGTAAAAACAAGCTACAAACTCTGCACCATCTACAGTAACCAGGCCTGCGATGTAGTAGCGGGATCTTTCTGTTTACAGACGAACATTTCCTGCAAAATTGGACCCAACAGCTAAAATTATAAATCATTATCATAAGTGTATTGTTGTGAATCTGGGTAAAGTTGTTTATTCATTTTTGTTCATTTTTGTTCATTTTAAACCCAAAAAAGTTATGGATTGCAGCTTTAAAGAAACCTCTAACCTAAAGTATGAGCAATAGCTTGTTTACCGTGCCCGACACCCTAATTAGCTGAACGAATCGTCATTTATAATTACACTTGGGGGTCCCTCTCTCATCTCAAACCTCTCGCTTAAAATAACTTACGAGGGAATATTTAATTGTACAGTTCACAACACAATGGCTTCAATCACAAACACAGGCCTGCGGTGCAAAATTGTTGTTTTCAGGCTTTAACAATGAGCAGCGAAACACTCTGCCATGCTCGTTTTCTAGCCGCCGCATCAGAGAAACGGCAAAATTAGCAATCGAGGGAAAAGAAACCCCATTAAAAGCTTTTTCCCCTCTCACAATGCGATCCGGGGAGCTTCGCTTTAGTCATAGCTAAGTGAACAGAGCCCGGCTTGTTCCGCCACTGTGTCTAATGGCAAAATCACTGCGCTGTAAAATGGAAATTTCGAACTTGATTAATTTATGCATTTACGGGCGCTGTCTTTGTGATGATTTTGTTACGCCGTGTTATTGCTCGTCTAAATTGGCTCGTAGCGAACTGTGGCGAAAATCAAGGTGATGTGAAAACGAGGGAGGGAATGCAAAACAGGAACTCGGGGGAAACGACTGTAAACAACACAAGGGAGTTTGAGGATTAGCAGTTAGCTCAGAGCGATTCCACAGACAACCATTTCACAGAAAAATCAGCAAAGGGAACCAAACAGCTTCTGAAGTGCTCGTTTGGGTTTGTATTTCTCTGCATTGAAGTGCTATAATGGATTTTTGGAAGTAAATTGCATTGTTTATCAGCCAAGGCAGCAATAATACAACACAAATTTCTGCCTGCCAAATTTCACTGTTTCAACAGAAGGACCAAAGGACAATAATTTTCACTTTGCTGTCAATAAACATTATCCAGAAAGGCAAAATAAAGTCTGAGAAATATATACACTCAATCTGTCAATATAGTGATGTCACAGTCATAACATAATAACCTTTAATAAAAGTTTATATAACTCAAATAACTTTCACTTTTTTAAAATGTATGAATGACATTAAAGTTCTGACTTCAAATAGGCACAATAATGTGGCATAACTGCTACAGACACAAACCCAGAGCTGATCCGCGTGGATCCAGACAGATCACTGACTGCAACTGTGACGAGATGTAAAACAAAGCTTGATACTTGATACAAAAATTGAAAACAAAAATCCTTTTCTGAATGTTCTGGACTCGAATTGCAAAGTCCCCGAATTCTGCAGCACATCCAAATGGTTCCACGTACTGGGAATAAATACTTTCTCTGATAAATTACATTTCTTTTCATTACATCTCTTTCATTAAAAATGTCATGCTGTAATGCCAGAATCAGCCCTATAAAAGAAGCCTGGATGGATTATAACTTTTTTCATTGTGTCATACAGGCATTTCAGAATTGTAACAGAGAAGATCTTTGTTGAACGATGAGCCACAGCAGTTTTTTTGCTCCGCTCTAAACCCTGACTGCATCAGCACCTCACTTGACCAACTGGGGGCTCAAAGCATTCTGGGAAATTGTGCTGTTACTCCAGTACTATACAATTCTACTGCTGTAGTTTCATTTCAGCTCTTTGTAAATTATCCGACTGCAATATATGAGTGAGTGGGCAATAAAATTTAGAGGAAGAAACTGAAATAAATTGATTTATAACAGCAAACACATGAAAAAGCAACTATAAAACATTACAAATCCGCCTATCAACTCAGATGGATGTACTAGATCTATTACATTCTCTGGAAAGATTTTTAAATCCTGCAGAGAAATAAATCTCTCTAAAATGCTTTGTCTGATGGCGGCTGCTTTAGAGGCTCATCTGTGGGTGATGAAAATCCGTCATTCTGAAACTTTTAGGTGCATCTTCAAACATTTCTTTAAAAAAAACAGCGCGCCCAAAAATTAAATACGTTATTATTTACTCGTACGCTCGTGTCATTCGAAATGTACAAATTCTGAAGAATCTTTGTGTTTTTTCATATAAAGACCCAATGATCATATCTGTTAAGCTCCATTAAGTCTATGCCGTTTTTTAATCGTTGGAGCTTTACATGTTTACCATGAATACATACTTTGACGTGAAGGTGAAAATTCATGTTTGATCTGTTCCTTTAAAGAATACGGAAAAAGACTGGCAAGTTAAACTGCCGTGTGCGGTTTTCTCTGACCTTCTATAGGAGCCAGGATCACGCGGGAGTGGTCGTACGCGATGACGTTGGCGTAGCGGTTCTTGGGTTTGTTGACCTCCAGGTTGGAATGTTCCCATGTGAACTGCTGGCCCGGATCGATGGACTGTGGAAGAGAAAGGGAAGAGAGAAACAACCCTCAGGGCTTTTCCCAAATCTCAGCCATCACACACACGAATACTAATGCAGTGAAGAAGGTGAAACTTCGTGAGAGTTCACAACATTCAGAGAGGAAGGCCAAGTGAGGCCAAGAGTCTAGCAGCACTACAAAGTACCAGGAAAGGGAATCTTTTACAAAGCAGCCAGGATAAATGTTCACAACAAGATAAAAGTCCTGCATCAAACGCAACTGCGCTCCACATTAAAGTGTAATTAAAAGCCGGCGCACTGTCGCTTTAAATATTCACGAGCGCTCGGCCAGGTAGCTGTGTAGCGATCATTACACATACAGTGAATAATAGCAAAGAAACATTGATAAAAGACTCTGTTCTTTCCTGTGAGGGAAAGCGAGGTGAATTAGAGCCGGCCGGCCTGACGCCGCAAGATAAATGCTACTGCATTCCCAATATGAGAATTTCTGAATAAATATTCTATTCCCCTGTCAGGGTAATTTAGTATTCCATTATGACTCAGCGCCGGTTCTCGGGCCATGGCGCCGTCCCAGCTTCTCTCGTTTGAGGGATGTTTTCATTCAGATGGCCATCTTTGCATGCTGAAATTGGGGCTAAATCACCCACAATGAGGGGTTTGATGTAACTGTTTACTCTGCAATGATTACAGACGCAAATAACAGAGCACAGTTCTTCCACAGGTTGCCGGTGTTCTCGAACCCACTCCAGTACGACTTGGAACAGAACCAAACTGATCTACGTTATCAGAGTATCAGAGAAACCGTCCTGTCAACATGGAACATTCTCAAAATGTTGGCTAATGTTCTCTGAAAGGTTTTAACATTATATATCATATATCAAAAACTACTTAAGAATGTTAGGTTGTTAAGATAAAAGCGGGTTCGAGAACACAGGTAACCTGTGGAAGATCTGTGCTCTGTTATTTGTGCCTGTAATCATCGTTTCATTTTTTCACATTTTACTTTCTCACATATTTAAATGATACTTACAGGCTTAGCCGATAATGACTGACATTTCTACATGCGGTTAGCATTTGCAGCCAATTTATATGCTAAGCTAATGTCCCAAAAACTGATAGTGTGTTGGCTCACTAATTCCCATGTTCCTGCTGGTAGGGGTCCAGCTGACACCGGGTGCCATTTTAGGCGGCATTAAGCCCTGAGGGTGTTGACAGCTCTGCGCTGTAACAAACTTTGACTTAACATGGACGACGACATTTGCTTTATGCAAATGATGGCTGATTCAGCAATAGCAAACGCTAATCAGCAGCAGCTACATTTATTAGCCTAGCAGTTTCAGCTGAGACAGCTATGCCACAAACTCCATAGTAATTGCTATGCAAAATGCTTCTACTTCTTTGTAGGCTTTGGTGAGATTTGTTCATTAGTAAAAATATATACTTATCCTCATCCCATCAATTCTAACATGGCAACACGACAATAACGCTGAATCCCATTGGTTTTTTGTGCGTCGTGCATTATGATAAATAATGTCATGTAAATCAATGGGATTTTGCGTTATGGATATGCTGCCATATTTGAATTTAGCCCTCTAATCTGTTTGTTTACATGAATATGTGATGTATTGATTGCTTAATAAGCTCAAAATATTAATTATTTTCTTACACAAATGAACAATTTCACATCACAAGACATTAATTAATCCACTGAAGTCGTATGGACTACACTACGATGAATGAATGCGCTTTTTGGAGCTTCAAAATCTCGGGCACCATTCACTGCCATTACAAAGCTGGAAAGAGCCAGTATATTATTTAATATAAATTGTTCAGCTGAAAAATGAAGGTCATAAACACCTAGCATGCCTTGAGTAAGTAGATCATAAGAGAATTTCCATTTTGGGGTGAACTATTCCTTAAACGGGACAGCAAGTGGTGCATTTACCTCGTATTCCTGGGAGAGCTTCAGGTTGTCATTGGCCTTCAGTAGCTCTGTGTGCTCAGCCAGCTCTGCGATTGGTATGGGGGGGTGGTTCATCATACCTGCAGGCCAATCAGGAGGAGGAGAAAAAGAAGATTAGATAAGGTTGCAACAGAGGCAGTTAAAGCCAAACCAACACAAACTGTAGAAGAACAGGGTGTGAGGGGTGAGCAGAACAGATGATGAGGTGGGCGTTACAGTGAGGGCCAGTGCGACACGAGGGTGATGTTAAGAAAATAGTGTGACCAGGCCAGAGCTCTACATCATCAAATCTGACCAATCAGGACTGTTATAATACAGAAAAAACAGACCAAATTTATACAGAAGATACAAAATGAAGACCCAAAGTGATTGCTAAGGTGCTAAAAAATCCCCAGACCAATTACAACACAATGATAGTGGCTGAAATGGTTCTTAATGGCTTTGTGATATTACCACAGCAATGAAATTTCTTTTCTGACTCCACAGTGACAAAAAGTGGAAAATATCCCAAGAGCAAGACGACACTTTAAACACTCGAACCGTATGTGTCTTCGGTGATTTAAGACGAGAGGGATAATGCTCATGTTGCCTTTGTGAAATCAAACAAATCTCCTTTCGCACAAGAGCAACACATTGAAACAACACCTAAAAACTGCCCTTGAGAAATGCATCCACGTTCACAGAAGAGAAATGTAATAGAGTTAATCAAATGCAAAATCTCAAAACGTCTCATTTTTCCACAGAGGAGAGGCAGAAAGGAAAAACAGTTCTTTGTAATAAACAAAACAGCTCTAGATTTTTAGAGTGCCCAAGATCGCTCATAATTTAGGAGGGGAAAAGGCACAAAATACAAAAAGTATAAAACACAATATTGACTTTCCCTTGCGTAAACGTTCACACTTCTCACAGCTTTTCGACTGATAGAAGCTTGCAATAATTGCCTTATGCAACCCTTCATCTGAGTGAAGGCAGCAGAGAAAACTCCTGTGGTCGGCCGGGTGATGATTAGGGGTAATTGGGGTCTCGGTGCAGGTAGAGGAGGGGGGTTATTGTAGGAGTTCTGGCCTGGATTACAATAACCTGATGGTACTAGTGTAAAATGAAGTGTTGTGACTTTTACTCTCTTTTATATCAACTGTCCTTCCTGTTCTGTGATGTGTTAAACTCCCAGAATCCTCTACGGCTCTAAGTGATGTTAATCCAGTTACGAATTAATAACGGAATATGTGAGAAACACATTTTCTATTTACGCTTTTCTATTTAAGCTCTTCCTAATCTAGATGCTAACGCATTTATAGAAGGAATACGACCTTTCTTCATCTCCTGCTTTAGTGTGAGGTCAAATGTCGGCTAAATGTTGACATCATCTTTCAAGAGCACTGTGATTTAATTAGGCATGAATAATCTGCATAATCACATTAGCCATCCTCAATTTCCCTTACTGTTCACACTTGTCTTCTGGTGTGAGGGACTCCCCAGCTAAAAGGGAATGTTCTCAGAACGCTGGCTAAAAGTTCTCTTAAAGTTATCAAAAACATTCTTGGAGTTTTTAACGTTATATAACAAAAACATTATTCTTAAATTGTTAGTGGAACATTTTTAAAAACGTTACAGAAAATGGTTGAATAATGTTCTTACAACTAAGCCATAACGTTAATACATCGTCAAACAATTCAAAGAACATTTAAAATAACATTTTTTTTTTTTTTTAATAACATTAAGTTGTAAGATGTTCTTACAACCTAACATTGTTGGCTGGGTCTGCTCTGGTTTGATTGTGACAAGGGCACGTCTTAATTCTTAGCTAATGTTTTTTAAAAGTGGACTCCATAGACATAAGACATGCTTGGACGCCTTAAAGACCATCCCTCCCAGTTTCCTGTTATATTAAATGTGGCATCTACATATCTTGCTAGTGGTTCTGAAATAGCAGTCAAACTTTCATTACTCTGCAAAAATGCTTCTCTCATCAGTCTGGCCGAATTCTTATGAGACTGTCTGGAATCAGTTTTGCCCTCTTAAAGTGAACCAGGTTAATACATGCCAGAGGACTCTCGTAAAAGATGCAAAGGGCAACTTCGGCAAACAAGCTGGAATCAGATCTGCATGCTAAATACCAACGGCCTGCACAAAACAATGAGATAGGCCATCTAGAGCCAATCGAAACTGGAGCTCACCAGATTAGCAGTTTTCAATGTCAACATGTTCCTCACCTTTACTCTGAGCCAACAACGATCACTCGTTCTTCATCTTTGCATTCTAGAAAACAACTTTTTGTTTGTTTGGATGAACTCTGGCACCACACAATTATGTTTAATCTGACACAAAGCGTTTGATTTAACCCTGGAAGACGCCTTTGCGTTCAACTGCATATTTACAGAAACGCTAGTGGAAAGATTTAAGACTGTTTACAACAGACCCGGCAGGATGTAAAATCATTTAGGGACATGTTGCTATTATCTTGTAGCTTCTGTCTGTATTCCATCTTTCTCCACAGTGGAATTTATCCCAAACAATCGACATGGAGATCATTGTCCATGTGAGGGAAGTAAATGTTATAATTACATATTTTCAGTTTTTTATTTGCGCTTGACAGCTGATAGAAATAACAAATCCGTTTGATATCCGCAAAACCATTTTACATGTTTGATCATTTACATATAAAAGGGGGAAAACGCTCTGTGTATTTCCCAGGAAAAACAATAAAAAAGCAAGTCTGCATTTCGTGCCCCGCGTGGGGCGGGAGGCATGTATCAAATGTCGGGCTATTGTTTGCGGAGGGTTTAATTAATTCTGCTCGTTATCTCTGCCTGCAGAATGACCCCGTCGGTGGAGAGAGAGAGACGGGGGGGCTGAACGGCCAGCTAGAGAGGGAAGGGAATGTTGGAATGTGGAAACAAGACCCATGGAAAAGATTCATGGAAAAAACTCTCATCCGCTGTGATCGCATCACTTCAGCTGTGAATGAACAGTGTGCAGCCAAAAGCAATCAAACAGCGACAAAAAATTAAAAGCCGTATTACGGATGGAAGTTAAAAGCAGTCATCACGTGACAACAGATACTGCATTCGTATTTATATATATATATATACATAACATAGGACAAAACTACTAATTCAATTACGTAAACATCTTGGTAAAGGATTTGGTTACACACTATAATTAGTAAAAGTCATTATGAACAAAAAAATAATCTAATCACTAAAATGAAAATTACAATTACAGACTAACCATGTGCATTCAAACCAAACAATACATACAAAATATACACTAAGTGACTATGTTGACTAGAATGATTGCTTTCAAGCTAAATAAATGAAAAGCATACCAGATATCTAACTGACATAAATGACACGTCTAAGCGTAATGTTCCTTATAAACAGTCTCTGAACGCAGTGTCGTGAATTTTGACTCCTTTTAACTTCCTCTGGTTACAGGAGTGAATATTAGCACAGTCTGTCAGTCTGTGAGTCGTGTGCATATGTACTGTGAGAACGCAAGCCGTTATTGGCGCGTGGGGCAGATGCATTAAACAAACATAAAAACAGCTCTGCGCAAGGTGGGAGGACTAACTTTCATATTCAAAACCGGCTTCGCTGAGCGGGCTGCTTAGACCAGAATCTAGATGAGAAAGGAAAAAAATTCTCTTTTAATGCACTGATAATCCGCCGAGAACCAAATCTTGAAATGACTGAAATCTTTTGAAACAAAATGGAAAGAAATTAAAAACAGATAACAAAGCTCTTACTTCACACATCCCTTCCCTCTAATTAATTTTTAAAACCCTGTTGTGCATTTTTAAACGGGCAGAAGAATGGACCACCCCTGCTCAGTGCTGGAGCTGACGCCAGGCAGTCTGTCAGTCGGTCGCACGAGTGGTGCGAGCGCTCATCTCCTCCATCTACTTCTCATATTCTTCACCCAAACATCAGCTCTGATGAAGCTTAAGCTGCCTGACATCAGAGATGAGCGTTCTGGGAACATTTTACACCCGTGTGAAGTAAAAAAAAAAAAAAAGAATATCCACTGATTATGTATTGATCCACTGTTAAATATCCATTACGCCATTTAAAAAATATAACACCAAACAGAAAACTATAGCATTCTGTGTTACCGTGGTAGTTACAGCAGTTATCGTGGTATTTGGATGCAGTTATTGATCTGAATAAAATAGCTGCAGAAACGGAACTGTGGATTGTTCAATATGTTTTACCTTGGTGTCAATAACAAAACACTACAATGTTACAATTAAACCTTAAGACAATATGAACTTCTATACGGACTAAATATTGAATACCATAGTGTCAAATGAAATATGTGGTCTACTCAGGACGGAGGTTCAGGGACATTTAAAAAACTCTAGTTTTGTTCTCAGAATATCAGATGGTGGTGTTTATGGAGCGCTAAAAGCACACCCGGCCGTTTAGCGTCTTAGCGTCTGTCCAGCTGTCTGAGGAGCTGTGGAGGAGAGAGAGAAAATCAAGAGCATCTTCAGCTTCTGCTGTCCTGCTCCAGACCATCTGTGCTGACTTCAGGCAGAGGACAACCTCTATAAACAAGCCAACTCACACACCGGCGCAGAGCGAAGCTACAGTTCTACAAGAGGTACAGCTCTCTATCGCCATCTCTGTTCGAAACATGAAATTGCAGGGTAGTTGTGAAGTTACTTTCTTAACGTGAATGACATGTTTAAAGTCTAAACTGCTGTAAGAACAAGCTACAAAAGCTGCACCATCTACTGCATCCGGACGTGTGATATAGCAGCCGGATCTTCTTAGTTTACAGACGGACATTTCCTGCAAAATCAGATCAGACCGTTTAATTTATAAATGCTTATTATTATTTATCTTTGAATTGAAATAATAATTCGAACACAAACAGAAACAGACTGATAAAGAAATGGTGAAACTGAGCACTTGCCCTCAAACGTGACATAAAAATGGACAGAATGTTGATGTCTAACCCAATTAGCATAACCGCAATGTTTCAGGCACATGTGCTAGTCATCCATGTGAACTCAAGTATGTTGGTTTGAACAATGGCCCCCATTAGCTAATGCAAATGTCGCCAACGTATTCCCGTCCTGGCTAATTGGCCTAAAATGTCTGTTTAAATAAAATTCACCAAGCAAAGAGATAATGACCTCCCTCATTTAAACAGAACGACGGTGCGTTGCAACTAGAACATTCTTTAATTGACAATGTCGAACTCGTAAACGAGGACGTGTGTAAGCAACTTCACCTCTTCCTGATAGAATAAAAGCACCATCGACGAAAAACAACAAATAAGATGAAAGCACGCCGGCTCAATTCCGACGTGTTATTAGGCGGCGACCGAACAAGATGTATGACAATAGACAGGTGATTATGGGAAATGAGTTGGTGATAGTGGCTTTCTGGCTCTTTCCTTCTATGTTCCTCGAGCTCTTTCTCTCTTTATCTCCAGCGCAGATGGAAAGCTCTGGGCGGAGGTCGTGCTATGACCTCCTCATGTGACCGCGGCGAGATTACCGCCTTTGAAACGAGAGCTGTTTGATGGGGAGATGCCTGAGAATGGACAGGAGGAGAGAGAGGCAGAGGAGAAACACCGCCTTCAACAAATTTGCTCGGCGCCACTTCAAGGAGCTGAACAGAAATGTCAGACGAGGTTTAGTGTCCAAAGCCTTCGAGAATGAGAGCGGCAGCGAATGGTCTTTGAACTAGAGGATTTGGATGAGACAAAAGATGGTCTGCTTTTGAATGAGATGTGGCGAGACGGGGGAGAGGACGACTGAAGCTCCTCTGAAGCTACGTGGGCTTTTATTTTTCACGAGGGTTTGAGGGTTTTCTCACCACCTTGAACACAACCTTCGTTACAGCGTAACCGTGACTGACGGGCCGTACGCAATGATTAACGAATAAACTGCATCAGTAGAGACACAAATTAGAAATAACAGCAGTCGCACTTCAAATTGACAGTTATATTAAAATTAATTGACAATATAAGTCATATCTTCACACTTCAAAGTGTGGATCATCGCACGAGCTGCTTTGTGTAAATCTTATGAAATTATCTGCAGGTCATATTTAATAATTTTATAATGAATATAATGTTACAATGCTATATGTGTATATGTGTGTATTTATAAATGTATGTGAATGTGTTTTTGTGTGTCTAGGTGTGTGTGCTGTGTATGTGAGCGTGTATGTATATGTGTGTGTATTGTGTACCTGGTGTTTGGAAGTTGATGCGTCTCATCTCTACAGGGTCTGTGGGGTGGTGAGATGTGATTTCGGCGTTATTCAGCAGACATTTCGTCCGGGGCTCTGACTCCTTCCTTTTGCTGCTTTATGAAAGAAAAGAAAAGCGCAAAGACTAAATAAAGACGGACAGATGCGATACAAGCACAAATGAACAAATCCACAAGTGCACAAAATGAGCAGCCAGTGACTCAGATAAACAATGATTCTTGTGCTTGAGCTGAATGATTCATTTGACTGATTCATTTAAAAGAACCAATTTTGTCATGAATTGGTCAGAACTACGTTTTCCATACAGTTAGCCTGAACAGCGCAATATAAAGTATATAATATATATATACGTTTATTATATATATAATATATATAATATGTATTTATTATATATATATATATATATATATATATATATATATATATATATATATATATATATATATATATATATATATATATATATATATTATAAAATAAACTATTTTTTTATTCAACAAATTTCCACACAAACAATTCACAAGCTCATCACAATTATATACAGTGGGGTCCAAAGTCTACCAAATGAACTTATGAATGACGTACATGTAGTTAAACTGGGATAATGTAAAATATTTAACATTTAAAAATATATTTATTTTACATGTTGTTTATTTGTAAACATCATGAAAATTCATGCCCCCACTGTATATGTGACACAACGTGATCTTCGACTACAGTATATAAACACGATGCGAACACGACTAAAGCTGAAGCAATATCCACAAACAGTTCCCCAGCTAACAGAATACTCTCAGAATGTTCCCTAATGTTCCCAGAGTTATCAGTATACAGTAGAACGTTCTTTTAACGTTATATCATGTATCAAAAATCATTACTCTAAGTTGTTAGTGAAATAAAAAAATTAATTAAACCTTTATTAAACATTGACTTAAACATTTTTGAACAATGTTCTTATAACCAAGCAATAATGTTAAAACAAGGTCTAAAAACTAGATGTTTTGAACGTTCCTAGAACATTAAAACATTCAAGATAACATTTTTGTTAAATGTAAATGTTATGGAAACGTTCTTACAACCTAAAATTACAGCTGAGTACACTGATGCCAGCGGGCTGAAAGTCACGTTGCTTGTTTTCTTCTCCGTCTAATTAAAAACTCGCTGTTATGCTGAGGCAGACCGTTTGCTTTTGCCCTCTCGAAAACAGCAATAACGTTCAGCTAAGTCTTACCTGTCAGGTTTGCTGCTTCCAGAAAAAGCATTGAAGGGAAATAAATATATAACAGGAAAAAAACAACAAGAGAGGCAGAAGAGAGAAAATAAGAGGAAAAAAATCAATAAAGTGCATTTAAATTCACAGGGCAGGCTAGGTGTGCCAGATTAGCTTCATCTACATTTAGAGAAACCGGGATGAAATTCTGTGCGTGTTCGTCTGTTGGGGGCTATACGATCTCAAGACACTTGAGGTCAAATTCAAAGTCCTGTCGAGGGAGGAAATACGATCCAGCTTTTAACCTCACTTACGAGCCGTTAATGAGCGATAGCTTCCCTTTGAGTTTGAGCGCGCTTGTATGCTAAAGATGTAAATGTCCGCTTTGGCCCCGTTCTGATGCTAACAGCTATTAGCTGCCGTCTCATTCATTTCTGATTAGCTAAAATCGACTGCTCTCCTCAGCTTGGCTTTGAACTTCTCCAAACTACACTAACGCTGGAGGCAACGTTTCCTAATAAGGTCTCTGTCTTTCTGAACCGTTCTTTTTACATCTCATTACGGCCATATGAGTTCACAGTAACAGAGTTGAAGATACACAACTCCTACTTCTTTATTCATACTATTTTACACAGTATAAATAATGGTAAAGTCATTAAATCTATAAAATATCAAAAAAGGTTAGAAGATCTTCTTTGAGGTTCTTCAACTTCAAGCTTTCGTGAAGACATAACAACACTCATGCTTCCATGAACTCTGAACTACTTTGTTGTTTTTCCTTTAAAATCTGCTTACTGATTTAAAAGCATTTTTTATAATGAATCAAACTAATGTCAAGCACTGAAGCATAAACCTTTAGGTTTTTAATATTATATTAAATATTGTGTCCAGACCTTTGATCGAGAATATACAGTAAACATACAGTAAGAAACAGTCGTTATCATATCACGGGTGGCGTTCCACTCACTTCTTGTAGAGGAGGATGGCAATCACAATGCATATGATGAAGACCACAGCGAGGACCGGCCCCACCACCCAGATGAGCCCGTCTCCACCATCAATCGGGTGAGGGTCCACATCAGGGGCCGTGATCGGATCTGTGTACGGGCTGGACACAAACATCTTCTACGGAGATGCAAACAAAACATGTTACTTGCATATATTGCATCTCTGCCTGAATTCATCAGGTGTTATTTGTGAGACACCAACGAGACTAGCATGAAAACCATTCAACAATTTACCAGAGGCATATTGTTTAAATATTCCAAACACCCATTTGTAAAGCATTCTTGAGGTTTTCCTCACCCCTCCGGTACTGTTGAGCTCAGCCAGGATAAAGAACATGTATTCCTGCCCAGGTTCCAGCGCTCGGTTCTCAAAACCGCTGTAGGACATCCCGTTGCCCAGGGTGAAGGAGGGAGGCATGGATGAGGGCTTAAAGCTGGCGGCAATGTAGGGCCTCTTCCCGTCCACCTGCTTGAGTTGACGGGTGGTACGAGCGTGACGCTGACCGAGTCTACGCTCACCCAACAGCTGTGGAGGAGAAGATTGGAGATACTTCTGAGGTGGAACCATGTGAAGAAATCACCATATCAAGAGCCGTACAATTTTTGTGATTGTACATACACAAGTATTTTGATTTTGTTGCAAGGTGTTTATAAAAACCATTGTTACATAAACAGTCGTATTGAACCAAATTTTGTACAAGAATGGTTTTTCAATTGATTTACACAAATGTTTATTCATGGAGTTTTTTTAAACATGGACGATAAAAGCTGCCGTACTTTCTTAAACAAACAACTATTTTTTAAGCTGAAGCCGAAAGCTGTTTGCAGCCTAATTTCCATTGATTGGACAAACAGAGCAATGCTGGTTCTGAAAAACAACAAAGTGTTTATACTTTTGTGGGAAATCAATCTGCAATGAATCTGGAACTGAAAGCATGTTAACAATGAAAAACAACAACATACTTCAGCTGTAAGTCAAAAACTAAAATAATAAATAAATGGAGAGCAAGCGCCCTCGTGCCGCTCGCATCTCAAAGTCAAGTAGACTGGGCGAGGTGATCTGCCAGAGCGAGGGATGAGAGCGGTATAATTGTCAGCACTCCCTGACAAACCTCTAGAGAACGTTCCCACAAAGCGGGAACACTCTGCATGACTCAGTGTGTCTGTGAAACAAGGTCAAAAACTGAAGGAATAAAGTTCACCTCGTCAAGATCCAACTCATCTGGGTTCTTGATGTGTCGTATAGGTCCTCTACCCTTCTTCAATGGCACCACCACCACAAAGATGGCCCTGCAGATCAGATAAGACAATCTATTCAAGCTCTGCTGGACAGTTCAAAGGTTGCAGCTTGTTAACCAAGCTAACAGGGAATGTTATTAGAACGCTGGCTAACGTTCTCTAAAAATTCTCTCCAAGTTGTCAAACATTGTTCCTGCAGTAACATTAGTAGAATGTTTTCTTAACATTACATAGCAGACACATCAAAAAGATTATTCGTAAGTTGTTTCAACAGAACTAAACATCTAAAAAACTAAAAAAAGACGTTTCAAACTTTCCTAAAACCTTTGAAATAACATTTTTAACTTTTGTTCCTAATGGAAACATTAGGGAAATGCTCCAACAACCTAAAATTACTGGTTCAGAAACACATTTAATTTTGGCCTAGACAAAGATTATCATCACCACAGTAATGCAAGAACACGTGCAAAGTATGCAAGCGTACAAAGGGACCAATGGGATGTTGAAGAACTACTGAGTGTTTCTGAATCATGTAGGTTTTGCTCACTTGATCATGTCTTTGGTTTCCAGTGGGGGGAAGAGAATGGTCAGGGTGTTGTCTGTGTCTCTCTTGAGATCCAGCTCTGGTTTTCCGATCAGGATCGGTGGCGCTGTTCGGGCGATGAGCTTGTGTTTGGGTCCACTGTCAGTGCTCTCCTGGCAGGTGATTCTGAACTCGTAGGTGGTGTTGGGTCGCAGGTTGGTGATGAGAGTTTTGGTCAATCTAGCATCAATGTCGACCTTCTGCCTGTTGTATTCAATCTGTGGATGTTGCAGATGGGGTTTGGCCAAAAAACATTTTGAGTAAAAGAATGAAGAGTAACTTTTTATAACAATAATGTGCAACAACAAAAGAAAAATTCAGTTATTGAGCAAGTACATAACTTGATGCTTAATAACTTGGTTCATAATTTGAGCTATTGGCTCATTTTTCCTGGGAAGTTTAGCTTCATTTGACTTCAACACGTAGAAAAATTAAGTAACCTACAATTTTGTTTACATGCATCTGCATCAATCACAGAATCTGAATCAGTAATGTTGGTTCACTCACCATGCAGCGGTACGGGAAGCGACTGTCCGAAAACTTCCAGGCCAGCAGCACTGTTGTCTTCGTGACCAGCTTGACCGTGAAGTTCTTGGGAACATCTGCCCAGGTGTCAACGGAGGGAACAAAAAAGAAAGAGACATTTTATAAATGAAAAAAACATGACAGGATGAAGGGAGAGAGCAGAACGTGTTCGGAGTTTGCATTTTCCGGGGGTGTGGGTAGGTTTGGTCCCGCGAAGTGAGCAGATTGTGGCGTTACTGTGAAGGGGGGGCGCTTGGTTGGGACAAACAGCACACTGGACTGGACTAGTGAACACAGAACCACAGGATTGCACAGTACTCTGTCTGCCCTGGCCTGGCAGTGCTGACCCAATGAGAACTTTCAGCAAACAGTTCCCACAATTCCCCCCTGAATGTTTCCAGAATAGCTGAACCTACATTATATTTGAGGAACCCACTGCTGAGTGATCTCGCTTGGATAGGCAGTGCCGTGGCAGGAAGCCTGACAGAAACAAGGACAAACCCCAAACACAGCATGCCCACACTTGTTAGTAGTGCATCATGGGAGTGCATGCTGCAAACCATCCCAGTGTGGGGAGGGGGAGTACAAAAAAAGAGGCAGGGAATTCTTCCACCAAAAATAAAAAGAGAAACAAAAGCCGAATTACGTAAACAAATGTGCCTAATTCGACTTCACGTGGTACTTGCCTACCTTGGTGTACTATGGGGAGTTTGTGATTGGATGGTTACATGTGCTGGGCATGTCTGACCAATCAGCACTTACCTCACAGAACCGATGCTCCTCCCTTTTCAAAACTGACTGACTTTAGCTTACTGACTGGTAATTTTTTTACCTTTTTGTGGGGTAGGGTGCTAGTGAGGTATGTGGCTCCCAGAGTTTGGTATTTAATCGTGGTTTAGGTGCATTGTAGTTGTCAAAGAAGATGGTTGTGTTGTCCCTTGAGGCAGGGGCAGGGAAAACAAGCAAACCCTACCTGCTTCCACGGCCACTGTTCGATACTGGATCGGCGGGCTGTAGGGCCCTGGACCTACACTGGTGTGCGCTCGGATTTTCACATCGTACACTGCGTTGGGCCTCAAGCTGTTGAGGGTGTAGCTGTTCTCATTTCCTGGCAGGTGCAGTTCTTTGGGTCCACCAGCAGTGCCAGCCTCTTGGTAAGCCAGCGTGTATTCTGTTATAGCGCCGTTGCGTTCTGCTAACACCGGAGGCAGCCAGGAGAACTGCACTGAGCAGCAGCTGACGTTGGAACCCTCGGTTATCTGAGGATAACCACGAGGAACCTCCTCAGGGACTTTGAGTTCTTTTATTGCTTCTTCTCCAAAGCCTGATTTGGACTTGGCAGAGACTTTAAAGACGTACGTGGCCCCTCGGTGGATGTTGCTAATGGAAAATTCCAGCTCCTGAGGGCCAAACTCCAATGTGGCCAGAGGGCTCACGTCCTTTCGGCCGAACTGCAGTCGAAATCCCTGCACCTCAATACCCGGGGCGAGGAACTCTGGGGGTTGCCAACGTGCTAGCACAGAAGACTCTGAGTTCAGGTTGACAGAGAGGAAAGGAGGCCCGGGAACTGTGTGTGAGAGAGAGAGAGAGAGAGAAAGAGACACTGCATTAAATTCACATGAAGGGTATCACACTCAAGTTGTTGAAATGAAACCAGGCCTCTTTCACATCCCTACTCTGTGTAAGAAAAAGCATTTTAATCGACTTGGGATTTAGTAAAAGCCCATTTTCCGGTATGTACAAAATGGATATTTCAACTACAATCTCCATGTACAAAGTGGTTACCATAATACAAACTGCCATACAGGTGATGTCAATATATATATAGGCTCTACAAGTCAAAGAAACATTCCCAAATCATAGTTGTTCCTCTAGTTGTTTTAGTAAAGCAGATTCCCAGCCAACAGGGAACATTCTCAGAACGTTGGCTAACATTCTTTAAAAGTTCTCTTAAAGCTGTCAAAAAACATTCATGCAGTAATATTAGTAGACTTTTTTTGTTATGTTACCTATTGTATATTAAAAACATTATTCTTAAGTAATTTGTGGATTGATTTATAAGCGTTACAGATTTAAACTATGTCTGAATAACATTTTTTAACCAAACAATATCGTTAATATAATGTCTAAAAAACTGGACGTTCTGAATGCTATATGCATGTGTATATAACCGACAGAGTTGAACATGCAAAACCAAACAAATGCTTTAAGAAGGAGATCTGAGATCTGTTCTCAGATTTTCACTGAATATTAACCTAAATCAGCTGATTTTCACGAAACAAAATAAAGATCAGAAAAACTGCTTTTACTTTTTGTGTAATAAACCTTTAAGACACGAATCATGGATTCACCGACAAGCTATTTCTACTAAACAAACGGCAATCACAACATAACTGTACTAACGCACTGCTGTTCTTTAATGTAAACAGAAGCGGCTAAATGTTCTTCTGGGGGTGGGGTGAACAGGAGAACAGACATGAGGATGAATGCCTCAGAGAAACGACAAAGCTGATGAAGGAGACGTGGAAAGTAAGACGACAATGAGGGCCCTCCCCTCAGCCCACTCAACTGGACAACACACAATCCCCTCCATGGGGCCACAGGCACGTTTCCCATCAGGCCCTGCATTAACAGTGCTGTTGACCCACAGGCGCTGATTAAGAAAGAATTGTGTTTCGCTCTCACGCGCTTCGCTCCTCGCTCTCTCTGTCCTGTAATGGAATAAAATAACCTTCAGCTTTCATGTGATTGACCTGCTGTCCGGAATAACAGTGAGGCTAGCCTAGCCGAAAAACTGCAGCCCTGTGGTCTGGATCGAGCTGACATCAGGTGTGGACTAAATTCTATACTATACTATACAATACTATACTACATTATACTACACTTTACTACACTATGCTCTGCTATACTATATTCACTATAGTACAGTATATAACCATGCATTACACTTCACTGTGTTATTCTATGCTATGCTGTAATGTGCAATACTACACTACACTATTCTATTTTATATTACACTATACTAAACTTCACTACACTACTCCATGCTATGACATTATCCATACTACACTATCCCACGCTTTACCTCGCTATACTATACTATGCTTCACAATGGCATACTATACTATACTACACTACATTACTCTATACTATAGTATGCTCTTTTATTCTATTCTATAGAATCAATTGCTAGCATACATCACTATGAACAATTCTTCCAATCCTTCAGTCAAGTAATTTAGGTCATCAGCTGTAACAGCTGGAGGCTGTTTTACAGTTGCTAGGCAACGTGGCATATCACTATAGATTGATGAACTGAACTGATGCGAGGTCAAAAATATCAGCTAACAATCATGGCTTACAGTTATGATTCAACTTCCCTTATGCTAATTAAATGATCCGTACTTCAAAATGATTCAATAATTCAGAAAGTATGTAAAGAATATCCTGCAGTAAATTACCAAAAAAAAACCTCGGAGTATCCTGCAATTGGACGGACCGTGAAAAGCTCCAGAGAGCGACAGAAACTGCTCAGCTCTCCACCATCAGTACTGGAGCAAGAGCCTCTAAGTGGAGCAATTAATTGAAGAGAGTAACCACAGTGCCGTGAGCATCCTGATTCATCCAGACTCTGAGAGACTCAGAGCTGTGGAGAGCATCTGAGCACATGCTCGTCATGAAAACCTCCAGCCCCTGCATTAGCATGCAATCTGCTCACACTCCACAAGCATGATGGAATACAGGAGAAAACTAAAAACAAAAAACTCAGTGTGAAGTGAAAGTGACATATTTGTCAGATATGGTAGCCCATACCCAAAACATGACCTCTGCATTTAATCATCACTTTTGAGGAGTGAACACACACACACTGGTGGCTCTGGCTCCACACAAATCATCATACTGACATCATCAGAGATTAAAGATTATGAGGGCGCATAACTTAAAAATTATGCTCACGGATAAATTATTTATTATAAACACTGCAATATTCCATAAAAAACAGAAATAGTAAATTTGGATTTTATGGTTACTTTAATAATGTTTATCAGTATGCCTGATGTGATGACATTTTCTGAAATAACAAAAAGTGACTATTTGCATTTGAATATCAAAACAAAAACAAACTGCAATAACATTTTTCAATTTACACTTTTTGAGGAAGTCAACCTATGAAACCAACGAAACTGGGCTTTAACATGCAAAACACACACATGCCCTTTAAACAGGCACTCCAGTGCATGTGTGCCACTCAGCTGCGTTTAAGCATGCACATCTGCCTCCTTTTAAGTGCCTGTATGGTATTGATGCATTTGAATGCCGGCTCTGCATGACTGATGGGCTTCTCGGTTCTGGTCAGGCTTTCTGAAGTCTATCTCGGACATGCAGAATGGCAGTGAGGAGACAGGCGACTCTCTCAGATGACAGCTCGCCACGGAAGGTTCCGGGCAAGAAAGAGGCGGGTCGGCCCTTATCAATACAATAAGTCAGGGGCTTATGTTGTCTGACAGTATTATGTGGCAGAAATGAGGCGTGAAAGAGCCCCGCAGTGGCTTTTCTTAGCCACATTGGTCAAGCTTCCTGTCTCTGGCGCATGAAAGAATATAATGCTTCTTTTTTAAGAAGGGCTGAGTTCGCGCTTGTTTTTTTATTTATTTCTTTTGTCTGCTAAAGCCTTTCGTTACAGTTTTGGAAG
This sequence comes from Chromobotia macracanthus, assembly GCA_036877525.1. Lineage (NCBI taxonomy): Eukaryota > Metazoa > Chordata > Actinopteri > Cypriniformes > Botiidae > Chromobotia > Chromobotia macracanthus. Next base: position 2,097,947 of record JAZGTH010000033.1, on the reverse strand, counting down.
GCAGGAGAAGGAAACGGGAACACACTTCCGAGGGGGTGAAGCGTGTCCCCATATCGCCACGTGTGCGCGCGGAAGAGACGCACATGGGGACTGACAGGCGGGTATGGCGGTACTGTCAAGCCGTGACACCTGCGATAGGCGCACCTGTCACAGTCGTGGAGTGTTTCGGCATGTGAAGGTTCGAGCACTCACGTGGGTGCAGCAAGAGTCGCATTATTTGCTGCAGCATAAGAGCAGAAAACTTTAAGCACCTTTTCAAAGCAAAATACTGTGATGATCTCACAGTTTATCCATTGATGTACACTTCAAAAAAATACTTTTTTTAAAGAATGACACATATTACTGTTTAAAGCTGCAACCTGTCATTGCCTCTGTCAGGCCTGCAGGCTGTGGACTGGACTGATGGTTAAAAATAAACAAAAATCAGTTATTGAGTCAGTACATAACAGATCCATGTTGAAAACAATCTTCTTACCGTACCCCGATTCACAACAGTAAGTTTATTGTAATGATTTATAATTTGAGTTGTTGGGACCCATTTTCTGGGAAATGTTTGGCTTCGTTTGATGTCAGTTTTATGTGTCAAACTGAGATGGCCTAGAGAGGCAATAGTTACAGATTGCAGCTTTAAGGACGCTATACATGTAAAGTGGTATTTAGACTGAGAAAGACTGTCATGGTAGCCTCATGGTAATGCCCCAAAACATGGTACCATCATTTCTTTATGGTACGTTTTTATAATCACAGCACTGTACCCTATAGAACTCTAGACCAAACTTTAACACCCTGCACCAGGTAATACACAATCCCAACTATACACTCCCTTTGCTTTTATATATTTCAAAACACTATATATTATTGGACTGAAATCCCTGAAGGTTCATACTGGCTCCTGCAGCTCATAACAGCAGGCCTGCAGGCTGTGTACTGGACTGATGGTAATATTAGGATTACTCACCTGATCCTTTAGTAAGCACCAGTTTGGGTTTGCTGCGGGCTCCATCTCCTTTGGTGGTGTATGCTGCCACCGTGATGGAATAGGTGGTGTCAGGCTGTAGACCCCCGATGACCATCTCCTGTTGTTAATGGACACAGGGAGAGAAGTTAGCGCTGAGTTTGAGAACTGATTTTTTAAAAGTCAGACAGGGCATCAATTTCCCCTCTTTTTAATGTGACGCTCTGTTGTTTGTATTTGGTTTTGACTACCATGTCAAATGAAACCGCATAAAATTCCTTCTATACATAAGTACATGTACTTATAGTCATCTATATATGTACATAGCGTGTCATCTAGCATGACCAGGTTATGGATTACAATTCCCGGCGGTGGGCAACACATGTCTGTGAATTAATTGAACAGAGACGGAGCAAAGCGCTCCTGCAAACAGTGTCAGAATAATTCATTTCCTCAGATCGGTCAGTAAGCTGCGTGCACACACGCTGTCTGACAGGCTGCTGTTTTTTATATTTCACATGAAGACGGCGAGCTTTGATCAGCCTGTATGATGGGGGAAATTAATGCCACATGCTTGTAAGGATAAACAAACTGCACTTTAAGATAAAAATTCAGGTACATGTGACCTGCTCAACGCAATTTTTTCATGCACTTATTGGGTTTTAAAAATGAATTTCTGTTGCATCTGTATGAATAAAAAAAACAACCAATTTGCACGCATCTTTAGATGACATCTAAAAAAATACTTTGAATTCTACGCAAAATATTTTTTTTTTTACCGTTTTAGAAATTTTGTAATTGACAGTCACAACAGCACACTCACAAAATCACAACACAACATACACAAAACACTCCATGATGAAACCATGATGTTACATCATTACCCTAGTAGGACGCAATATATTTTTTAGCCGTAACACACAAACAATGTGCATGTTTGCATGAATAATGTGCATGAATAAAGTGACTTCGATCACAAATTGCAAGTTGCATGCAAAACATAAACAAAGTAACAGAGCACAAATGTATGTGCACTGATTCTCTGCACTGTTGCATTGTGAAATTATTTATAAAAGTAAACGTTACGTTTGTTCAATAGACAACGCTTTCGTAACGTGTCAGTAATGACAGTCTAATGTAACATCACAGGTTCTCAGGCGACACCAAACGCCCAACGCCAACAACCGTACTCACATATTCAGCTGTATCGTCCATCTCCCACTAACATCCCCCACCCGGGAGGAAAAAGAGAGAGAGACATTCACAGAGAGAGAGAGTGAAAATAAAGACATATGTAAGAGGACAGGAAGTAAAGTAGCAGGGTAATGGAATAAAGCAGAGTGTTTTAAAGTAGGTCAGTGTGGATTAGAGTGTAAAACATCTAAACATGGAGAAATGGCAGCTCTACTTCACTACATCATTCTTCACGTTTTTCCTTTTTTCCCTCATACATTAAAAGTTTCAGATGAGTTTATGATTTTTAGAATCATAAACAGCGAGAGTAAGTTCAGTCTGAAATGCTGAATTTCAGTGTTTACTAATTACCCACAATTCAGTGCGAGCAGTCAAAAATGCACCGAATACAGCACACAAGCCTTTCGGCACAAACAAGGTTCTTTCCGTGTCAATGAAGCTGATTGTGGATCACAATTTATCCTCAAAGCTCTGGTGAAATTCATGTCGTCTTGCTCCTGCCCGCAGACACTACAGTCCATTTCATATTTAAAAGAAATATTTGTGCATATTCTATTAATCTCGGTGGCAGTAATTCATCAAATGATGAAGAACAGAAATGTGGAATGACTGAGAGTGCTTTCTAAATTTAAAAGAGCCAATCAGGTGTCTGGATTTTATCGGAATGATGTACAATATTACTAACGTGCAACTGTAAGTGGAAATAAACGACGCTATTAGCAGATGCAATTTATTGGTGATCAACCCAGCTAACAAGAAACGTTTTTGGAACCTTTGCTAATGTTCTCTAAAAGTTATTTAAAAAGGTTCTTGCAGTAACATTAGTAGAACACTTTTCCTTATCATTATATATCATACATAAAACATTAAGTTAGTGGAATGTTTTAAAAACATTACAGATTAAAGTTTAAACAGCGTTCTTGCATCCAAGCAATAATGTTATTACAGCAAAAAAAAAACCTGGACGTTTTAAATGCTCCTACAACTTTTTGATACTTAATGAAAACATTAGGTAAACATTCTTACAACCTGAAACTGTAAGCTGGGAGGTCATCTAGGAAATAATCAAAAGCAGCCTCATTCGAAGCCAAATTCAAGGCTGCAAACAATTTTTTAACATACTATAAATTTAAAAGCTTTTGTCACACTTTGTACAAGCCTGTAATATCTGCAGCTGTGTGGAAAATAAGGACCGTAAATTTAATTTCACTGCTGGTTTCATGACAGCAGATTGTATAATTTTAGGTTTTAGCTGGAGGTGATTGTTTGTTTTTTTTACTGTTTGTGTTCATATAAAGAACTGTGACCAGCGCTCGAGTGTTTGGCGTTTATGTGCTGCTCGATACTGGAGGCATAATCAGCTTTTCTGGACTGTATCTAGAGTACAGAGGGGTTAACCTCATTCAAGCTTTTTATGGCAAGCATTCTTGAGACCATGATAGAAAAGACATTGCAGAAGAACGTTGCAGATTTAATTACTCATAACACAGTTGACGTTCATTTGCGCTGGCGCAAGTTACCAAACTGTGGGATAATGAACGTTAAACTGCAGCCAGCGTGGCGAGGACAAACCTGCGCGTCGGCTAGCATCACGTCCTTGATGAGGGGAAGGCCGCGGGACTCTCCGTTCTCCACGCGGACGTAGTGCACCTGGTACCCGCGGATCTGCCCGTGCTGTTTCCCTGGCAACAGTGAGCGCCACATGACTTTGATGGCGGTGGAGTTGAGCACCTCCACTTCCACGCGGCGTGGGGGGGCGCCGGGCACTGCGACAGGAAACAAGACTCGCCGTAAGAGATTGAATCAAATACATGCCAGCTGAGTACTCGCACCAACAAAACAACAACAGAGCTTTAAACTACATTTTCACTTTTTTAAAAAAAAAATCTGAGGTTTAAAACCTGTGAAAAGCTTGCTACCACAACGCTAAGGTGCTGTGACGGTTGTCATTGTGTTGCTTACTGGCCCATGTTAAATTAGCCCACTACCATTAGCCCAGCTCTGTATATGGCACAAGTCTCTCCTCCAATGTGAAAGGAAAAGTACCAGCAGACCTATTCCAGTCACATGATTTGAAGCATCGTTTGAGTTACGTACTGAAGTTTAATACAGAGGGTTAGAGGTTCCAACAAATTACTTACAGAATGTGACTGTGAACCTTTCCAGAATCAAAATTGCTCAACCAAAGACTGTGAGATACGAGGACACAATGTCTAAACCCACCTCTGTGCCCATAAGAGGAACCTCAGCCCGGTCTCAACCAGTATGTACATTCAATTATGTGAAACCAAGTAACTGATTAAGCACCTATCCTGAGGGACATTTAATCAAATGTAATATCACACCTCTATACAGCCGACCAGCCATTTCATCCTGTTCCATTTAATGATCATTCTAACCCCAGTTCTGATCAATTCGCCATCTCCAGTCTTCTTTTTTTAACCTGTGAGCTAATGAAAATCCTTTTATACGAGGCCTTGATGCTTAATGTCTCTGGTTATTCAGTACCGCTGTGAGGAGAAGAGAGATTTCCAACACGTTCAATAAAAGACGCCCATAGTGTCTTCCCAGCTAACAATTTTAGGTTGTAAGAACGTTTCTTTAAGGTTTCCATTAAGCATCAAAAACGTTAAAAAGGTTATTGTGAACGTTCTATGAATGTGTGTCACTGTCACTACTCAAATAATTGTTGTGGAGATTTCCCGTGAGAAGTCTGGGGGTGCAAATCAGTTTCCTCTTGACCCGCCTACAGCTAACATCTCTGGCTGACCAACCTGACAAAACATCCATCGTAGGGCACCTCACCCCCCTCAGCGACCCACACAGCCGGAGAAAGGCTGCGAGCGCGGCGAGCGGCGTGTTGAGTATTGATTACTAGCTTGTGTCTTGAACCCATGCTGTCAGTCACAGCGAAGTGCAGCTGTCACTGGGGACATCCGACACAATTTCTTACAAACACGGGCTGTATTTATTTCAGTGGCCTGTCTGCTTATGTGACTGCACAAGATCTAACAGACAAAAATGAGGCTGTCAATGTTCCTCTCATCTAAGTGTTTTATCACAGAGATAAATGGACCAGCAAGCAAACACAAATAAATTTACAGAGGCCATTAAACGTTTTGTTTTTTGGCTGTAGAATAAAAGAGATCTTTTACACACACATACACACACAAAATCTGCCATTAATTCTTCACCCTCATGTAGTTCCAAACCAAAATATGACTTTCCTTCCTCTGTGGAAGTGAACAGAGACTGTCAGCCACTAATATTCTGCCCAACGTCGTATTTTTTGTGACTGATGAAAGTCACACAGGTTTGCAACAACATGAGATTAAGTACATAGCACCAGAATTTCTTGTAGGCTGTTCTGATAGCGCTTTGCATGTGAAACAATAATAAGTTCCTGGGCACTTAATAGTTGGCCATACATCACAGCCATGATAATTTCATTACATTATTTTGCTACTGTACCTTTAAGACTAACATTGTGATGTCATAAATGCAGCCATTTCAGACACATTTCTTTATTTAAAGTGCAGACATTCATAGACAATCATGTGTCAAAGTACCGTCTTCGTCTGTGCGGCAGAGCAGCGGCTCGCTCTCGGGCCCCGGACCCACACTGGTGCTGGCGGCCACCGTGACCCGATACATGGTCCATTTCTCCAGCCTCTGCAGGCGGATCTGCTCGGAGCTGGGCGGGACGGCCGGCTCTTCCATTGGCTCTGCGCTGACCTCGGCCCCGCCCCCCATCACCGTGTAACGCACTATGTAGCCAGTCAGCGGCCCGTTCTGGCTCTCGGCCGGTGGGGGGCGCCAACTTACCAGCAGGGTGGTGGAGCTGGAGCTGGTGCATTTAATGTCTTGAGGGGGGGCGGAGGGCTCTGCTCAGGTGTGGGAGGGGGGAGGGAGGAGGACAACAAAAAACGAAAAGATGGGAAAGAGAAAAATGATAAAAGGGAAAACCCAACAGAAAATAAAAGCAACGACAAAACACCAAATCATAAATAAAAACAAGGAAAATAAATGGACCCGAGGGCAAATGTGAACAAAACAGCTTGGTTTTGGAGGACTTGCATGCAGAGTTATGAAGCATAATGGTAAAACTTTTATAAACCAGGGATTTGATGTATGACCGGAAGTAAAACTGGCCCGTGAGATGTAGCTGCCAATGAACGTTCAGGACAGCCTGACGTTTATCCAACTCTAACAGCTCCTACATCACGGTGAGATTTAGCGCATCTCTCCAGATAAATACTCTGGGCTCTCAGGATATATTTCCACCGCAGGGAGGGGAACTAGACCACATTATTAGCATTCGAATGAAGGCCATTCATTGTGGTATTTTCAGACTTTTTTGGTCAAGCACTTCCCCTGTGCATTTTAGCAATTACAATGCCTTCATCGTTCTAAATCAATATAAAAGTCTGGTTTTAAATGCAGGGGTTTTCGCAGTCCCTTCACACTTAAAGTTCGTGCAGATGGGGTTTTATACTCTTTAGAGACTGATGCGAGCCTAGAACATTAATCTCCATTTGGAACTTCTAAAAGTGAGAATATAAAGTTACTTTAACCCCGGCTGTTGTAACACTGAAGGAAATCCCTGAAGCAATAAGTAACATAAATGAATGAAGGGGAAATGAAACAGGACAGGAGATAAAATAATATTTGTGACTGAAATTTAAATGGATGAGCACCCTCTTTGAAAAGCAACACAACATCATTTCAAACGAAAGAGGAAAATGCGAAACCCTCTGTGAAATAATGACTGGAAAGAAATTATTAGGATTCAAAAGGTCAACTCATAAAAAGCGTGAAATGCTACCAAGCTTCAAACACAAAGACCGATAAAACCAACAAAAACAAATAAAACACAAAGCATTTTCCCATACCATACGTACCTGACATCTTCAAACACTAATTTTTAAAGACTTTCTTACCTCAAGCACTTGAATCGAGGGATATTTTTCCCTCGAGTCAGTTGGGTAAAGCCCTCTCCCTCCTCTGCTGAGCTTTGCGAATTCAATTTAAATTCTTCAAGCCTCCATTACACAGAGGTTCACCAGAGTTCCTTTGGTGTAAATTGTGGATGTCTGTGTATTTTTGGGCTCGGAGGGAGAGAGCTTTCCGTGTGCTTTTGTCAGGTCTCACTAATCACTGTTTACACCAGTGTGAGGATCCACAACACTGAGGTCAGAGTGCTAGCACCTTGCTAATGTTTAACCATCCTGCTCTTTGCACAGCAAAATCCCATCCAATTGTTTTCATTCTTTTTAAAAATGGCTAAATGTTTGTTTTATCAAATTGCGCATCATACGGATCCCCCATAAATTGGCTGATGTTTTACTTCAAGGGTAATTTTTCATTTAAACATGTCATTTAAAAGATGTACGTCCTCTGGTGCCAAAACTCCAGCTCTCAGTTTGTGGAACCTCTACATGTCTGAACCTGAACCTTATTCAATATCCATTGACTGATAAGAGCATTTCCCAGAATGCCACTGGTCACACCCCATTGGTCAAGACAGGAGTGTCTATCTCTGCTAACCCTCAGGTGTGGTCACATCGTCCACCGCCCCATCTAAGTGCACAGTGTTCTGTTGCAGCCGAAGGGATCTGGAGGGTGAGTTGAGCACTTCCAGCCTGACCATCTCAGGGGCTTTGGTTTGTAACCACAGGCTGACCCGAGACCCATAACAGTGACCTCTTGGCACTCTGAACTGACCGACCATAACAAAAGTCTAAATTGCACTGTACCAGAAACATACACATTTCACTTTCCTTCCACATTCATGAGGAAATCCAGACTGCCACGTATCCTTGGATGATGCTTGGTTTGCATCCAGTGTAAGAGAGGGACTCTCTTCTGTTTTCTAAACGTTCCCTCAAAGGTATCAAAAATGTTCTTGCAGTAATGTTAGCCGAACGTTTCTTAACGTTATATGTCATATATAAAAATGTTATTCTTAAATTGTTAATTGAATGCTTTAAAAATGTTACAAAAAAAATGTTTAAATAATGTTCCTATAACCAAACAGTAATGTTTATACAACGTCTAATAAACTGGACATTTTGGATGTTTCTAGAACTTTGTATTTGTATTTGAAGTCAGCAGGACTAATAGCACATATATAATAAGATAATATATATCTACATATAACGTCATTATATACACACACACACACATTCATGTATATACACACACATACAAATATTTAATATATAAGACTGAAAATGGTAGAAACGGCAGGCTGGATTTCCTCTTTATGACAGTCACTTACCTCACGGGAATCCACATTATAATGTGAGTAAATGTGTGAGGTTGTGGGGGGGTTTGTGCTAAACTGATTCTAAATGGTCGATCTTGTGGTGTTTCTGCTTGAGGGAAGACGTCAACGGTTGTACTAAAACCGAACAGAACCGGAGATTTCATCTGTGCGCGGCTCTTAAAAGTCCCCGAATATTCCCTGAGAGGTACTTACTCTCACCTTTAGTTTAATGGATTTGCTTTGGCTAAGTGCTGCTACTGAATGTTGGTTGTTTTGTGTCACCGTAACCAAAAACCCCAACAGAGAAATCAACAAACAAAAAAAAACACAAAACCGCTCAGTGCTGCTTCCTCATGTGTGAAGTGAACCTTGTGTGCCTCAGAAGTGGAAAACGGAAAATGAACCGAGAACTTTCAAAAGTGTACTGAACGGAAACAAAATAAAATCAGGTGATGTCAAGCTTTTGTACCGTTTTTAGGAAATGTTCAACCAATTAAAGCTAGAAAACAAAAAGAGGAGATTTGCAACGCATCCCAGAATACAACACACAAAGATACACACAGCCATACAGACACATAGAGATGGAACATAAGGAAACACACACACAGTGTAATACATGCTTGGCCCAGCCAGAGGGGTAAGTATGCATGAACAGAGCGCCCCCCAGGGGTAGGGGGAGGTAGTACATGCATTCAGTGCTTGTTCTCTCACACTCAGTTGGCACATTGTGTGTCAGTGCAGAAGGTTCATTCCATCCCAGCACCAAACCAACCCAACACCACCCATTCTGACCAACAAGCTGAACAGGTAGAAACAGAAGATGTGTTAAAATGGTCCATAAATCTGCTGCCATGACTTCCTGGCATCTTTTGCCCATTATGTGTTTAATACAAGTCAGAAGCCTACAACTGGAAACTTTAAAGAAAAGAATAATTTGTAGTTAACATGAGATTTAATCCTGTAATCTGGTCTAATTGGTTAGATTAACTACTGTCAAAATGACAAGATTATTTTTGTTCAATTTTAGGAGTCCACTTAAAAGTACTAAAATTAAACAGATCTGCTACATTTACAATCTCTACAAACAAGTCTGAGACCACAAAAAATTGATTTTTTTTAATGTAACAAAGTTTAAAAACAAAAACAAAGCTGACATGAACAAATATATGGGATTTTGTACTATTTCCCGGTCACATATACTATATGCAAATTTGTGACAGCGACCATGTTATCTTCCTTTGTACAAAATGTCAGATTTTCTTGCTTTCGGTGAAGCGCAAGATGTTTTCTGGAACATCAGGTCATGCTGAGATAACATGGATCATCAGTTTTGATTCATGCCAACTCAAGTGCAAAGACCAAATACTAAGACACTCTGAAATTCATGCATGTATCTCAATTAAAATCTTCATTCAAATCTACAATAATTCGTCATGAAAAATGTTGTATTAAATAGAAAATAATGCCAAACAGATTTTCTTTGATGGTCTCAAACCGTTGTAAGTAACTGACAAGGTCGTCCATAAGCATTAATGATTTCAGGCACCGAATCCAAACCTGGATGCCACTCAGCAAGGGTTTATTTTTAGGCCGGAGGGTTGAATAATTCAGCCGATCTGCAGGTGTAAATGCTGACTACCTGTGGGCGCCAGCGGCCACTGACTGTGTGGCTTTCGGTAATACACAGCGAGGGAGGAGATGTGTTGGAAAGCCATGGCAGACACCAGAGTCAATATTATTTTGTGTGCTTCAGTCACATGGGAGAAAAAAGTGCATTTGCTGTTGACACATGAAAAAGAAATATGACCACAGAAGAAGGGAGAGCGCGGGGAGGTGAACGGCACGCCTGCTGAAGATCAATCAGTCTACATTGATTTGTTTGTTTCACATGTGGGAAATCTCTATAGTGTATAACTGTGACATTGAGAGGCCCAGATGAAAGAAAAACAAACAAAGAGGAATAGCACGTGTGTCAACAGCATGTGACACCGTCCTGCTAAGGGACGAGGCATTCGTTCAACTAAACATCACAGCATGTTAGCTTTAACCAGTGTTTAAAATATCAACATCAGTTCATTTCATTCATAAAACAATCTTACTGTCTGTAAAACAATCTTTCTGTTTCTGACTGTTTTCGTTTTAGGAATGGAAAAAAAACATTTGTCATGTTATGCATAATAATAAATATCTGAAAGCATTTGTAAAGCATGACATTAAAATTGTGGCACGTGGTTTCGGCTAAACAAATTTGTTTGGAAATTTTCACAAAACATCACCACCTTTGCTGCGCGCGTGTAGCGAAACCTTTGTCTCAAAGGTAGTGTTGTTCTGCACAATTCATATATGCATTTACAAACAACAAACACACAGAAATCAGTCAAAGAACCCACAATCATTGTCAGAGCCCCTGCACCTAAAGCAAAACAGCAGTCAAAACCACAAACAAGATAAAGTTCACACACAAGCACACCATTAACATTTACTCTTGACATTTCTGGAGTGGAAAAACAATATCCCTGGATTGAAAACTGGGGTGAAGTTTACAGTGGCCCTTTCAAACAGTGTGTTGTTATATCCTGACCCCATCTACAGCTCAGAACAGATATTATATCTTGCCATCTCTCGTACATAGAAGTAAATGGACTACATACTGGCTTGTGATGTCCTTTGGGATATTTCATTGGTGAAAGCTCCAATTCCCTTGTTGGAGACAGCGGCCAGAGAGAAGAAGTACTCTGTATTTGCACGTAGACCTTCCACCACATAGGAAGAGCTTGGGCCAAATGTTTTCTTTACCTGTTTTGTGAAACATAAAGAACCATCACTTTTAAATACAGATATTTTGCTTCTTCTATCAGAGAAGCTAATGAGCAACAATGACAACAAACAGAAATGTCAACAAGCATGATCCTGATGTTGTTTAAGAAGGTCTGTTTTGGAGAAGGCACCTGAGGTCCTTGACTGCCTTCTTTGTAATGCAGTTCATAACTGATGATTCCTTCCTTCTCAAAGGCTGGTTCCCATGTTAGCTCTACGCTCGTGTCCGACACCTCACCGACCTGGAAGTTGCTTGGCTGTCCTGGAACTACAACAGAACCAATATCAAGAAAAACATTTACCTAGTGGCCACTGATGATTACCAGGTAAAAGTTGTGTGCTTGCTTAAACTTTGGCTTACCCAAAACTAAAAATTGCTAAACTCACCTTGGTACACCTTTGGATCAACTAACAATGAATACGGTCAACTATAATCGATGAACTAACCTCCTTGAAGCACTTTCACATGAATAGGGTCTGAGAAAGGTCCATCTCCTACTGAAGTAAAGGCCAGAACTCTGATGGTGTAGGTCTCAGAGGGCACCAGACTCTGAATGGTGGTGATAACGCTGTCTTGAACGTTATGAATTTGCCACATGCTCATGGGCTGAGAGGGGTCCATAGTGTAGTACACCCGGTAACCCTTAATCTGCCCGTTAGGCTCCTCTGGTTCATCCCAACGCACCATCATGGTGTTCTGGGAGATGATGCGAGCCTGGATGTTGCGTGGCGGGCTGGCTGGAGCTTGCTCCCCAGTTCTAGCCTCAACTGGTTCGCTGGGTGGTCCTTGGCCAATGGTGTTGAAAGCTGACACACGGATCTCGTAGTCTGTGTTTGGAGAAAGTCCTCCAATACTGTAGCGAGTGGTGGTGATGGAGTCCACAGTCTCAAATTTGCTATCGGGAGACTTGGCACGATACTGTATGATGTAATGGGACACAGGCTCAGGGTTACCGCTGTCCCAAGTAATGGTGATACTGGTGGCGGTGGTTTCAGTTACAACAGGTGTACCAGGAGGTTTTGGCAAGGCTGCAGAGAATTGACACATACCATAGGCTTAGAAGATTAAACATGTAAGCTACAGAGAATTGCAAATGCTTCTCTTGATTTAAAATCACCAACAGTTTTAAATGCATCTTCAATTGAAAACCCCAAAATTGAAATCCCAAAGTGATATGTCAGCTTAGAAGACCTCCAACACTCATCTCATGTTTACCATGCACTCTACCAGCTTATGAATTCTCTACCAAATGATGAGTGTTTGATTAGTAACAATTCCAAAATGTATACTACTGGGGCTTGGTAACCACAGCCTTTAGGAGGAGTCAATCAATTCTTACACTTGACGATGATCTGGGCCACAGCCTCAATGATGCCCAGACTGCTCATGGCCACACAGGTGTAGTTGGCTGACTCACGGACACCGTTTAACTCCAGCACGTTCCTGCCCACTGGCATCTCGTCCTCGGGCGTCAGGTCCTCAGAGTTCAGCATCCACTTGACGTAGGGCATCGGCGAGCCCACAGCGACACAAGTGATGTTGACGCTTCCTCCTGGCATGATCTCGTGGCTGGTGGGCAGGATGGAAAAACGAGGTGGCACGCGTCGAACTGCGGTGGGCGGAGGGATGGTAAAAAGAAAAAGAGAAGGTAACGACAGGCCAATGAAAACGAGCCTTTCTTTAGAACGCAAGAGTTGTCTAAAGAGAGGACAACAAATTATAAAAACGAGACTGAACTAAAACTTCACAAATGTTTTGGTTTATAAAAATTAAAAGTGATTACATAACTAAATTAACATAACTGCTTCACCAACAATATAGATTGACATTAAAGCAACAAATTCATAGCAACAAGGTTCCATTGACCAATATTTGACCCATCACAGCACGATTAAAAACACAAAAATCTATTATGAGTTTCTCATCTTTAAACTTAGATCTCTATGTGACCTGGAGCTACAGCAAACAGAATCAAAAACATGCATAGGAACAAAACAACAAAGAGCTAAAGCTATATTTCACAGCGGTAAATGCACTGCTTACAGCTTGGCAAGAGATGGCTTTATGAGGCCTCTCTCAGTGGAAGTCAAACTGTATTTGGCTGAAATCTCAGTCTTTACCAAAAGCAACCTATTCATGACTTGATGCACATGTTGGTAACCTAGTACTGGCAAGTCCCTCAAAGGACTAAAGATGAGAAACCTTAATCAGATTTTTGTGGTTGAGAGTAGATCAACTGGACAAAGCCTTTTTAAGATCTGACACGCTTCCATTGATAGATGCAGCTGTCATTTTCACAGACATCATGCAGAAATAGGTAGAGGTCAACCAAAGAGTAAATGGGAACAATAAAACCAGAGAGAAGAATTTGAGATAAAATGCATAGAGGAATATAACTGAAGGGTCGCTAGCATGCCCGAACAGAGACGACTGGAGAAATTTAAGAGAAGGAAACGCGCAGAAGAGTGAGAAGGTGGAGAAAGGGAAGGGTTGGGAGAAGATACGAGGAGGGGAAACCCACTTCAATGCAGAGAAAAGCTTTATTTGCGTCTCCGGCCAGTATGACAGAATGTGACAGGGATAGGTTGTCACATTGCTGTCCTGGCAAGACGTAACACAAAAATCAATAGCGGTTCAAGATCAGTTAAACCAAGTCAATATGTAGCGGTCAGTTCAACTCAACTAATCACACCCATTAACCAAAATGAAGAATAAAGAAAAATTAATGAAAATGATCAAAAAGATGGCACGTGATTGGTGCGGAGACCAGACTAAACCTACATAGGGGGCTGGGGGCAAGTGGATATGAGATGTGGACATGATGAAGTTGGGCAGGTTGTGGAACAGACACTTTTCATAGTCTATCTTGTTCATTCTTCTTGGTAACCTTGCTTTCTGCCACAACCTGCCAAATTAGCGCTAATATTTCTAAATGTACTCCATTTCATACCACTCCTGGATTTCATACTGACAGATGGAATGAGGCTTTATAATGACTCACAGGCTGTGTTCCAAAACCTGGGCACACCCACATAGCCATGTGAGGCAGCACCCTAAACACCAAAAAAACTCACAAATCTCACTTTATGTAGTGTAGGCAGCAACTGAAATGAGTTACGAAAGTGCTCTACACAGGAGATTCATAACTGATCCACAGACATTTGATGTATGACACTAACAAAGAGTTTCCAACAATCATTTAAATTTAAGATACCTTTCAGAACTGAATGGAAGTGTCTTTGTCACTGACTTTTGTTAGTTTTGTCAATCATATTGGATTAATTTTTCAACAAGCCTGCTACAATGAATTCTGGGATTGCCTTGGAAATTTGATGCTGCCTCATAATTTTGCCAAAATTAGATTTTAACCTTTTGTCTTTGTGTCGGGACTCCTTAAAATGCTGTCTAGGTAGGGAGCTCACAAGGTTTTGGAAAAATTGGGCACAGAATTTCATACAATAAACTTACATATACGAATCAATGAGCGATTTTGCTAAACTGTGCCAAACTTTAGAGTTTGGATTCCCCAACAATCGTCAAGGCAACTGTTGCCCTATTGATGTTGGTGGTGATGACAATGAAAGAGGGATGTGAATGGTGCTGGGCGTGTCCTAAAATGGTGGTGGTGAGGGGGGTCACGACTCATTTACATTCAGCAAGAGGAGAAAGAATAGAAAGAGTAACAGCGATGAACTTTAAGTGCTGGGGCTTGGGCTCATACACAAACTAGATAAATTAAAAAAAATACACGGGGGGACAGACACAACAGATAGAGACAGAGCACGAAGCAGGACAGGATCTGGGCCGCAAGACAGCAGACTGAGAGGGTACAGACACACTGGAACAGACGATCTGGAGGACGCTCACGAGGGGCGAGAGACAAAAGGGAAACAACACGGGGAGCGAGAGATGGGGGCAGAGAGGAGACTGTTACCCCGGGCCAACTGCTACAAGAATCAGGGCTATTAATGGCTTTGACTTCTCACACACAGGGGCTTGAAATACAAGATTAAACTCTCACCGTCACGAAAAAAAAAACACGCAAAAAAATCTTAAACTTCAACACCATGGTAAACACTGAGATATGGCTCAATTTTGACTCTCGATTCAGTTTATAACAGAGTTTAAACAGAGTTTAATTCTAATTTGAAGTAGCTGTTTAAATAAATTAGTGTACAACATAAAAATGAAATTCAAAATTACTTTTAAATGTAAAAATGATTTATAGTCAACACAATAGGTTTAATCTTTAAGGTTGAAAGTCGAAAGTTTTAAAATATATAACGTACATATTTTAAATTATACATATTTGAATCCAATTACATCTGCACTATACGACAGGACATTATTTTATAGCCAAATTATAGTCAAATTAACTATGTAATATGTTTATGATAAGATACATATTTAATATACTAATACATTTTGATGTAAAATATTTACCTATTATAATACAGATGCGTTAAAAATATATTTTCTGATTGTTTTAAAAACATTTAAAGAAATGTTCAGGGTTCAATATAGTCAAGCTAAACATTTCGACAAAAAAACATTTGTGGCACATTTTCAACAGAAAATGTCACAAAAAAACTTTATACTCTGTATTTACATTTACATATGTTAAGTTTTTTACTGTAAATGTAAATTTTGTTTAAAAAACAACATTTTTGACTTTGACTTGTATTGAACCCAGAACTTTCCTTTTGCATAAAAAATTAAACTGATTTAATTTATGACAAAAACAACAGCAAAAAAAAAAGCGCCAGCATTACTGAAACAAACCCCACCCCCTAAAAAGCACATATTCAACAAATCAGCAAATGTTTAACAGAGGTGGAAGGGCAGCCCATGTGTCACAATGTCATGCACAACTGTGATCGCAGGTGTGACGTACACAGACAGACAGGAAACGATTGACCAGGCCTGCTGGTACAGTCCACAGTCCCAACATGCAACCCTCCCCAAGCGCAACACAACAAACTGTTGCAGAGAATCCACACAATTAAATGGTCCAAATTTGTGAATTCATCACAGCACACACATATCACATTGCAGGTGTGTTTTAAAGGCTTTGTAAAATAAACACATAATAAATAATGACACAACATATTGCGATATGGGAGTGAAAGACGAGGTGTGGTCGTTTCTGATGGCCAGGCCCATTTTGAATCTGTTTGACATCTTTCTAAATCTGTTGAATCCACTGGAATGGATTCAAAAATAGTTAAATGTGTCAGGAAACTAATTTTTAAAGTTACATATCATGTATATCAAAAATGTTCTGCTAACATTACTGCAAGAATATTTTTGATAACTTTAGCCAACGTTCTGAGAACATTCTGTTAGCTGGGTTGGTAGCTGAAAGCATAACCAGTAAACCAATATATTAAATTAACAGTCATCCGAGTGTGTATGTAGAAACTTTCATATTCTGCACAGATTCTGTATGGGCCTGTTAATGGTTGATGCTGCTTTGGCCAGTTCTCAAAGCTACATTTAAAATGATTTCTGGTATTTAAATATTATAAAGTTCTTGAGGCCAAACTCAGACCTGCTGACTGTAAGCTTTGGTAGTTAAAGAAAATAACGTCCGCAACCTTTCGCCTTTTGAATTATTCATTAACAAAATTTTATATTGTTGCTATTGTCATACGCTTAATGCCGTGGCTGCTAATTTCGACTGAATTGAAGTTCGACTTAATCTGGTCATTTTCGAAATGGAACCTCCGACGGAGAGAACCGTGAATAGTTTGGCAACTTCAAAGCTAAAGGAACAAAACATCAAGCACTCACAGACTGAATAAACTGTGGCGGAGTGAATCTAATGTCTTCAGATACGTATCGACATTTACAGCTCCAGTTATCGAATCATCCACATCTCTTTGCTTTGAAACACACTTGCGTATAATAGAAAGGCCTTCTGGGTTTTATCTAAGTCCTGACACACGGTCCTATAGCTCAAATCTTTACTTTTGATGTGCGATGGTCTCTCTGCTGTGATATTCATATAAATATAGTCAAAGAAAAGCCCAAGTGAATAGACATGCTCATCACAGGCTAAGACCAGGAGCCCAGCAACCCAAGAGTGGAGCAAGAGTAATGGAGGAAAAAGAAATCTCTTTGAGGTACAGAGTCTAAATCCCATTTCAAGCCCGATGTGGAGAGAAAAGGCAACTCAAGAGCTCTTAGAGTGGACCAAGTAACAGGCAAATGATGAAAAAGGCCAAAGGGTGCTGCACTACTTTTTTCTTGACTATGAGGAGGCCGTTACGCCGAACCAACAGTGAGAAGGCAGACATTAGCGGCCATTTTGGTGAGACAGTCTGTCCAGCCCCAAAATGAAGGGAGGAAGGGAAGCCAAAAAATGCCCAGCCTTTAATGTCACCTTGAAGCTGAGATTACACCCTGTTTGATGTCCGAGACTCACAATAAACCATCTCACTGGAAGAGACCATTAGCATGCACACCACAGGGGCTCCACCTTAACATTCTACCCTTTGTGGTTGCAATGCGAAGCAGTCTCTTAAACGATTCTGAAAAGCGAAACTGTTCTAGCGATGGAATTAAGATCATGGCTGCCTTTATAGGACATTCGCAACCCCTGTTTGTCTCATAATGGCATAAAAAACACTTAAAATGTGTGATTTCATTGCGCACACGCACACCACTGAAGTCCAATGCCCAAATCAGCCATTTATTAATTTGTACGTGGGTCAAATTTAACCTCCGCTTCCACAAGTAAGCAGGGTGTGATCTAGCTTACATTTCCATTTTTACATCAGAAAAGCACGACAACACATGCAAAGACATGCAAGACATCCCAAGAGGAAGCAATGAGGCAGTCCACATGCATCTACATGCGCATACTATGAATAAAACCACTGACGTGTCATAGCATAGTGTGTAGCATAACACATAGCGTAGCATACAGCACATCCAGTCTTCCAGCATCTCTGAGCGGATCACTCAACGCCATTTCCTTTCTAAGAGTAATTATTGCAATTTGCTCTCATTCCTTAGAAAGAATTTAGGATCTGGAATCAATTTTTCCTTTGACACTGAATTGCACTGAGCTAAAAGGCAGAACAGCCGAGAGCTTTATTGTGGGACGGCAACAATGAAAGATTAGCAACCTCAACGAAACCAGAAGAATCCTAATTTTGGTTATTAATTCACCGCAAAATAGGAGAGGACTTGCTTCTGTTGAGTCTCAGCTCTGATAAAAGCGTACGGCACAGAAAAAGATTTCAACATGTGGAAGCAATTAACAACTACAACCATTACTGCTGAGACAGACAGCTAGCAAGGGGACTATCTGGCCAAAAAGCAGCACGAAAATGAAAAAAGATTGTCCATTCCTTAAAGCTGCGGTCTTGATTTTAGCACCTCTAGTGACTGCAGCTTGAACATAGCTAAATAATACAGCCAAAAGTTCTACAAAACACAAGCTTTTCTCACAGCATCTCATCTAATGATGAAAATCTACTTCCGTCAAGTCTGTTGGGGCAAAAGGGTCATTTATGACACAGTCAGAACCGCCGGATATGAAAACTAAAGCTCTGTCGATAAATGCCAGACCCTGAGAGACAGAGCGGCAGTGAAGCGCACTTCATTATTTATACCCCAAATCATGCTGAGGGCCGACGTGATGACTGCAAGCGGTGTGCCCCCCCTTCTGACAACACCAGTCTGTAAAACTGACTGAATAATTTAGAGGCCATTTTGTCTCAGACATTAGGAGATAGCTGGCACTACATTAGTATCAGGGTTCTGTAATCTGTCTTTGTGCTTTCAGACACGCAAACGTCCATCTGAAACGCCGGTTATGTTGGGGAGGGCGGATTCTAGCATATTAGCCGAGCGAGCCATCCGCACAATTGGACAAACTTGTCCGACCTAATGTGATCTTTCTGCCTGATGTCCCATTCTACGGCTCCAAAAACATTCAGTTAATGAACCGCTGCCGTGGAGAAAAGAAAAATCACGGTTACTGCATTTTGTGACAAAAGATAGCATAAAATGTTGTGTGCTAACTTCACAACCACTAACAAAACAAGAGTCAGAAAATAAAACATATTTCAGCCCGAGTACACTGCAAAAAATCATTAATTATGCTTATTTTGTCTTGAGCAGAAATATCTAAACGTCCTTAAAACAAGATAAATTTACTTGAGAATCAAGATTGCGTAAAATATTAAGCCTTGTTTCAAAAGAAAAACTCTTTACCACACTGACAAATGGTTTATTCTTGTTTTAAGAATAAATCTATTTGAATTTAGTGAGGTTACTAGCTAAAATAAGTCTTTAAAAAACAATTTGGATTGGGGTATGAAAAATAAACACTTTAATTTCTTTGAAAACAAGTCTAAATTTCTCACAATTTTAAAGTAAATTGTTTTAAGCATGTTTAGATAATTTTAGGGATGAACAAGAAAACAAAACTGATTTGATTTGAAGATTTTTTGCAGTGTACTGATTACTTTCCAAGATATGAGACAGAAATGTACAGATAAACACAGAAATGCCTAAATGCAGTAATAATTTTAAGTAGCTGATACGTCCCTGACATGCAACTATTACATCTAGAATACAACAGTTTGAAATTGATAGAGAAAACTCTAGACCGATATGAAATAGGCATGCAATTAATTTAACATCCACTCTAGCATTTGCAAAGGATTAGCACAGCACTGAAACAAAGCGCTATTTTTGTTTTAATATTAGACGTCACGGCAACACGAGAAGCAATTCAGATGAGCGCTGGCACGGAGGGACCGAGAAATTACTGGTTTGATTGAGGTAGAGCAAGACGCAAGAATCTACTGCTAGCGAGATGCTATCACAAAAAAAGTGTCAGGTCTGTCCGAGGGGGGAGGGAGGGGTTGTCTGAAATACAGAGATCATTATATTTGCCGTTGATTTATGTTTCACAACGAAACAAATAAGTTGAATTTACAACCAAAGCAGTCACGGCTAATCATGTTTTGTATGCTGAATAGACTTTGTATGCAGATGATGTTGGAAAACTGGCTGTATACACACTCATACTTCCTTCTAGTCTCCAGAAAGCAGTCGCATTACAACGGACAACAAACGCACAGAATCACAAACCACATCTGACAAACTAATAACTAGAACATGGAGCTGAGAAAGAATAAAACTAAGGGTGCACGATACACGGACAGCACAGCACAAACTAAATGAGTCACCAACACAAGAAAAGTCGTCAATTGAACTAAACAAAGAAAAGAAATGACAAAAGCACAGGAATACAACAGAAGCACAACAGCCAAAGAAATTCTGTCTTCAAGCATGCAAGCGCAGTTACATTTTCCCATCATGCACCAGGCCATGATACGTTTTTCAAATGCTTGGCTTCCATAACAGCATGTGCACATAAGCAATTATTTCATATATTTAGGGCAAAATCAATACAAAAGGATGCAAACGAGAAAAGGCCCCACAATGCAAACATAAAGGTAAAATAAAACCGAACCCGAGTTAGCGGGTTAGTTACCACTACTCTTTTTTTGGTTGCAATTTTCCCAGAATTAAAACTTATTTAGCAAGTTAATTTTAAACTCCGAATTGCCAATGAGCTTTCCAATAGATCAATAGAGGTTAAAGGTTTAAATACATGTTGATTTTCGTTTTTAATGTGGGTTAAAAAAAGTGAAAAATAAAGAACACACCAACCTTCTCGAAGCTCTGAGGGATGTAAAGGGGTTGATGCAGAATACAATGACATGAGGAAAAGAGAAAAATAGGGGAAGCACAAAGAGAGTAAAAAATGCCACCTCAAGACTTATTTTAGCTGCTGCATTTGTGTCGTCTTTTAATTCCCTGCTTCTTTCTTTCATTCGCGACATGCGTTTGTCACGTGACCACGCGTGTCCCGCGTTACCCTGCTTTCAGCCAAACACTCTGATAAACCCCAGCGGATGTTCAGCCTGCTAACAAACGTGCTCGGCCGCTGGAGTCAATTCAAGCATGTTACAACAAAACGAAATTTCAAGGTCTCTGAGCCACGTTAAGAGTTTCCGCTGTGGCTTTAATTACACAAACAAAACAAACAGACGAAAAGGAAATTAATGAAACGAAGTACAAAGGAAATCAAACCAACTGCACAAATATAAGCAACGTAATTAGCATTTAAAATTAGCAGCTACAATTAGGATAACGTACTTTACAAGCGCTCTGCTATTGTCAGATCTTCAGGACTCTTTATCGGCACTGTCTCGTTCAGTTTTTTACTAAACGCAGAAATGCCACCTATTGGTTTCCTTCATTGTAGCTGCTAATTTCAAACGCGATTAATTATAGAAAAGAAAACGTCTGATTGTACTCAATAATTAAGCTTTTAAAGCAAAACAGAAACCGGGATAGTGTTTTAATGCAGTAATCAGTCTAAAATTAGCATACCTGTGACGAATAAATTACTGCTACTGTAATTTGAACAGTCACCCAATTAAATACCGAAATTCACGAAAACTTTGAAAAAAAATGGAGTGTCTGATACTGTTTATGGTCTTATTATATTTCTAATAAAGTGTCCTCCAGCTTTAAAGCTGAGTAAAACTACATAAAGGCCATGCATATGTTACAGCGGTTTTACCATGTTTAAACCACAACAAATTTCACAACAACCTTGAATGTTTCAGAGGTGGATGTCTCCATTCCAAATGTCTTTAAGAGCTCAGGAATGGTTTAATCTCTGACATTGGTGGTAAATACGCCAGACAAACCTGTCGTTTTGAGATGCAGGCTGATGCTGGATAAGTTGGAGATATTACATTAGCCATCACATCTTTCACGGGTGAACAGTAATACACATAATAATGAAAAGTTGTTTCTCCAATCTATTTTATAATGTAACAGCCAGTTAATAATTTATCAGGAACAAAGTTGTTTGGTACAC
Source organism: Chromobotia macracanthus (assembly GCA_036877525.1). Lineage (NCBI taxonomy): Eukaryota > Metazoa > Chordata > Actinopteri > Cypriniformes > Botiidae > Chromobotia > Chromobotia macracanthus. The sequence goes on along the minus strand of JAZGTH010000033.1, from coordinate 2,075,794 downwards.
AGTGGGTATAACCCATCCTTTACGCTGTCTTCTTTAATATGCATTAAATAAATAATACATGCATAAAATGCATCTGCCTTAATTTATTCAAGTCATCAACCTAGAAAATTCAACTTCTCAAGAACTGTCCGTGCCTACGTTATTCCTTAAACAGTATCAGAAGTTCCATTCTTATAATAGCTGTTGAACCAATGTAGTTAATTATTTAAGGTCAGACAGAATTAGTTTTGCTTCTTTGCACTGACATATAAACAAGAAACATTTTGAGTCTGATCAACATTTTTATACATGCATATTTTGTGATCACCTCGTTCTTCACCAAAATTTACCTGGTTACCCGTTTAAGTGAGCGAGTTTAGTATTTTGATTGGTTTAGGGCGCTTAGCCGACCAATCAAAATAAAGACTTACCAATATCCTCTTCTCCTGAAAACTTTGACAACACACCTGTATGACCAGCACAGGGGGCCGGCCAAGAAAAGACTAAACACTCTTAAATACCCATCAAATAATCAAACTGTAACTTTATACAATGCATATTTTGTTACCGTCAAATATTTGTGTGTAAATTCACACTATTCATTAAGCTACCAGAAAAAGTCTGCTGCAGTGATTGGTTAAGAAGTCATATGATCTCTAAAGAAGATCTGATTGGTTGATTTTTCGACGAGCTCCAGGGTCAGGTGGCTCCCTACCTCTCACATACAGGTTGGCGGGGGAGGAGTATCGGACGCCTTCAATGTTAGACGCCACGCATTCGTACTTTCCCTGGTCTGTTTCTTCTGTGTTTTCTATCTGCAGGGCACCTGTGAGTGTAAACGAAAAATACACCCCAAATATGGGATGAGAAAGAGAGAGAGAGAAAAAGAAAGAGAGAGAGAGAATAACAAACTGTTAGAGATCTGTAAGGAAAAGAGCTTCTGACAGTCCTTTTATTTATTTTGAATGTTTGGTGCAACAAAGCATCCTCATAAATTGCTCAAAGGTCTTTTCTGTTTAAAGGCGACTTCGTCTTTCAACACTAATGCACTGTGTTTGATTCTGAACAGCTCTGTACCCAAGACAGGAAAAATTAGATTGTGAAACATCTGATCTAAATATGTCCAAACATATCCCATCAAATGCAGAACCCGAAGAACTAGCAACAAATTTCTGGTCTTCGCTACGCAGCTGGATCTCAACAATCGCTGCCCTGGGAGGTTTTGGGGTGTGGAGTTGAGAGTGAAAAGTGTGAGGAGATAAACATCTCCTATGTCCCAATGGAAGAGGAGCCGGCGAGGGCCAGAGACAAACATCCATTAGTTTATGTCCAATGTGTTACTCTGGACAGAAGCTTAGCACAACACTTTAATCCCACAGCATCATTATTTTAGCAGGTGCCGCCAGCAGCTGAGAGTAATACTCATGTTAGTACAGTATATTCTGGAGTATAAGAGTGGCTATAAGCTACACATGATAATCACTTCCTGTGCCATGAGGATCAAAACACGCATGAACACTGTGAGGCGTTTCGATTTTTGCAGGAGATTTTGGGTCTTTACTGGATCTTTTCCCACAAATTTTAGAATAAAGATAAATTCATTAAATTTTCGTTCTATAGCTCTTGATTGCATTGTTTAGACTGCATTTTAGAAAATTATGTTATCACCATAAAACGTTTTCAACGATTTTTAAGGAGGTCCCATCTGTTCTGAGCTCTTATTCATTATTTGTTTTAATCCAAAGAGCAGCCAATAAGAGCCCAGCACAGATGGGAACTTTTTTTAAACACTGCAAAATTCCTATAGTTCCACTGTATTGTTTTTGCATCAATTTTTTTCACACAAAAAATAGTTTTGTAATGAAATTAATTGATATGTTGCCACATTGTACTTCGGCAAAAAACTATTAAGCATTCACCTTCAGAGCTACAGGGTTTTAAGATGAGAAACATTTTAGCTATGTGACCCCTAAATACCAGCTAACAGGAAATGTTCTCAGAACATTGGTTAATGTACCCAGAGTTCTCGCAATGTTTTCATAAAATGTTCTAGCAGTAATGTTAGTAGAACCTTTTTAATGGCATATATCTATATATCAAAAATGTTACAGAATGAATAAAATAGTTGAATATTGGTTGGTTCTAAGAACGTTAATGTTAATACGACATCTTAAAAAACTGCACATTTTGAACGATCCTAGAACTCTTAAAATAACATTTTTAACATTATTTCTGTAGCTTTATGGAAATGTTCATACAACCTCAAATTGTCACTGCAATTTTTTGTTATCTGTCTGATCAATATTGTTTACATCGGTAATCTGAACACAGACTCTGCTCACAGATGTCCACCCTCGATCTGACACTACTTGCGGTGACAGGACGTGGGCTGCAGTGTGAGGCAGATCTCACGCTGGGGCTTAAGCTCATATTCTGCATCCTGTGGAACAGTCTGTGTCCAATGAGATTCTGGTTTCTGGGTGGGTGACTCACACCTGCTTGCAGGGGCTCAACAGCGCGACGGGATCAGGGAGTTTAGAGGTGTGGCAGGAGAGACAAAAATGGAAGGTGGTTTTAAAACCGCGTGACTGCGTGCGAGCGCGTACACGGATCGTTTGATGTGCACATTAGCGCAGCGGGCGGCCGGGCGACGGCAGGTGGGCTTGGAGAGCTTTCTAAAGTCTCCTCAGGTGCGCGGCCAAGGAGAAGTGCTCTCGCACAACCTGTGCTACGTGACGCCGACTGAAAATCTGGTGGAAATCTCCCTTCTCTGTCAATACTAAAGCCTCTGCCTGCAGAAAACAGCCACAAATTTTGATGTTATTGAAGCAGGAGATGATAAATAAATCATGACCCAGCAGTGTGCCGAACTCTCGGGAAGCACAGAATTCTTTGCTACCTCTCTACCGCCCTCAATGAGGTCATAACTCTTGTGAAGCTCTTTGCTATGATCAGCCTCAGAAGTCCTACAGGAAACATTTCTTCAGACAGCTAATGATTGAGAATCGTCGCATAGATTGCTATTGAGAAAAACGTGGAACCTACAAGGACACAGCAGATTCAAATTCATTAAATACAAGCTACCCAGTTAACGCTGGCTAACGTTCTCTAAAAATTCTCTCAAGGTTATCAAAAAACATTCTGGAAGTAACATAAAAGTTAGCTTTTTTAAATGTTACATATTAACCGAATCAAAAACATTCGTAAGTTGCTAGTGGAATATTTTAAAAATGTCACAAAATAAAAAATGTTTTTATTTTGTGAAACATTATTTTATGAATAATGTTTATAACCAAGCAAAAATGTTAACACAACATCTGAAAAATTAACGTTTTAAACATACCTAGAACATTTAAATAGGTTTTTGTTACCAAATGGAAACGTTAGGGAAACATTCTTACAACACAACATTGTTAGCTGGGTAATTCCCACCAGCTCCAAAGCAGGCAAGTCTTCTCTGCCCAGACTATTTTAGGTTCTCCTGTTTGCTATTCCGTCAATTCCCGATTCCCCACTGACTTCATTACACATCTGCAGCTGTGCTCCGGTTGGGAAAGGCTCACTGAGAATCTATGATCTGTGTGGGTGATGATGGGACAACACTCCTGCTTTGCTCTTTTTCCTCCAGTCTAACATTGCGTTTGTCTTCATTGCTCTTTGGAGACTTAAAAGTCGGTGCAAAGCTAATCAAAGCGTCTTTGTTTTGTCTTTGTCTTAGTGGGCGTCTAATATGCTGCAAATTACCGTCTTTTTTCAAACACTTTGTTTCAGAACTGTACGAATATGATTTGTTTATCGTATTGCGATTGTTGTTAAATCGCTTTTTCTCATTTTAATTCGGTCTTTTCTACCGACGAGTCCCTGGACAAGTGAAAAAAATAAATTTAACAACAACAACCCCTGAGTGCGTTTAACATGCTGGAAACCAAACAAAACGTCTTTGATGTCTCCTTCGTGTTTTCCCTCAAAACTCCTTTTCCTTTAGCTGTAAAATGTTGTTTTCAATTATTATCTTTTATGTATAATTACATTTTGAGTTTTCATTATCCGCTCTGCCTGTGGCTTTTTCAGGCTAGCACTACTCAGACGTTACAATTTCTGTTAGCATGACAAAACGCAGTGTGTTATCTCGCTTCAACTGATAGCGTCAAGCTCAAAGAGTCGCACAATATGGTTTATGATGAAAGGCGAGTTTTATTTTAGCAGATAAGACGTTGTTTGTTAAACATCCATTCCGATGTTCTTGGAAGGCATGACGTCTAGCTAACACGGTTAACACATTATTAGCAAAGTGCGGGCACGCTATGAGAAAAACGTCAGCTAACAACCGCTTATATTCCTAGATCCGACTATACTATATATAGAAATATATATATATACAAATACAAGCTCCTCAGTATCAGAACAAATACTCTGTCTTTTGAACTGGGCCTTAAGCGTTTTAGTCACGAACAGCTGGAGTTAGCGTTCGCTCGTGACTGATGGACGTGCGCTAACCGTTGACCTGCAACTGGTCCGGGCATAGCGATGGCCTCAGGAGATGAGGTCTTGTCATCTCCCGTCATCCATCTGTTCCCAGATCAGGGGGAAAACAGGTCGGGTTGTCTGTTTAGAGGAGGCTGTGTCAGAGGGCGGATCTGCTGTGGCGTGGAGCGTGGGGCCAGGTGTGCAACTGAGCAATGCAGTGAGCCGAGACACGCTACGATGCAGCTGTCTATTAGAGCCCGGGTGGGTGTGATGGCTTTTGGTATGCTTGATTAATCTCAATAACAGCTCTCGGCCAAAGTAACCCCGCCATCTTCAACACACACATTCACTTTCCAGAAACTACAGTCCCATTTGTGTAATTCAATTAGTGAGTGATGACTGGGCATGATTGATTTGTTTGTGGGATCACCAATATGTTTTTTTGTTTGTCCTGCATGGGCAGAACTGACTGGAAGAAAGAGGGACAGACTCTTCTGCCCATTTATAGTTACTCTTTCCTGCATGTCCTGTGATTTATCTTCTGATCACTAACCCTGCCTTCATAACAGCACACGAGACCTAAACCCTGACTAATGATCTGTGAAAACACACACAAGGTTGTTAAATGTGAAGGCATGATCATGAAGGCCAGACGTAATACAATCGTTGTCAACCAATCACATGTTGGTTTGTAAGATCCTATAGAAATGCTACTGACACATGCCCAGATCGGACAGATTCACCTCAGGCCACTCCAAGTGTCTTTTTACTTAGAGACAGTTCACAAAAAAAGTAACGTGACTTCCTGTCTTCCATGCAACACAAAAGGAGGTTGGGACTGGAGACTGAATTTCATTTTTTGGTGAACTATCCCTTTAAGTTCCTTTACATACCAGCACACATGCATATGCAAAAATCAGTTAACCATTCGGTTGACAGGGCTGCAATTTAGCTTCGGTTAGGTGCCTAACGCCCCTGTTTTGTCCCTGCACACCGCAGCAAGTTCCTGGGGCGGGGTTGGAGGGAAACGGCCCGGCACGTTTACCTCAGACTGGGCTTGAATTTGCAAAAGCTGCCCTGGGCAAACGTTACGCTTTGGATCACTAATCCCATTATGCAAATGTAGACTTTATAAGTCACATTCACTTTTGCAAGCGGCAAAATGATTAATGTGCTGCATTTTTTGCATTATAAATATCTGTGTTGCTACATGGCCAAATTTTACACACTGTAAACAATATATTTACAAAATTTTACAGATTCTTTATACTTGACATTGTAGTATTGACAGTTTTTATGCTCATGTATGTATAAATTTGTATAATTTAGAATTGGATTTATTTAAATAATCATCAGTGTCATAAAAAGGAATCGTGACAAACCTTCAGCCTCTCGGCATGTTTGCAAAGATGAAATTTTACACAAATTTGACACTCCACAAACTAAGGCCCTGTAAACTTTACACAAAATATGTCTTTAATTGCCTAAACCACAGTGCACAACTGCAATAAAAAACCATTAAGCACTCACCAGTGATTTTAACTCAAATCAAAGTTATGCTTTAAACAAAGATGTCTACCTACCTGTTCACTCTGAAAAACAAACGCAGTTTAAGTTAGAAACCGTTTCACGATCAATTCACAGATTTAATGACTTTAGCAGACACGGTCTTCATCTGGACCAGGTCTCTGGAGTCAACTTTGATATCATCTCCAAACTGCTTTTCCAGACCAGTGCAGACAGAGAGACATTTCAATAGCAGAACAGCAAAACGCTAACTTTTGTAAATCCAATGAGCCTGCAAATGTCTGACGCACATTTCCGGATAACAGTTTTAGGTTGAAAGAACGTTTCTGTAACATTTCCAACATTTTCCATTGTTTTTATACGTTGTATTCACATTATTGCTTGGTTATAAGAAAATTACTCAAACAATCTTTCAATTCTGCAATGTTTTCAAAACGTTCCACTAACAACGTAAGAGTTAGAGTAAGAGTAACGTAACATTTTTGACATTTGATAAAATTTCTACTAACATTACTGCAAGAACATTTTTTGATAACTTTGAGAGAACTTTGAGAGAGTGTTTGCCGACGTTCTAAGGACATTCCCTGTTAGCTGGGTTCTCAGCCAGCATGGAACCCTAAAACTTTTGATGGAGATGAGATCAAGTCTGACAGCAGAAAAGCACCACCATTGTTTACCCAGTGCCTTCATTAGTGTAAAACTGTGGCTAAAACACTCCACACCACCCGCCCCTCGAACCCTCTTCCTTTCTCCAAACACTGCAAATGTCACATACACAGGTAAACATCACCCCAACACCTGCATCCCCCCTCACACACTGACATTTTAATTCACAGTGTTGAGGAATTAACAAACACAAGACACACAGTCAACAAAAAAGTGCTCACAGACAGAACAAGACAGACACAAAACAAACACACGCACACTGACACGAAGACAGGATGAATGTTAAGTAGAGAAAGAGGAAAACAGCTGATCTCTGTTTGAGAAAGAAAGATCTTGAGAAGTCGTCTGGAGCTTGGTGACTAGGTTAGGTTAGTTGTGTTATGGCTAGTTCACATTAGTCTCTTACCTCGGATAGGAGTGCTCTCTGGAAAGACACAAATGAAACAAACAGTCCGGGTTATTTAATGCTGTAGGAGGATATCTCTTCTGATCTACTGCTTATTATCAGGTTCAGATCAATTAATCAGGTATTACTGATGGTTTAGGACCATGTGGTGCTGGGTTTAAAAGGTGGACTTGGAGCTTTGTACTGTGTGATCGGTCGTGCCTGCTTTCAGCATTTCACTAACAACTGAAGAATAACGTTTTTGATACATATGATATATAACATTATGCCCTTGATATGAACTACAGAAAATAAAATTATAATTTATATAATATTCCTGTTTTCCATGATTATATAAGGACTGTAAAGGTCACATACAAAATCACCATGACTAAGGCCTATATGTGCATCTAATCTGCACTGAAATGTAATACGCAACATACTGAATAAAACTTTGCCAAAACTCATGCAGAGAGGTGACTGTCAGATCTGCAGGCGATACACTGACCCCGCTCTCTCCAACAATGAAGACACACACTTCCTGTAGCTCTCACGCTATAGATGAAAAACTGGGTCACCGTGTGCCAATTTGTACGTGGCCGACTGCGCGAAGGTCCGAGCGTGAGGTTAACGCAGCTGTCAAGAAATGTATCCTCCTGAAACAGTCTGAAATATGATGAACCTACTAACCAAACCCTTTGTTTCAAATTTTTTTTCTTAATTTAATATCGTACGCTTCGGCCCAGGCTGTAATTGCGTCCGCTGATTAAATTCTATCTGTGATATGAAGCTATATAACCTCTCTGACCCAGTGAGAAGACAGATACAAGGAGCTCCTTTGTCCTCCAGCACCACTAAAGGTCATTGTTGCACCATGAGGGGGATTTTGCCTGCTTCTCGAAACACTGCCCTGTAGCTTAGCTTTAAAGGCAGGGTAGGCGATTTTGTTTCCAGAAACATTTTGTTATGCTGGTTGAAAGTCTCTTCATATCCTGATAGCAATCACTAAGTAAAGGGGTTTAAATACATTCATTTAAATAATTAAATAATTTAATTTAACTTTTCCAGCAGATTATTACAGAACAAAAGCAGGCCAGGAAATAATACTCTGCCTTTATGAGCAAAGCACAATAAACAGCCTGTAAAGAACCATAAGAGGAGTCATCTGTGGTTCTCTTATATTTATACTTACGACCACTGGCTTTCCTAACAGCAATACACAATACAAATGCACCAGGCTGAGAGTAGTCTACTGAATTATTCAGTTTACGACCGAACGAATGTGTGCTTTGAAGCTCGCAGTGGGGTTTTCGATAAGCAGGCAAAATATTCATAATTTACGCTTTGTTTATGTATATTTTAGAAGTTTAGAAGGAATTAGAAGGGTTTAGGGACTGGAAACCGTCAGTGTTCAGTTAGTATTAGGGACTTTAGGCAGCAACATTAGGTTTGTTTTGATGTTTCCACTTGAGATAAGGTTAAGGTTAGGAAAGGACTGGTTAGGGTTAGATGAGGTTAGGTTTAGGTTAGAGGTTTTGCGGTTTTGTGAAGGGTCAACAGAATGCATTTCTCCAATATCAGTGTCTGAAAAGTTAAAGATAAAATAAAGTTTCTGCTCATGTTAGTTTAGAAAACAAGATGAGAAAAACAGAGAAAAGATTATAAAGAAGAAATATGAGTCTACGCTAACCCCAAAAGTCATTCTGGTTTTAAACAAATGCCAGCGAACTCTTGCCAACGACACGTCAAAACTCTCACAGACTGATCGGCCAGATTTTGCTGTGACCGCTGAGAATGTTTGAGGGCATCGTACTGCCATTTACTCAAGAACTTTCCAGATTTGTTCAATACACTCGAGCGGGAGGGGGGGTGAGGGGCGGAAAACAATCTGGCCGAAGTCTTCGTCCATCTGTATGACTGAAATGGAGTTTGGGCTTGGCGCCATGCATTTAGGCCAAAGTGACCTTAAAAATAACTCAGCGGGGACACAGATGTCGTTCGTCCTCACAGACAAACTAACCGTCACGTATCTGTTAGTCGTTGATGTCTGCAAAAATGTATCTTCCTGCTGCTGAGTTTTATTCAGTTCTGAAGTGAATCTTGCATAAAATGGGATATAATGTACAAACCACAAAACAAAAGAGGCTTTATAAAATAATAAAAGCCATCAGCCCTTAGCCAGTGGCCCATGTGAGTCTTGGATGCCTGACTGGACTGAAAAGCTGGAGATCTGATGTCATGGGAATGCGGGAAAAAAATGTCAGTCTGGAATCCAGCACAGACATACGTCACCTCGGGGCCTCAATATCAACAAATCATTAAATTGGATGCGAATTCCATTACAATACAGCTAAAATCAAAGTTAACTGCACACAAACACTGAGCTAATTAGCTTAATTGAGTTTGTGTAGAGTAATTACGTGCTCATTTTGTGAAATACATCTTCGCTTATCTCTGCCACTTGTGCGTCAACACCCTGGTTATTTTTCAGATGATGACAACAACGTCCAATCGGATTCGAGGACTGGAACTAATTCCAGTCACGGTTCTTTAAATTCGATCTACAGTACCAGAACTTCATAGCCATCAGTTAGAAGGGCAAAGCCAAGCCAGGCAAGTAGTCAAGCCCAAACCAGTCTGAACAGGAAGTGCAGCCACAGCAGGAAGCTGTGCATTTATCTCCTGCACATTTCCAGTGTCCCTCTGCCGGGGCATCGCCTCTCGTCATTTCAGGCTAGTAACTGTAGCTCCACCTGGAAAATATTCAACACCAACCAGCATGATGACAAATTTGTGAATGTTAAGATCATTTCTGCTACTGCTGTTGCGGGTGAAGGCGTCACGGTTTGTTTAAAACTGTGGCATGGTTTTCTTCTGAGGAAAATAAGGAGATAAAGAGACGCCATTAGACTCTCTGCTGTCTTTCCCAAGCTTTTAAAGTGCAGCGATCGCTTTCTCTTTGGAATTGAGATAAAAACCAGAATGCAGCAGTTCTGGCTCCCATTGACAGTGGAAATGAGGAGGATTTGCTACAAGCCTTTTTCCCATCAGCATAAATCTCTGAAGGTTGGAGAGTTGGGTCCCGATCAAGTGCAATAAAGCACAACTGGTGGCCCTTTAAAGTAAACATCACACATCTTCATTGTCTCCTGGCTTCTGTTCGCACTGCAGAAGCAAATCAGTGTTTCAAAGAACTCAACAAAAGCAAAACTTCTAATACATCCTAATACATATAGAAATAGTAGAAATACTACTATTTAATAATAATTTATTATAATATATTTATTTTCCTCGAAACGTAATAATTGCCTGTAAAATTACTTCCTGGTTGACATCACCTTGGCCATATGGGCGGAGCAAATTACGGTAACCTATAGCCAAACAGCTGATGTCATACATAACGCAGCCTTCTGACGTCAGAAATTTAATGCCATGTAACAACGTAGTAAAACTTATGTCAGCAATAAAATACAGATGGCAAACTTAAGCTTGGGGTGACGCAACCATGTTGAAATAAAGTCAAATCTATAACTACTTCTTTAAGAGACCTTGGGAGATGATGTCTGCTTTAGACTCAAAGGTCCAGTGAGATTGTACAGTTAAGTTCAGACTGTACGTATACTGTGGGTTTTCTTTCAAGCCGGAAGGCTAGAAGGCCCGGAAGTTTGCAGACATCTAGGCTGGTTCTGTCTAGAAGATAAATATTGTTATTGTGAGTGAGCTCTCTGTGGCACACACACTGAGGGTGTGTCCAGAGGTCAAGAACGCAGCTACATCTGTTTGGCTGGAACTTCTGATCTGTTATTCTTCTGCTTTAAAACCATCTGAATATTTGTGGTTGTCAAAAGCAAGTGGAGGAATTCTCTAGAGGGCTAAAGAGTTGGATATGAATGCAGAACACTCGGAAAAAATTGTTTCACTAATAAATCCAAAGAAGCTCATCTAAATGCCTACAAAAATACACACATACACACACACACACACACACACACACACACGCAGGCTTTCTGGAGTGGGTCCTCCACTAAAGCTGGGTCCAGTGTTGAGAAAAACAGGGAAATGTTTCATGTTAGTGGGCAGGGAGAAGAAAAGGAAAGATGTCGGGTACAGACAGAAGTTTAAGGGATCAGAGAGGGTAGGACATGCATTTCAGAAAGAAGTTAAAATGCCATCTGCTTTGGGGACAGTGGAAAGCTTGTGCGCTCGCTGAAACACTTACCAAAGGCCTCTGAAACATGATAATAAACGAAAAGAAAAAGAAAAACAGCAGATTTTAGGGTTGGACAGACAGCAGCCGTACACCCTGAAATCACGACTCTAATGGAAAAGATTCACATGGAGAATGTTAGCTGTTTAGAATCACATTCAACATTTGTGATGCGGTTTAATGACACTACAAACACTGAATGAGACATGATACATAATATTTACTGCGACTGTAATATCAGTTCTTTATAACCGCATGTATATACCTTATAATGACTTATACACTGTACAGTGTAAAATTGCTTCAGTTAACACAGGCCCTCAAAAATCCATGTTTCATGAACTACCAATTATGATATATTTAAGATTCAAAGATTTAAAAAATGCTACTAAAAAGCAATTGAATAATTGGCTATATTACACAAATTGAATCAAGAGCGTGATTAGAGGTAATTTGTGTATGCTGTACATCGTGCATGCTAAATTTTGTGATTATCCAGTGATATGTTAATTTTTGAGGGCCAGATAACAGCCTGCATTTGATTGTATAAATGCAGCGAACGCCATTTCAGCTTCAACAGAGAGAAAACAGAACAGATCATGGTATGAGCCCATAACCCATAAACACAGTGACAAAAGACAGACAAAACATATCAGACAGGACGGTTTCAGGACATATCAGATACGGTTTAGTGGAGACATGCTAAAGCTAAACTCAGCTAAACGTTTGCAGGTGATTTCGAGTTTCCCCCTCATCTGCATGCTGTTGTATAAAGTTCACACAGCACTGGTCAAAAGTTTGGAAAAACTCACTCTTTATTAATATTTCACATTTTTGAATAATAGTAAACTCATCAAAACAAAATAGAAAATAACACAAATGTAACTTTGGGAATTATGTTGTGACTAAGGAAAATTTAAAATAAATTAAGCTAGGCTATATTCTAGCATATTCCCTTTGCCTAGAATTAACAAAAATATTTTTCTTGACATTTTATGATTTCTTGAGAAATCATCCTTAAAAGCTCTTACTGTCTGCTTTTTCTTCATTATTTGGTCCAAATGATCCATTTCAAATAAACTCGTAATTTTCTAATAACAGAAATGATTATGTTGGCACATAATGTCTACAGTAATAACTTTAAACATTTAAGCAAACGGCTTTAGGTGAAACAATTTTTAAGATGATAAGAACCATTTCAGTCAAGTGATTCCAAACTTTTAACAGGAAGTGTAGATTCTTTCCCTTGTGCTCAGCTAGAGGAGTCAAAACATTAGTGTCCATTTACCAAAGCAAAGGCCCTACTGGGTGTGTGATAACCCCAGAGCGAGTGTGTCGTCCATTACCACAGCCAAACAAAGCACTCAAGACTGAAGTAAGAGCAGATGTAGCCTCTCACCACCGTCACACATCGAGTTTTTATCAGTGCATTTTGCAAAGGGGACATCTGGGTCAGCCAGTTCACAAGTCAGTTTTAAGTCTAGTATCTGTTGTCCACATTGATTCACATCAACACCTCCGAATCAAACCCAACCGGATAGATTTTCCTTTTCTCTGTAGCTGACAAATCACTGACCCACAACGTTAGCCCTGGGGTGACTTGAGCGCTAGATTTAATGAGATATGTAATTAGACTCTGTTTTACTGGGTCTTTCAATAAAGTTTCATTAGCCTAAACCAGACATTAATCATACGCTTGCCACAAAATCTGGACTAAGCTCCTCTGACACAGTTCATTTCAAGCCATTAGCTTTTCATTTTAGCTCCCTAGCACCTAGCATGTAGGGCTAACGCTGCAGACGGGTGTTTAACAATGAGTCTGAACTACGCTGGTTCACACAGCTTCCTTCAGTTAAAGCAGGAAGATCAACCAGAGCAGTGAAGCAGGAAGTGAATCAGTTTGTCGTACCTGATCTGAGCTGTTTAATCCGCCCATTGCTCGTGCTGGGGTCGATGGGGAGGAAATCTTTGAACCAGGTGATTTCTGGGTCAGGGTTACCACTGGCGGCGCACAGCATGGTCGCCGTACGTGTCCGCTCTACCACCTTCAGCTGTGGGCCCATGTCGATGTTGGGGAACCCTGCGGGCAGCAGGTCCTCTGAAAGACAAAACAGAGATGTTTAAGCTAAACTCTGACCTTTAGAAACAAGAATCTGTGTGTCTTGTTTAAGGCCTTGACTTTACCAATCGATTACCCAGCTAATAGGGAACATTCTCAAAACATTGGCAAATGTTCTCTCTAAGGTGCTCTCAAAGTTCTCTAGTTATCATTAACATTCTTGCAAGAACGTTAGCAGAATTGTTTTAAACTATAAAGCAACAAGGTTTTAACGTCTAGAAAAAAATGTTAGATTTCTCTGACAATAGTACTCCTGGGATAAATATATCTCGTTTGCACATTTTTGCTGAAAACAAGACAAAAAAGTGTATTAAAACAGTGTACCATAATGCTCACATACATAAGGTCTTCTGTTACAGACAAAAGCATAATATAGATATCTGTGTTGTCGCTGCTCTGGATTTGTCCTTTAAGAGCAGCTTCTTTAAGGTTTTGTACAGAGAGATGTGCTCTTTGATAATAGCAACAGATATCTAGAAATAGAATTTGCCTTGCAGATATTCTCAATGCTTCTCCTGCTGAAATTGGTTCAGGGTCATTGGCTTCGGTAAAGCAGGAAGGAAATCGGCACTAGCACATGAATATCCACACCGAGAGCCCTTAGCGATTTTCTTCCTGCAGTTCTGTTTGCATTTATGCAAACATGCCCTGCAGTCACAATTCCTCGATGCATTAAAAGGCATCCCCCACAATTTAGATTTTTTTAACAAGCCGTCATCATCTTGCTCTCCAAACGACCTTTCGGAAGTGCCACAACGAGTCTCAGGTGCTTGTGCTGGCGGGGGTCTTTCCATTTGTTTGTGACTTTTTAGAGGGTTATTTCCACCTCTCCCATAATTCTCTAAAACACACCGTGGAATGCAATTACAAGCCGAGATTATAATGGTGCAGTTATGATGACCATCGTGTTGGGCGTGGGATGAGTGCATTCAGTGCTTTAGCCAACAGCTGGGTATTTACAGTTACAGCAGGGCATGTACTAACTGCCCTCAGCTTTGTCACTCGCTGTCATTATCTGAAATTGCCTTTAATTGAGGCTGATGATTTACCGAAAGTGACAATCCTAAAGCCTCTTAACCTGAGTGGTCAGTTTAGTGGAAGCAGATTTGCGTTTTGTAACCGCGGTAATAAGCAAATGCATTTGATTGATTTATGATAATTTACTGAGCTCATCTGCGCAGTTATATTTCATTTTATACAGATTAAAATCTAAATTGCCCATTTTGGCTTGTACATCAAAACAAACATGCAAAATATATACATAATATATACACAAAGCACTTCATAATTATACAAAGCGGTCTTTGAAAAGCTTAGTTTAATAAAACTGCATATTTGTGTGGCTGTAAGTCTCAGGGGTGGAATTAAAGAGCAGGGATGAGTCCTCTCCTGTACCGGCCATTTTATTATTTTCACTTACTGAAATGATTTAATTTCATCAGTTCCATAATCAGGTTAACTGATTACCTCCTGCCACAGTCATAGATGCTTTTAGAAACACATTAATATTACAGAGAGAGAGAGAGAGAGAAAATGAGAGAGAGGTGGAGGAGAGACAAAGTGAGAGAGAGAGCGAGAGAGAGAGAGAGAGAGACAGAGAGAGAGAAGGGTAGATAGAAGGGGACAGAAAGTGAGAAGAAAAAAGAGACAGAGGGAGAGAGAGAAAGTGAGATTGTGTGTGTGAGTGACAAAGTGTGAGTGGTGGAGAGACAGAGAGTAACTGTGTGAGAGAAAAAGCAGAGAGAGAGAGAGAGAGAGAGAGAGAGAGAGATAAACTGCAAGAATATTACCAGGAATAGAACTGTGTACTCCAAATGAAGAATTACGATGGGGTTTCACTAATCTGAAGCTGCAGCTGTTTGGATGTGAGAGATGATCAATTTAATTTCCCGCATTCTAAAAGCAGCTCCATTAACATAATCAACAGTCGCGTCAGGAGAAACAGTGCGTGTTCATTCGTTTGGCTCATGGGCGGGGTCAAACCGTATGACATCATCGCACCCGCAGCACAGCAGACAGTGACAGGCGAGCGGGAAACTAATCACTGACTGTGAGAGAGAGAGAGACTCAAGCCTGCAGGTCACAGCAGAAGCACATAATACTCCATTAAAGAGCATGAATTTCATTCCAGCCTCCGCAGCTTCACCATCACCACCGGGCTCTGCAGACGGCAATGTGTCTGTTGGTATGCGGTAACCGTTTCGCCTCACGCTCTCCCGCAGGATCAGGACAGCGTCTCTTACCCTCCAAATTTACATTGGAAGAAAGTTTTTCAACCCGGCCGGCAGCTTGGGAATTGTGCTCTGGGTAGGAACGGTAAATCAAACGTCCTTTAGGAGTCAAGATGACCCTGTTTGTTAAGCTGTTCGAGTGTGCATGAAAAGCCTCTCTTTAAATCAAAGCTTATGGGAATTTTTTGCTACTTGTAAAGTACATACCAGAGTTTAAGCCCCACCCCCACGACAACATCTAAATTCACAACTCACAAATCTTACAATTTGTACTTAATAAAATATTCTAGAACTTGGCAAAACAACAATAAAAATTAAACAAAGACTAAGAAATATCTTGGTTTTTAGTCATTTAGTTTATTTTAATGCTTGTTTTGTCTTATTTTAAATATTTTTAAGTCGTTTTGAGGACTCCTTGTAGGCCCCGCCCCCCAGTTGAGAAACACTGGTATATAGCTTAAATGCTTGAAGTAAGTTTTGTACACAAACATAACATTTTGTCAACACAATAATTTCATTTCATTACAAAACTAAATATAAAGACAAACAGCCAATTACAGCCCAGTAAAGATATTTTTGTCCCAACATAATTCTCATAGTTTCATTTGTGTTATTTAGCTGTTTTGATGGATTTGCTCTTATCCTTAAATGTGGAAAAAAAATAATGAATTAAGTGACCTTAAACTTCTGACTGTTTGTGTATACAATACACATGAATAGGAACTTATCACTAGATTTCAAGGTGACGGAACATCTGTTTAAAGAACTACAAAAAACATCTTGCTGTCCTCAAACCCTTGGCAAGCCTGTGTCTGCGAGACCTGTTTACTTCTGGAACGCAGCGGGATCACACAGGTTCTGAAGACGTGTACAGATGCTCTCTTACCCTCCGGTGTGCCCCTATCGGGCTTTGATAAAGCTGTAGCCGTGTGGGGCGACCAGGCTCGGCCAGGAGCTGTACAATTAGGCAGCGATGTGCGGTGATGTTTGTGTGTGGGACGTCTTGATGATGACCGTGGCCAGCTGTTTCTGTCACGCTCCTGTCGGGTACCTGAGGAGGCGGAGCTTCAGACAAGCACTCTGGGTCTGGGTGGGAAGGAGGAGGGGGGCGGGGCTAACGTGATGGTCATGTCTTCTGAGGTGCCAACGCTGAACGAGTCCTACAACCCAATGTAGTGCCTTTCAAACACAACTCAAAGATTCAACAACAGCGCATTAAGAATACCACGTGTCCGCAATGTGCAGGAGAGACAGGTAATTGCTCCAGACAATGCAAACCAATCTCCTGCCGTTGGGGGGGGAACAGCCTCCTCTGCTTATTTTATTTCTCAATTGCACTTTGTTGGATCCGGCGTGACCTGAGGGGGAGACTACAGGAGATGAGGGAGACCATTAGACTGCTACAAATGCTCAGACAAGCGGAGCACAATGTCAATAAGGCCATTTCCATTCTTAGACCCACATCCTGCTCTCTCTCTCACTTCAGTCACCTTCGTTAGTCATTCAAGGTGCGTGAGGAACAAGACTTCTTTTGCGTTGATTAAATGAACTGCCGTTAGCGTACAGATGGAGTTTTCTTTAAACTAAAAGCCTACAGCAAAACTGATAAATGAGATGTCGTACGGTTGGGAATCAACTGGCTTCTCTAAAAGACTAGCGCCGTTTTGCTAATGAAATTTAGGGCTGTATTGTATAAACCACATAAGGGAACTTAGGGCTGTGGGTTCGAGTCTAAGGGTCTAACAGCAGTTAAAAAGCAAGTGAAGACAAAACTACAGTGCAACAGATGGACGGTCCCTGTATGAGCTGCAGTACAAGCAGATGACAAAAATAACAGAGCAAAAAAAACGTTGCATTAGCTGAACCAGACAAATGCTGCATTCGGTGAGCTTTTAGCGGAGTACAATTAAGCATCTAATTACAGGGTGAGCTATATCCACAGACTAAACAGCCTGATAAGATGCTTTTCAGGGTAAATGGAAAGCCGTCTCAATGGATGCATTTTTTATTATCACAGTTATTTGCAAATGTAGCTTGGGAGGCAGCCAGGATTCACAGAAAAAATTCACACAGAAAAGCTGAGTATATATGAACCGGAAAGGAGCGAGACACACATTTAAGTGGAATAACAAGCACATCTACAAGAAGTTTGGGTGATTCATTCGTCTGCTTGCATCTTTTATGTAAAACTCCACGCAGTTCACCAGGCTACGGTTCGCGCGCTGCCAGCAAAAAGCAGCCGACATCCTGGGGCAATGAGAAAACCAGGTGGCACATTTCTGCCCACGCACCTGCCGAGGGCTGGGTACCGGGTGCGAGTTTTGAGTGCAAACTTTGTGATGGTAAAAAACAGAGGCGGTGATACGCGTCCTCTCAAGGGAACACACGCTCATTGTACACAATTTGGTGCCAAACTGCAGAAGCACGCGAATGCCAGACAGAGGTACCGAGGATACACAACGTTGCGTGTGAGATGCCCTTTAAGACTGCGAGACGAAATGTTCTTTAAATATTAACATCTGCTGTGAAATCTAGCTAGGTCCAGGCATCGTTCCAACATGGAAGATCTGTAATCAAGTCAAATATTGGCTGTAAAAATTCACATGGCTACCTGCTGTGGGGACCGGTCTACAGTACCACCTATGTGTGTGAAACCCTTAGGAGACATCTCAGATGGACCTACAACTTCAACATACAGATAAGTAAAGTAAAACAAAAGCTACCTGGAGTGTGTGCTGGTCAACACAACCATCTCCAGTATGTGTGAGTCTTTAGGAGACATCGGAGCTACAATTTTACAACTGGGAGAAGAAATCCAGACACTACAGAAGAAAAATAAGCAGCCAGCCAAGCTGATTCATGTTAATTCATGAGGAAGCAAAGCTTTTCTGCTCTACCCTGCTGCTGTTTATTCATAACCAGGAGCCTCAATGGATTCTGTCACTCAAATCAAACCTCAAACAGAATCCATTATCAAACTCTTATTTTAGCACCCAGAACTGTCACCACTGGTCTCAGTTTGCACTTAAGCAGTAAAAAAAGCAAATTACTGCAAATGACATAAAAATAGTGACTTTTCTACCACGTCTAACAGAAGAATTTGATCTTGGGAAGCAGAACTTGAGATTACAGATCTTAAAAACATATGTAGGTAAAATGACTTTTATGCCACTTTTAGAGGACTACAAAATCTACCCATTCATCATAACTGTCATCAGAATAATAAGAATCTCAGCTGGCCCAAACACTTCCCTCTCTATCGCTTCACTACAGTTACAGTTGCTGGGAAAATAGACTCAATTCGGCATTCGAGTAAGCATTACACGACTCAATAGAGAAATCTGTGGAGCCAAACCGGTCCAGAGATGAGACCTTCAGCCATTTCTCCAGCCTGACTGCTCTCCATGCCCAATCAGGCTTGATTACTGCTCTACAGGTCTGCAGGATCAAAGGACAGGATCGCTATAAACTCGTCCCAGCAAATTTCCTCAAAGCGCCTGCCTCACTCTTACACGGATTGTGCACTGGGTGAGAATTCATACTTCCTGTACAGCTCTCTCCTTCTTCCTAAAATGCCAGGCTCAAGTGAAAGACAAGAGTCAGGCTGACAACTCAAGTAGCCCAAGTGAAAGAAAATTTCCTGACAACCCTAGCTAACAGGGAATGGTCTCAAAACACTGAGTAACGTTCTCTTAAAGTTCTCAAAAAACATTTTTGCAGTAATAGTAGCAAAAACTATTTATATAACAAAAACGTTATTCTTTAGTTGTTAGTGGAATACTTTAAAAAGTTACATAAATTAAAAATGTTTGAGTTGAGTATATGTTCATATAACCAAGCAATATGTTAATTCAGAAAATGTAAATACAACATCTAATAAAGTGGATGTTTCAGATGTTTCTAGAACTTTCAAAGTAACATTTTAAACCTTTATGTTACATAAAACATTACATTACATTACAGGAAACATTACATAAACATTCTTCCAACCAAAAATTGCTAGCTGGGACTTCTCTCCTCATTGTCTTGATCCTCAAAACATTCCTGTAAGCGCCCTTGTTGCGGCAGACGCCTGGTGCAGAGGAACATCAAAACTGCGAACGATTGCAAGAAATGCACATCAGTTCTCGACAGACTGACGGGGGATCAAACGGTGAGCAACACGATCTTCAACCTTTTCTGCACACTGGGTGGGAGAAGTTTGAAGCTGTGCTAGCTTGCGAACCTTTTCTGCACAGCTGTCAGTTATTGCCTCGTAACAAACAGGAAGTGCTAGGCGTGTCATCATTAGCGCAGGCGGTAAACAGGAGCAGTCTGCAAGAACAGAGCGAGGCGCTTACGGCGAGACACCACGGCCCACGAAATGAGATATCAGACAAGTCCCAAAGCAAAGAGGCAATATAAATAGACATCAAATACTAAACGACTGTCTCCCTTTTTAAAACGAGATGCTTCGATAATGGATTGCGCAAATACGCCGGCGACAGAGTCCATACATTTTGCTAGATCTTACGTTGCTAAACAAATGCATTATGCATCAGGGAGCAGCTGAGAATACAGGACGGGGAATTGCCTTGTTTATGAGAGGCTGCTAATCCCCTGGGCAAATACAGCTGGGTGTATGCTAACACCAGCTCACATCTGCTCTAATCAAACTCCTGTCTGCTGTGGACGGCCAGCTACAGCCCTTCTCCTTCATTACCGCTTCTAGATTCTCCTTTTTCACTTTTAGAAGATTATTCCTTTCACACTCTGTAACTCAAAATTGTAATTCTTTAACTGTATAATTTTACCAGACCTTTCAATATTCAAAAACCCCAATGTTTGTTTATTTGTATAAAAACATATATAATATTTATCCACTTATATCCTGAATAATATTCAATCCATGTGATGGTTAAAGACCCAGAACAAAAAAATTCAAAAACAACAGGTTGAAGAAGGTAATGAAAAGGTCTTTATGTACGAACCACCATTAGAGTCACCACTCGGTAAGTCCATTTAAATAAATAGTGCTTCTGCCAAGTCATTTATAATAGCCAGTTACAGGCATGATTAATTCATTTGGGGTGTGGTGACCCGTAACCAGCCGAGGAGGGTTGGGTGACCCCCTAACTAGAGAGTTAGTGAGAATAAGAATAACACACTAGCAGGAAAAGAATAACACACTTTTTTCCTCCGTGGAACACAATAGTAGATATGTTTGAGAAATGTCTCAGGGGTTTGGTTCCAAACAATGGAAGTCAATGGGTGCCACTGTTGTTTGGTTACCAACATACTTCTTTAAAACATCATGTTTTATCAAAATACCTTCTTGGACGCTGAATAAATGATGGGAAAAATTTGTATTTTTTGGTAAACTGTAGCTTAAGACACATCCCAACTTCATGATAACAAACCACAGCTAATTACTGGCTCACAGATCAGAGATCAGCTAAAGACACAGAGATTATCCTGAGAAAAGAATCAACAGAAGCGAAGAACGGAGATGACCTGGATTTGTCAGCCCTTAAAGATGTGGCACAAATGATTAGAGGCATTAAGGGCTGATCCTGTATCTACAGTAAGTGTTTGCACACACAGACAGAACATCAACCAGATACCATGTTATATTTTCAGAGCTTTAGCTAATATCTTATAGGATACCCACACTCATTAATCACGTCAATGGCAGGAAATGAGTGACCAGCACCTTATCCACCAGTCATCTGAGGTTTACAGAAAGAGGAAATTTAAAGCTGCAATCCGTAACCTTTTTGGGTTTAAAAAAGAACAAAGATCAGTTATTGAGCAAGTACATATCAGTGTTCAAAACAGTAACCTTACCCCCATTCCCAACTTTACAATAATGATTTATTATTTGAGCTGTCAGGTTCGATTTCCCAGGAAATGCCATTTGGCTTCATCTGACTGTGTACATACATACAGAGAAGCAACATACGTAAAGAAAAGTACATAAAGTAACCTGTAATTTTCTGTTTTAATGGGAAGTAGAGCGGCAAAAGTTATGGATTGCAGCTTTAAGCAAAAAATGAAAAAGGCTAATGTAAAGCTAACCTAACCTCACCGTTAGCATCGCTCTTCCTGAGTGTCAATCGTAGCCACATACCGTGAAAGGAATGAGGCTCCATCCACAGCCCCTGGCCCACTAATGTTTTATAATGCACCTCGCACGGCAGGGACACCGTCATTTCTACACGAGAACAGCATGAACGGTAATCAGCCGAGCTCTTTTACTCAAAATCACTCATGCGGGGGCTGAGAGAACACACTGGTGATGCTAATACCCACAAACCCCCAGGGCTGGGCATCCACTAGGCTGCTTTATCAACTGCTCTGTGTAAAGCAAAAGAGAAGAGGTGAGAGGGAATATAGGTGGAAGACAAGATTACACAGAGCAACAGCGTTTGAAGAGGGAAACGATGTTGAGTAGAGAGCTCATTTTCACACGAGCCGGAGAAAAGTGCGAGATGATGAGATTTTAGAATGGATGAGTCACAAAATGAACGAGGTTATGCGGCTCTAATCAGAGAAAATAACGCTTACAGAAAAAGAACAAAAAAGTGACATTAAAAATTCTCAAACTGTGCTTGGGTGGGATAAACGAAACTGCGCTGAATTTGGAAATGGCAGCGTGAAAGCGGTGATCATACAGTTCGTCGGTGAGCGTCGAGGTCAGAGCGGTCCAATTAAAACCGCACAAGGAGTGAGGGAACAAACGCGCCTCGTCCTGCAGGGTAGCGGCCAATTAGAAGCGCGATCAAACGGGCGCGGGCTGTGCGAGACGGTCGTCTCTGCCGCTGCACGGTGCTAACGAGTTTTCCATGCCCTGGGTTTGAGGAAGGCTGGGTCACACACACACCCCCATCTGAGGAGTGAACGATGAGGTTACAGAAAAGAAAGTGAGAACCAAACACACAAAAAGATATAGAAGAAATGCAACTAAAGAGAAAATCGTTCCAAAATTCGGTGATGCCTCGCTGATTTTCTTTCAGCTTTCAGTTGGTGTAATGCATTTTGGGATCGCTGATCTGCAAGTATGCGTATATGCAAAAGCTGCCCTAACATTTGTTAAACCTGAGGTACCAAAGAAGGAAGAAACAGCTCGCAAGCTCTTATAATGGAGACAACACTTCTGGAAGGTGGTGTTACATCTCTGAATTTGGGTTTCCCAATGCCAAAGCCATGACTGTGTGCTAGTGCTCTGCCCTGAACTTTGATTGGTTGAAACCACAATTTCCACACCAACCTCACAGCATGATCGGGGGCATGCTAAGGCCAGACACACCTGAATGTGTAAAGAAACGTGTGAGCGTGTACGCGTCTGACACCTCGCAGGAAGCGAGCAGATGGCTGAACCTGGGCTGCTGTTGGCACTGGACTCCCTAAAAGTGTTAGGTTCGGGTCGGTGGTAGAAAAGGCTGCCAAGAAAAGCTCAAAGCCAGGGTTAGAATTAAGACAGAAACGCTAAGAGTACAAGAGAGGAGAGCAGAGAATGATAATAAACAGTAGGGCGCCCATGGTGACACGGCGACGTGCAGGTGTCTCTCGCTTCAGATTTCTCAGAGACATCGTCAAGCGGACACTGTGGAAAAGCAGATGGTACATCTTAAGCATTCTGCTCACTGCTCTTGTGGGCAGGCAGAAGGCAGCTAAAAACAAACCTGAGCCCCTAGAAAGAGCGTGGACAGATTTACAGCAAAACCTCCTCGCGTCTCTCTGTCTCAGGCGGGCGGACACGCCCTGAAGACCGCGAGGTGACTGAGAATGTAATGAAATCACAAACTTCTGAGGTTTCAGATGAACAGAAAACCCTAAACCTGCAGGTTATGATGGTTTAATTGATTGTGATGGATGCCCACGCCTGTGTTCTGGAAACGAGGGGTTTCCCGATGTGTCTTGTGGGTCTTGCTCTTCTGATGAGGTTGGGTGTAAACGTGGGCCCACAGCAGATGGGGACGCATACACGACTGAGAAAGCAGCCGTTTTTCCCCCTTGTGCTACCGCCTGTGTTTTTCCTGAGCCGCTTGGGTCCTGCCAAAGCCCGGATTTTCATGTAAACTGGGCTTGGGTTCCGGCCCGGAAAGAAGGCTGCAAGCTGTCTGCTCCAGCGCTCGGCAGCGACGAGGCAGATGGCTGGACCTCAGAGCAGACAACAAATGAATAACTCAGCGGTGAAGCAGGCAGAGGTTTTGCTGTTGGACAGGGTGGATTAAGACTCCTGCAAGAGGATTAATGGAGAGGGAGGGTCATGGTCCTTGCCAAAAACCTAAAGCTAAACCGAAGAGTGCTGGTTAGTCTCTCTAAGGAATTTGGCCTTAAAGGGGATGCAAACAAGAGCATAAAACAATGAAGGATTTGTTCACCGAAAAAATAAAATTGTTGATCCAGACTTGTTTGACTTTCTTTTGTGGAACACAAAACACAGTATTTTGAAGAACAATACAGAACAGATCTACGAGAGCACCTGTAGCTCAATTGGTAGAGCATTGCGGTAGCAGCGCAAAGGTTCTGGGTTCAAAATGTATAACTTGAATGTACTATAAGTCGCTTTGGATAACAGCATCTGCCAAATGCATAAATGTAAATTTTACATATTAAGATCAAGCACTGTGCAGTGTGGTCCTCACACATGCTATTACACGTATGCTTTTAACACTCAGAATAAAATGCACAAGACGTACAGAACGTTTTCATAGACTTTTGTTCTATGTTCTGCCAAATGTCTTCTTTTGTGCTGTATAGGGGAAGAAAATCAGAATTAGCCAATGTTCTGAGAATTAGCCAGGACATCTCTGCCAGTCTTGGGCTAAACACATCCACTGCTCGAGCCGCGTACAGAGAAGAACATTTTTGATGGTAACTTTGAAATGACATCCAAAAGAGAACCAACTACACACACTCATTTACATGATGCTAATTACAACCAGAGGGCAAAAAACAGCTAACAGTGACACCAGTTAGCAACAGAAACAACGCAGAACTGATTGCGCTGAAGGCTGGCAGTGTAATCGATTGTTAAACTTAGTCATTACATAAAAACCTGTTCCACATCAGTATCTTTACTTTATCGTACTGTAAAATAAACAGCCTTTAAACAAGACAGATTGACCTGAAAGGCAGAATAAAAAAAAATGGGGGGGGGGGGGAAGTGTTGTACTTTGTTGCTTTACTGCCATTTTTGTCGTGTTTAAAGTTGTGACTAAATGCTGTGATGTTTAAAACAGGTGTGTTTAAATATGTAAAAATCATTTTCACTACAATTGTGAAATAAAATGCATTGATTAATAAAATACCTGTTTTGAGATGGTTGAGTTAGTGGGAACTGTTAGACTTACCTCTAATGATGGACAGCTTGGCTTGGACATTTATTTCCCCCTCGCTGTTCTCAGCCACACACTCATAGGTGTTCTCGTCTCGAGGAGCTCGGAGGGGCTGGATCCTCAGAACTGCTCCTGCACCTTCATCAAACTCTATCGTCTGCATTAGAGGACAAACAGAAGATCTATGTATTTCAGCATCTTAAGACTGCACAGTACATCCCATTAATGGCTGTGTGGTGCTTAAAGAGATAGTTCACCCAACAGTGAGCATTCTTGCATCATATAATCACCCTCATGTCATGCCAGACTTTTCTGCTTCGGAGGAACACAAAAAAGATATTTTGAAGTATGTTGGTAACCAAACAACAGTGGCACCCAATGACTTCCATTGTGTGGAGACATTTCTGAAAATATCTTCTTCTGTGTCTTACAGAAACCAGAGCAAATATGAAAACGCATCCGTCTTGCATCTAAGGTCCTTTTAGGAGGTTCATGTTTATGTTTACAATTATATTTGACAAAAATTGTCATGACCCGTTTTTGGCTTCCAAATATCCGAAATCCCCTGTGATAGCTGGACGATCTTGTGTCTGTGAGCCAATCACGAGCGGGAGTTAATTAGGTTACTGTGGTAGCATCGCGTTTGATGTCATTGTAGCGAAACATTTGCGCAAATCAACAGGGAATGACAAAGAGGAACAGAGCTCTTTGTAAAGCCAGCGGCGAAAACTCTTGTGAGTTTTCAAGGCTACGCTTAATGAGAGGCAGCGCTACGATCAGTGGCACGCTGTCCTAAGTGTGTGTAGATCAATATCAAAGCAATGCCTTCGAGGGGAAAAATGAATTAATTCAAACTCCTCACGCAATGGCTTTTAAACGCAAGAAAGATGATCATTTGAGCCGAGCTCTCTTGCATTCTCGCTGTCGAGCGGAGATGATGCAAAACGCGGTTAGGAACCATCGACACATTTTTGTGTGGATCTGTTCTTGAAAGATCCTTGTCAATGTTGACAGTGTAGTTAACGCAGAACTAGTTTCAATTAAAACGCACTAAGTATCAATCACGACCATACAGCTGCCAGCTGTATTATGACAAAAACAACAAGCGAGGAAAATAAGCCACAGATATGATCAGCAAAACCGACAAAAGATAGACAATGTTATGCAACCAACATGTATTTCAACAAATCCCCAGCTAACAATTTAAGGTTGTAAGAACGTTTCCCTAGCATTTCCATTAAGTTACAAAAACGTTTTAAGAACGTTACTCAAACTTTTTAAAAATGTTACATTTTTAAAATGTTCCACTAACAACTTAAAAATAATGTTTTTGATATTTTTTTGAAGTTCTGCTAATGTTACTGCAAGAACTTCTTTGATAACTTTGAGTCAACTTTCACAGAACGTTGGCCAGCGTTCGGAGAACCATCCCTGTTTAGCTGGGACACAGTTCCAGACACTTTGACGTATTTATCAGAGACTTTTCAAAGGTATTTTTGATAGTATTTGAGATCATTTTATACTGGTGCTAGCATACTAAGTCTCACCTCAATCCGCTGAGAGTTGACCCTCTTCCCTTTTTTGTTCCAGGTTACTCTTGGCTTGGGGTCACCTGTGGCTTGGCATACGAAGGACACGACACCCCCAGAGACGCCGATCATGTCTACAGGAACTTTTGTGAACCTTGGTGGGGCTAAAGAAGAAAAAAACAAGCAAAGAAATATTAGCATTCTGCTAGATTTGAGCCATGTCTGGAATGGTACACTAACACATAAAACAGTTAAATCAGAATTGGAAACAAACACATTATGCCTAAATAAACATTTTAAATGGCATTTGCTGTCAAAAGCACAACGCGTGTTTAAATCAATGAATGGTGTCCAATTATCATCTTGGAAATGAATACAGTTAATTAGCATATTTAATAAAAGTTTGTGTAAAAATGTCTTAACTGGTAGTTTGATAAAAAAAAATGTTAAAAAACACAGAAGTTGATATTGTGTACCGTTTCACATTGTAAATGCAAGGCCAAGCCCACTGCATTATGGGATACCTCAGCTAACAATTTTAGGTGATAAGAACATTTCCCAAACATTTCCGTTACGTTACAAAAACATGAAAAATGTTCTTCCGGACAGTTACAGGACATTTTTTTAAATTGTTTACCATTTTAAAACATTTCACGAACAACTTAAAAATTATGGTTTGATATATATATGATATATAAGGTTAAAAAAGCTTTAACTAACATTACGACAAGAACGTTTTTTATAACTTTAAGAGAACTTTTAGAGAACTCTAGCCAACGTTCTGAGAACAATCCCTGTTAGCTGGGACATGTAGAAGGTCCAGGTATTCAATGCACTCAGGATATTTTTTATCGTGCACAGAATATTTAATATATACAGCAAAAATAATAAGCGTAGTATGCTAGCATGCTATCCCCCGCCATATTCAGTGCAGGTAAAGCGTAGCTAACAAAATTTGTCAAAGGACCATTGTAACAGCAAATCAATTTAATTAAATTACCATTTGATTGCACGTACACCCACATACACGCAATTTAATCTGTGACTCGCAGTGCATTCATCCATAAAACAGCACCAAACTAGTACTGTGGCGCGCTAGTGAATTCCTCATCTAGATAATGGGGAGCCATTCAGATTCCTGAGAGAGAAATGGAGATGGACGAGCAGCCCGGACCACCGCAAGTCAACACTCCGAAACGGCGCGTACGAACGGGAAGTGGCTATGTATCAACATGCCAGTAATTACGCCGCAGACAATGTGCATGCTGGCACGTTGACTCCACCATGAATAATTTATTGCACAATGAATAATAAAGCACTACAGATTCTGTCTTGATTTGAAAGCCCTTGTCACAGAAAGCGACGGAAACGCACGTGTCTGGTAAGCCATGGCAGATGCAAGTTAATGACATCCAGGAGATGATTAGGGCTGACAGTCAGTTGGCCATAGATCATTCGTTTACACAAAGAACAAACCGTTGTGACCTAGCTTCTCTAACTAAAAGCATCCCGCTTTTTGAAGACCTAGAGCTGTCGGTTTGTCCACCATCATGGTCCGTTCTTTGTAGATTACACCATGTTCAAAACATTAAAATGTCTTTCTATCTCAGCCCAGCACGGTTTGTTCTCATCTCATCAAATTATCATGTAGCCATCTTCAGCTGTGCTCCATCGCTCAGCTTCTTGCTCTGGTATTTCTCCTCCATCGAGCAGCAGGTCAAGATCGACACAACAAGACATGAGAAGGAACCGTCTGGGGAAACGTGCTAAAATACAAAAAAGCACAGAGACACAAGGAGATCATCAAACGGTCGAGCGAGCGAGGCAAATGAATTATTAATTGCCCTGGGCAGGCAGGCAGGCGCCTGATTCTGCAGGTACCAATAAATTCACATGAATGAAAGTTTCAGTGAGTTGAAAGGAGGGGGCCCGAGGTCTTTTTGTTTTATTTTTGAAGTTAAGAAAGCTTTAGGAACACATTCACTGAGCACAGAGACAAATATGCACAGGTTTAGCCTTTCAGGTGACGTGAGTTATAATTATTTACAACAAGAATTTATTTTACAGCAAGAAAATTGAATGCATCTAACTAGATTTTGTAATCCTAAATCCTAACAGCTAACAGGCAACATTCTCAGCACCTTGGCTAGAGTTTTCTAAAAAGATCTCTCAAACTTATCAAAAATCCTGCTGTATATATATCATAGATCAAAAACTATTTACAGAATTAAAAAATTCTTCTTATAATAAAAGTTATATATAGAAGTTCTCATAATAAAGCAATAATGTTAATACAACATCTAAACACTGTACGTTTCCAACATTCCTCTAACTTTCAAAATAACCTTTTATTAATGTTTTGTTACTGATGTAAATGGTATGGAAACATTTTTACAACCTAAAATTGTTAGCTGGGGTGAAACGGGTCCTGTGAGGTTTTCAAACAGCACAATCTCATTTTTACAGCTATCCAGTGGTTTAGCCATTCTGTACAACATCCTGTGGACACAACAATACACATAACACGTATATCTATAACATAGCCTGGGGTCACATAATCCCTCTAGCACAAAACTGACACCTTGGCTGTGAATTCTGAGGGCCAAATGCGTTGCAGCAGCTACAACAGGAAACAGGACAGCTTACAGCGCAGTCGGTTATGGATTTACTGACAAGATTCTGACAAGAACGATTGTGAGGCTTGTGAGCGCACCAGAGAAGTTGTGATGGACCGCGGTAATTCAAGAGACAAAGACAACTGCCGGACGATTAACCTTTTCACTTGCTTTGAGTTACTTTACATGCCCGAGCAGGTGCGGGGCCGAACTGCCCGATCGTCTTAAACTGTCATCATGTACGGTACATGTACGGTACACTTGTGATGTTTTTTTGTTGATGCCACAAAAAATGCACACAAATGCACCCAAAACTGTGCATCATTTTATAGAATTTTACAAACTTTAATTGATATAAAATCAGTTATGAATTTATTACAGAAAACTGGGCTGATCGCTCATATGAAAACTCATTTCAAAGCAGGAATCAATCCCATGATGCCACAGTGATTTTATCGGTCTAAAGGCCAAAGTGCTTGAGGTTGA
The DNA here is from genome assembly GCA_036877525.1 of Chromobotia macracanthus. Lineage (NCBI taxonomy): Eukaryota > Metazoa > Chordata > Actinopteri > Cypriniformes > Botiidae > Chromobotia > Chromobotia macracanthus. The sequence continues at coordinate 2,046,260 of JAZGTH010000033.1, read as the reverse complement.
GTGATTCTGACCTTCTGAAAGACAAGCCCAGACAGCAGGTCTGTGAGTTTATCTGGGGGTTGGGGTGCTACAAAGAAACTACGGTAAACATTCAAGAAGACTGTTTTTCAACATGCATTATCTCCATATAGAAGCTCTATGTACTTTCTTCTTGGATAAAAGCTGTAAGATCTGCTATCCGAAAGACTTACAATAACACGTTCCTGACACCTCCATTTGGCTGGAATCTCTCGTGCTCCTATAATGGGCGGCTTGGGGTGACAGATGCGGTTAGATGACTAACACCATAATCAACGGAAAAACCTTTCGGGGCTTATAAAGAGACCTCCATTATGCAGAGAATTAGAAAAATGCGGGCACAAAATGGCAGCCCATCCGTACCGTTTAGCAGGGGGAAGAGAGCATCGCTTGCCACCCATCTTGTTTTAAAATAGGCACCTTTCAGCAGCAGATTGAAGGTTATTTGAGGGTAAAAAGAACGTTTTTGGTGTCATAGTCATTTTATCTCAGATAGGGATCCCCTTTGGCTTGTAATTGGCCCTTTTAGAGGTAATGTCCTAAGTGGCCATAATTTGAGAAATCAGTGCAAGCCCAACCGACGACGTTCAGACAACAGTCTACTTCTGGACTCTCATCCAGGTCAAACATTCGCTCTTAAAGGGATGGTTCACCCATTTATTTCCCCCATTTTCTTCCAAAACTCTAAACTTTTAGACTTTTCATCTTATGTGAAATACAACAGGAGACATTTGACATGTCTCTGTTTTCTAATACAATGAAAGTCAATGGTGACTGAGACTCATAGTGAGATTTTGCTAAATATCTCCTGTTGTATTCCAGATGAGGAAGTCACAGATGTGGAACGACATAAAAGTGAGAGACCAGGTCTGAGTTCAACAGGACGTTTCTGAGTGCCCCGAGTCTACAGATGTGCCTGCTAGAGGGGAAAAAGACTATGTCCAAGGTTTAGCCACGCCTGTGTGAGCACAGAGATTTGTGGCTGTGTGTTGGACTGAGTTCTCACACGGTCATATCTGCTGGAGTCAACAAATCACACTTTGCGCTCTTCCAGACTGGGCCATTGCCATGGAAACGCACAACCTCCTATTCTTTTTACCTTGTATGTGTGTTTTTCTTTGCTGTCTCGGTTTCTTTTCTATCGTCTCTTGCTCTGGGCACTGGCTAATCAACCGCTGAGAAGGCTTAATCAGAAGACGAGGAACAATAAGCATTCCCACCACGAAAGCATGTGAACGATGAGGAACAGATAATGTTCTCCTAGGAGGAAAAACTATACAGTATTTCTAGTGATTTTAATAACTGCTAGTCACAGCAACACAGACTAATGACCTAAAAAGACTTTTAAACAGATGGCAATAAAGGTCGATGCGGTTTTTGTACAGATGTTTTCGCGAGGTTATACTCCGCTAAGCGGACCAGCTAGATCTTTACAGCGAACATCATGGACAGCCAAGCAGGCTTGTATCATTTAAGCCAATGCAAGATGTAATCAAAAGTCACAAATATTTTAAGATCTCAGTTAAAAATATGTATTAAATTGAAATAATTGAAAAATGCATTACCAATGTTAGATAATTTATCATCTCAATCATTTCTCCTAAATAGCACTAAGATTAAAAAGGAGAGCTAATGGAGACTCAAGTGTCACGTGTCTTCTCTGGAGTTTCAGAAGAGCAGAATCTGTCCCCTGAAAATTGTTTCAAGAGCAAATATTCAAACCAATCAGAATTAAAGTTGATTTCTAAAAGAAACCCATCGCCCCTGGTGTCTCCAGTGCTACAAAAGATCAACCTCAGAGAAACATGGCAGTGAGACATGAAAAACAGGAAGTCGCACTTTATTTGCCTCAATGTTTGTGTCTTCTACCCACAATTCTTTTGTTGGATCACTACAATCACCGCCGGTTCTAATAACTTCAAATTGACTCTGAAGAGCCCTCACCATTTCTGGAAGCGCCTTGCAGAACCCACTGAGGAAATCTTTAACAGGTGTGGAGTAAGTCGACGTCTGTCGAGAGCTTTTCGAATTAAGTTTAACAATAAGGCCAATTCTGAAATAGCTGGCCACCGAGAGAAGGAAATTGCAACCATCTAATATAATTATTTGCAGTCACCTCGGGCTATCAGTACTTGTCGATGGGCTTCGTAAAACGGACACCTGCTAACACTAAAGTGCTCAGAGAGAGCGGCAAAGACACTAAAAATGTGAAACTGCTATTTAACACAGAATCTAACCTCTCAGCTTTAAGATGATGATAATGCTAGCTGGGAAACGCAGTAAGTGTGTAGAAACGACGTTGTAACTTCAATTATGCAAATGCGAACAATAAGCAGTAAACAAACTATAACGACTGGGCACCTGATGTTACAAGACCAAAAAACAAACAAACGGTATAATCATACACCCTGATTAACACAAGCAAAGCTTTTCTCTTTTGCAAACAAAGGCTGAGATTTCTGAAGGTGAAGATTTTTGAGAGCATGTACAAACTTACAATACAGCATCAGAAGTCGCCTGCATCATTTATTCTGTCTATTATATACATGGACTGATTTGGCTGCCTAGACCTTTGACACAAAGTTTTTTTAATGAATAAGATCTATAGCTATTTAGTAACTGATGTGGCACTAAACCTAATAACAAAACTCTTCCTGGTAGAGGCTCAGCATGTGATGAAAATCACAGAGGTGACATGCAATAATCATTTTTGACATTCACCAAATCCGAGCCTGCTAATCTGCTTTATGATTAATCTGGCCTGCATAGAAAAGTGTGTGTGTACTGTTATATGTGGTTTACAAGGACACAAATGTACATAATGACGTGTATAACAATGTTAACATGGTTTAGGACCATTCCTGTGTCCTCATAAACCAAATGGCTTAAAAAACCAAAACCAGACTAAATGGTGTTTTTTATTTTAATTAAAAATGGCAAGAGTTTTCTCTGAGTGTTAGGTTTAGGGGAAGTAAAAGTTTGATTAGCTTAATATAGAAATCATTACACTTATCCCTGTAAACCGTGTGTGTGTGAGTGTGTGTGTGTGTGAGTGTGTGTGTGTGTGTGTGTGTGTGTGTGTGTGTGTGTGAGTGTGTGTGTGTGTGTGTGTGTGTGTGTGTGTGTGTGAGAGTGTGTGTGTGTGTGCAGCAGGTGAGGGGTGACACTGCCCACAGAGGCGCCACCTGCTGGTCAAAATCACCAACAACAGATTCACCACAGGAAACGGGCAGCAAAATTCTGCCAAACAAAATGATTATTAATCACATTCCACAGAAGGAAGTGGACATGAAGGTGAATAAACGATGAAAGAACTCATTTTTAGGGGAACCCTTCCGTAAAAGCAACCACCCGAGAGTCTCTCACCTCGGCCAGGTTCACACACAGATGCTGAAGCAGAAGATCACAGATTTACTCTGGCAGTCGAGTTTGGGTTCGAGAGGTTAAACTGCAGCTCTGAGCGAGCAGGTAATGAGAAACATTTGAGTCTTTTAGCTGATAACTTTAAAGAGACAGGAACGAGGGGCCGTGAGGGGAGGCCTTTTTCCTCCAGGCCCTGAAATCTCTCACTTCAAAGGAAAAATAAATTATTGAAATCGTTCTAGTCACTTTCTGCCCAAGTCAATCAAAACTCAGAGGAGCTGGCGAGGGCGCGTAGACGCGGACGCTTTAGGAAGATTGGCGAATGCGCAATCCAGCCGTCCTTCCAGAAATATCACAACGTAACAACACTGAGGAAACACAGTTCTAAGAAACAACAAAAAATACACCACAACAGACTGTTTGTAGCCTACAGCACGATTCTTTACATAGCTGTGGTCACAGGAAATCTTCATACTGTAGCCCATACTGTTGCCTGCTAAGCATGCAATATATGAACATAAACACTCCAAATTCGAAGAAAAACAGCCTCTGTTATTGGGCAATAATATTCAGAGCTAGCAAAAACACAAAGGAGAAAGTGCTACTGGCAACCGCAGCATAACAAACTGAATTGTACAGATTGTGGAGTACAATTTTGAGGTGGGATATTTTGGTCCGGCCGGCAAGACGCTGTCCTGGGCGTCCAGTTGTGGGAGTTTTTTTGGGATGAAACAGGAGGGCAAGAGGCTGTGATTGGGTTTTATGCATTTAGGCACACACAGCTCAGTCAAGCAGACTGTTTTTAGACCTTGTGGGTGTCTGAGGATTGTGGGAAAGCAGACTGTTATCTGATTCAAAATTCAGATTGCCTTTATCAGACTAACTGCTTCCTCTATTGAGACAGAATTCATGTGGAAAGCAGTTCAGTAGAGCGACTAACAGCACTGTGTGAACATTATACATTATATTAGTGGTCGACCAACACGGAATTGTCGATAAATCGGATTGTGTTATAACTACGCATGATGGTCATCCACAATTGTCAAGCATACAACGACACTACTTTAACATTCTTATATGAATAAAATATGGAAGTTAATAATTACAAAAAATTCAAAATTCGATGTGTTCAAACCTTTGACTTGTAGTGTATGCAAAAACAATTATTTAATAATAAAGCTAAAGTCAATTGATCATTTTTGCTAATAATACCAAATGACTAAACCCTGGCTAGCTGAATCGTTAGTTTAACGCTCTGTCATATCAGTCTGTCACTGGTCCTGATTCAGGTCTGATGCTGGATCTTTATTCATCTGATGTCACTTTCTCTAGATCGCCCAGTAGTGAGTGAGTGAGTGAGTTTGTGTGTGTATGTGTGTGTGTACTAAAAGCTAATCCTGTAAATGTGAAGGTGCTGGCCATTCGACACACAAACAAGCCTTAAGCTTTATTACCACAGGCAAAGATTTATTCACAGCCTTTTTTTCTTTTTGATTAAAAATGTCTCCCGCACACGTTGATTTATGAGTGCAAGGAGGAGTGCGCGAGCGAGCGAGCGAGAGAGAGAGGCGAAATGGATGACATCATGCATTTGGCAAGCGCATGCAGAGGTGACATCTACCGGCTTCGTGTGTGTCTAAATAAAAGCCAGAGTGAGAGTGAGTGTGCGAGAGAAAGAGAGAGAGCTCAGCTGTACAAGAGGGTGACCACAAGCCCACCTGCACCTTGTATGTGTGTATGGGTGGGGCGTACGAGGCCTTTAAACTGTTTGCTATGCAAACAAAGAGAGGTTCAGGGAGGGTTCGCATTTCGAGTCAACATTGGGTGACCCTGTTTACTTTCTTAATACATGTTCCTTTATTCCCCGCGCTGCACATTATTCCAAAACAGAAAGTGTTGGTCTTCATAATCTTTCATCTGAATGCAATAACTTGCTCTGCCTCCTTTTCGGCTGATGTCAGCGAGGCTGTGCAGACAAAAGCAGTTTTGGGCGTTGTGTTCGGCTACTGTCGTCTTTAATGCAGCTTTACAAAAAGGGTTGCAATTGTTAGCGCGGTAATTCAATGTCGTTTAGCGCTAACATAGATGATAAAGGCAAAAAGCAAAAGATCTGAAAAACTATATATAAAATATATACGTGGAAATGCTTGACCTTCAGAAAATGTTGTTTTGAAAGAGTAGCATGAAGCCTTTGTTACCTGACAGACATAACACAAATAAAAAGCCGCAAACATGAATAAATAAAGCGCCCGTCCCGTCCCCAGCCGGCTGTGTCGTACCACAACCTGACGAGACGGTAATTAGAGATCGGAGACTGTGAGAATACAGTAGCAACATCACAGCCAATCAGAAGTCTCCGTGAGGAGGAGGGGGCGCACGTTTAGGTGGTCAGGGGTTTGGGGGTGTGTAGTGATTAGAGCTTTGAGACCCTGAGGCGTGATGTGCACTGCTCAGTAAACATCCACCATCACAACAGCTCTTATACAAAGATGAAAAGTACAGTAAGAGCAGCTCAGAAGTGTGACAGCCAGCCATCTCTGTAAAAATAGAGCTGAGTGGATTTATTGTAAGAGATACTATTTACTTTGCTCAGAACAGGAGAGGCAACATGCACTAGAGAGACATCACAAGCGAGGTCTCTGTAATATCTCAGCTGATTCTCCCTGATCTCCTACTTAGATTTCTCACCTCACAAAATGACTCCAGCGGTCTCATTTGTGTCTCTATCAGTAGAAATCATTTCAGTAGAAATCTAGTCTAATCTCATCTATGTCGTACTCTTACTGTACATCAACAATGAGCAAACAAACTCTACACAAGCACGTCACACAAGCGACAACTCACAATGCAACACAAACACACACCACACAGCGATCAACGTCAGGTCCCCAGAGCTGGGAAGAAGCAACCTCAGAGCAATAAAACCCTCCTTAGGGATAGACAGAGCAGCGAGAGAGAGAGAGAGCTGAGGGTTGTTGTAAAAATGTGTATAAATGTTCTGGCAGAAGGATGCATACTAACTGAAGACAACCACAGAACTAGACATTCATTAGATCTCTTATGCTGGGTCGCCTCATAAAACCAACAAACAGAAGAACAGAACAATGTCAGGCAAACAAAGCTGTGCTGTATCTGAGCATGGCCTGTTCTCCCTTTCTCTCTCTCTCTCCCCTGAATTACACCTATTTTAGGGCTGAAAGCGACAAGGGAGGCTTTACCCCCCCCCGTTTCACATCCTCCTCTCTTCACTTCACTCCACTCTTTTGTTTTGTTTTCCTAATGCATCTCTAAATCCATCTTAGGGATGAAATGGTGCAGAACAAATCCTGACTTCAAGCCCTGAAAATTAAAAGACAGCAGCGAGGGCCTCGATTCCTGTTGATGAAGAGATATATACACACAAAGAGAGCAAATATTCGCGTATACAGCAGTTTCACACTCCACGTCTCTCCAGGCGTTCGGTACATTCTGAAAGCTTTATTCTTAAGCTTGAGTTTAGGCTTAGTTTGGGTTAAGTTTCAGCTTACATAAGGCCAGAGAGCCGGTGAGCAGCGGGGACAGCAGCAGGGCGCTCACGGAGAGCAGGGTGGGCAGGCGCCCGGCTGGCAACATTCTGCAGATGACCTTTGACCTGGCTGGACAGCCGCGGCCCCACAAGCTGGAGACGAGGGGTCTGCACGCTGGACGTTTGGCACTCTGGAAGAGAAAGGAGAAACCATGATGAGTAACGCTTTTATAGCACGCAGTAGTAAATGATGGACAAGGTACACAAATCTTGTGTGTTAACGTCACTTTCCAGTCAACCATCAAATGCATATACCCGCGTTTCCACGCCTGCTCCACAAATCGCAAGATGCAGTTTGCATCCCCTGAGTTTAGCCTGTGTGCATGCCCGCAGACTCGCAATTAACTGTTTTACACAACTCATAATTAGTCAGGTTTTATCACTGGATCTCGTCATTATTTACTTATCCGCCCATCTTGTAATTACAAAGACACTCATCAATATTTCAGGCGGTGTCTCTTTGTTTTAGCCAAATTGCGATTAATCCCTGCGCGCTGCCTCTGGAGTTGACTGCCGGTTGCTGTGTGTCGCACACGCGGGGCGGAAACCCGGCGAACGTGTTTGTAAAGCATTTAATTAAAGATGGCAGGAACATCAGATGGCGAGATGGCAAGAGACGAGCGAACATGTGTAGCTGTGTTCAGAGAGCTCACGTTATGATTAAAGGAGCTGTTGACATTAGCATTCCAACTTCGTAAACAGTGACACTGTGAACCTGCGAGGACCTGCGGTTGGGGGACACCTATAAACCACCATAACAACCGCACAGCAACACCCTGGCAACCAGTCAGACATCAACATCAATCCTTTGTACATGTTATATGTACATATTTGTAGAAGCGTATATCTATAGCAACTTACAGTGCCTTCAAGCTATACTGTATCTGTGTGTTTCCTGGGTTAAACAAATTCTGAAAACGAAACATTTCGTTTCTCAGCAGATCATCAGTAAAACCTTCAAATAATCTCCACTTTGTACAGCAAGCACAAAAGAGTGATAACTTTGTTCAGAACATTCACTGTTGGACGTTAAAGCTGCAATCGGTAACCGTTTTGGGTTAAAAACGAACAAAAAATTCCCAAGAAATGCAAGTCTGTCTTTATTTCACTTCAACATATGTAAAAAAAAAAAGTGTGTGAAGTAACCTGCAATTTACTGTTTCAAACAGAGGTGGCGACGGGGAGGCAAAGCTAAGGATTGCAGCATTAATTTTAAATGAACAGTAAGGCACATAGTAATGTAAACTACAATGTGATAAATACAGTGAAAAATACAGTCATATTTTACAATACAGAAAATCAGAACGTTACCACCATCAGCCTTGTGGAAAAAATGTCAAAGGTGCCTGACGCGCTCAGAGATCTAGGTCATGGTTACCGACAACACAATGCAAAAGAAGTCTACAATCGTCCTACCCAGAGGACACACGAGGCACTTCAAACTTTAATGAGTCTTTTGTGTACCAAGAAAGCACAAAGCACAATGGAGTGCCTACACACACATACACAATCCTGTCAGTCTGTACTCCTACTTTCCAGTTCGCTACTCTAGTGTAGCATGCACTGTTTCCAGAAAGCCTGCTAGTCATAATGTGGGAGTGCGAGGCTTGTGACAGCTGGTTTGTCAGCTAGGGGTTTCCTGTCAACCTGCGTGGCAACAGGAAATTCTGCACCATATAAACAATTGAAAGCATCACTCGAAAGGCTCAGTTCTGGATCTCCACGACCAGAGAGCCCAAAGCGGACACGGCATTCCCATACAAGAGGATAAAGGAGTCTGTTGTGATTTATGTCGCTGTTTTACATTGGCAGAGCTGCAAAACTCCAAAGGCAGCCTTCGTTTACCAAGTATTCTGGTCTTGGAAGTTGGAATAAAAAGAAAACAATAAGACATTCTTAGGGAGCTCCTCCACACTGAAAATTCAGCTGAAAATGTTTGCTGTGAATAAAACTTGGAACCACAGACTTCTACAATTTCCACCATCATCTCACTGCTCGGATATATATACTGTTGCTCTATAAAGATATATAGATATGTGACTGATCCAAACCAGCATTACAACATTTACCTCATTATTTTACGCAAGTCAATGACATTTCTGACTCAACAGATGCCCACCAAAGAACTGATGAAATGCACTGACAGATTACCTAACGCAGAGAGAAACGATTAAACCCAGATTAGCATTACACCTTCAAACGAATGCTAAAGTATATATTTTATATATGCCATAACATTTACACCACCAAATCTCTCGGTCCGCTCTGTTAAATTCATGTTCACCTGGTTTAGCTTTCAAAGGCTGGGAAAGGGCTGTGCATCTCCACCGCACTGCTATGCAATATGCAGAAGGACCTGTGTCTATGAATAATTGAGCTATAAGGAGAAGAGAATGTTCTCTATGTTTTCTATGCTTGTCTCATCACAAACCAGGAATTACACAGCTAACACGGAACATTCTCACAACGTTGGCTAATGTTCCCTAAAAGTTATTCCCTCAAAGTTATCAAAAACGTTATTCTTAAAGTGGTTAGTGGAACACTTTAAAAATGCTACAGAATTAAAAATGTTTTAATAATGTTCTTATAACCAAGCAAAAACGTTAATACAACATCTAAAAAACTGGACATTTCAATTGTTTCCAGAACGTTTTTGTTACTTTTGTTACTTGAAACATCAGGGAAACCTAAAGTTGTAGCTGGGTAAGGGAGAGATCTCAGCAAAACAAATACTAAATCTGTTACAAATCCGAACAAATGCTAAATGTTCAGCATGCAAATTTCTGAGGCTCGATTTCATTATGTGTTGGACAGCGAGGTTGTGACTCTTGACGACCATCTGACGGCCTTTTGGGACGTGCATTTATTCATACCCTCTCCCACGCTATCAGTGAATCCATGCCTCTTCATCTCTAGCGCTCCTGCATTTCTATCTTTCCCTCACGGCCGCACTTGTTCATGTGAATGTGCAGTGTTTTGTGTTGTGTGGAGCGATCCAGCAGTCAGATGTAATCAGGGCTGAACTCAATGACTGGTTGGCTTCCATGTTTTCATACATTATTAATGCTAACATGTTGGATTCAGTGCTGAAACGAGAGGGTGAAAAAGAGAGAAACCGACAGAAAGACTGAGCAGAGGAAAAATCCAAGATTTTTTTATAAAACATGAATATTTGAAATTAAAAGAAATATTATAATTAATTAAAATATTCACATTTAATTATCAGATATTGCAATAAAAGGGAAAAATATTTCTTTTTTAAAATTGTCTCATCAGACAAATTAAACATAGAAACAAACAGTTTCAGCCATAAATAACAACATCGGACAATTTCCAAATAATATCCATTTTAAAATGCTGCGTTTTAACCACAAACTTCAAAGCTTCCACATTCTAGCGCATAAACAGGAATATCACAACATCTTTGAAGAGGCCCCTTTGAACATAGTTAAACGCAAACACTCCGTCTGCAGAGCACATCCATGTTGCATTTAATGCATTAGTATTAATGCGAGTGATAATTACAAAATCCGCAGTGCTGCTGGGGGAGGGGCGGCTGAGAGGCAGAGAGAGAGAGAGAGAGAGAGAGAGAGAGAGAGAGAGAGAGAGAGAGAGAGAGGAGACAACACTGTGAGTTTATATACGCCTACGTCTGTGTTTGTACTTGAGCGGCGTGTGAGTTTCTCGCATGGCGGCACGCCACAGAAATCGATGCAGAACAAAAAGGCTAGCTGCAAGGCATGCAGACGAAGAAACCAACTACTGTGCAGATGCGTAGAAAGGAAACAGATGTAGCTGCAGAACAACTGGGAGACGAGCTAATGTGAGTGTGTGATTTTTAAAGCTGGATAATCAGAGGAGGAAACTGCCAGCCAGATCGCAGTCCCCAGTGAATCTGTGTGATGAAAATGGAGGGAAGAGACCATGGCGGACATCCAATTAAAACTTCCAATTAAGCACCTCAGGGATCATTCTTCAAAATATAGAGATCAAACTGCTGATAAGATCGGACGTGCTCAAAAAGATGCCGCGCTACGACTCGCAGGACGAACACGCCAGTGGCCCTTTTAGTCACCCTTGAAAAAAAACAACACATAATAGATGACAACAAATGCATTTAGTCACTTCAGAGACAGACAGACAGATAGATAAACAGACAGACAGATAGATAGGACAGACAGCTAGATAACCTGAACCTGCAAGCTGACCACCGCAAAAGAACACAGGGTCTTCTCCAGATTCATTTCAAATATTTCTCTTGGACTGGCTTGTAAAATAACCTGATGGCATGCTCTAAAAATGCAACATTTGGAGGAAAATGATCTCTTACAGAGGGGTCCAATAAAAGAATGTCATGTCCTTTTCTATTTACGACCAAACCTAATACCCTTTGAGGAGCCCCAGTAAGGGTGACGTCCAGCGCTACAGACATCGTACTAAGCACTTCTGAATGGTTCTTGATTCAATTCAGGACACACACTCCCTTTGCGGTCACACACACTTGTGTCTGTCCGCAGTAGTGAAGTAGAAGTGCATGCACACACACACACACATCTGGCTTTTATCAGTGCCAGGTTCAACTGTGTAGTCAAACCCGGCATCCCATTGGCTGCCTTGGCTGCCAATGTCCATCCCTACGGTACAGCAAAGCATCAAATTCAGCCAATCAGCTTCAAGAATTCAACTGCCATGTTCTCTCCAGCACTGACAGTGTAAATGAGAAATGAAAACTGTCTCTATTTGCTTTCTTAAAAAAAAGTCTCTTATTGTTGCTTTCTTAATCAGTGTTGTGTAATGCCTCTTTTTACCAACCAATTTCTGATGAATGAAAATCACACATTTCAAAAATCATGTTTATGTTACATTAACAATTTTAGAAGCCAATGTAATGTATGCATTAAATTAACGTCGTGACTGTAGATAAACCAGAGTTTATGTTTGTTTAAAATGGCAAGATCTGATCATTTTGACACACATGCATAAATGACTCTGAAATTCAATAACAGGCCATCCCAAAGCTGCAGCACTGTTGACATGCATTAATTGCGACATGGAAACAATATTGATCTAACAACACTTCCTGCCTTACAGGAAGCTTGATGATAATGATATTCACTAATTCTTCCTTTCCCTGCTCACACACACCAACTCGCGCACACACTCGCGCACCCCAATATATGGTTAAGTAAAAATGTGCATTAAAAAAAATAAGCCCATTTTGAGACACAAGTATCAATGCAAAAAATATGAATGGTCCTATAAAGGCTTTATTTTCCTCAAGCTTCATTTTCTATTTGTGAAACATGGGCCGGGCACATTTGCTGAGATAAAGCCTTATCTTACATTACAATGTAGAGCAATCACACAAATTCACATATATCTGTTGGAGTATAAAGTAAATGCTGGTTGCTTGTTATTCTCATCTGCCTCCAGCGCTCCAAATAAACACTTTAAAATCACAGCATCGCCAGGAGGTGATGGTCTCTCACTTAACACACACACCTGCTATTGTCATCAGTGAGAGAGAGACAGAGAGAGAGAAAAGGGTGAGAGAGTATGTGAGAGAAAGAGGCAAGAGAGAGAGAGAGGCAGAGAGAGGAGTGTGTATGTAAGAGAAAGAAAAACGCAGGGGAAGAGAAAGACAAAGACAGAGCGAGAAGACCCAGCAGTATCACCAAGATCTTCTGTGACCAAAGCTCTCCTTCCTTTGTGTTTGTTTACAATGGCATCGAGATGATCTATGGCTTTGCTCTGCGCTGCAGATGTGCCGGGGATCCAGAATGAAATGTTTGATGAAAAATAACACACGCCGGAGTCTCGCTGTCTGCCCAAAAAAGAGAAGACGACAACAAGGCAGGGGACCCTGCCAAGAGACCATCTTTCTCCTTCCTAAACAGGCATTACATAATTCTGACTACAACCAAACAGAGGCCGCGTTTAAATGTGATTGTGTTCGTAAACGCACCCTCACGTCAGAAGAAAGATAGTGGTGTTTCACGCTGATAAGTCATTCACAGAACCTGGTTTTGACCTTTCAGAAAATCCCAGCGTCTTTTCACCTGTGTGAGTGGGAGAGATGTCCGCTTCATAACCTCACGAAATGCGCTACAATGCAGAAAACAGCACTCCCTGCATGTGGCTTAAATAATACACAACATCAAAAGTTTTGTGGATTTTAGTATGTTATACTGGTATGTGGTGTGTATGTTAGATCTGCAGTCATCTACAAGCTACTGTGCTCCTACAAAAAAGTTTTTGTTAACCTATCAAACTTCCCCGTCTTTAATATTAATTTTTATCACAACCTCGCATTTTGCACAACCCTGTCAATCTAACTCCGTCAAGCTTACACACTCTGAAAACACACCTGGATCTATGAACATTCTGCCCAGGTAGATCAAAATGAAAAGGGTGGCTGTGATGAGCATTAAATGTTTCTTATTGTAAGTTTAGGACAAAAAATAAGGTTACTAAGTTACATGTTAACTCTTTGACATGTTAAAAAAAAGGCAGGACACATTGGGATGTGTATCATTTAATTATAAGCTCGGCCTGGCTGCACTGGGTCTGATCTGCTTTAGCGCTGGAAAATAAAACCAACATCACACTCTGGACTCCTGCCAAGTCATCTACATGCGATTTCTGCCCTTCAAGTCCAACTGAGAGCTTTTCAAGGGCTACCCTAAAGGCTGTGAGGAATAAATTACATTAAGCTTCGGCGCCCCCTGGAAATTGGAATACTTTTCTTAGCTTGGTAAATAGCGGACGGGGTGGCTTCACATAGGTGCTATGAAATTGCGGAATAAAATCATTCAAAACAAGGTAAATAAATCGTTATTTGGGTACCTGGCAACCTATGATTCGGCTGTGGCTCCAGAGGATGGAATGTTTCCTTTCAAACACAGACAATTACGCTGCCACTCACTGTTATTGACGGTGAAGCCTGAGGGAGGGTGAAGGGGAAACATTAGCATTCCAACACACGTTTATTTACTGCACGCTAGGTGCAACCACATTGCCGCAGGCGGCGTGTAGCTGCTTTACGCCACAGACAACATCCTGCGATGCGCCTGTATAATAGCAGCAACAGTCTAATCCCACCACCAATTTGGTCGATGAATTGAACAGCGCAGCTCAATTTTTCAAGTGTGTTTGAGTGTAAAAGCTCCGTTAGTGCTTGACCGCCATAACCGTTTCACATTTAAGAGTTTTTATTTGCTCAAACGGTACCTGAATCGTACAAGTGGCACTATTCAGAATAAGAGCTCTTTCCTCAAGGACTCCAGCGCCCCCCCCTCATCTCATTAACTGAAATAACTTCATTGTGTTAATTAACAACCCCGGGGTCAACCTGTCGGCTTGTTTATACGCGCGCCACTCAACTGGGCCAGCTCCGAATTCGCGAGAAGTGACACGTTAATGGTCGCTGTGGCAACAAATTAGGAATCCTGCTTTTTTCGCCCCTGTATTCACCATAATAAAACCATTTTGCTCAAGCACGTTGACTCCTCACCGCTGTAATTACATGACAGCGCTGTGGTGAGTGGGTGCAGGAGTGTATAATCACATTTTGACCGAGACTGAGGCCTCGGGAGAGTGTGTGTACACAGAGGCAGACGTGATTGTGTGCGAGTGAGGTAAGTGTTTTTGGGTTCATGGCAAGGCTGAGTGGATGGTTGCGCCCCCTCAGTCTGCTGAACAAAGAAAGAGAGAGAGAGGCAGGGAGAGAGACGTGTTGAAGACAGAAAACAGATGGCCAGGTTTGGATTTGTGTCTCATGTTTGTCACCTTCCTTCAGCTCCGCTCAGGAATAACAAGTGGCCACTTTTTATGGCTATTGTAAAAGCTGCGAGGAGAAGGGCAAACAGAGAGTGTTATGTGAGTCTCGGATCTGGGCCACACACTCCCTCATTCCCACATTGCTAATTCTGTGGCTCTCGCTGACTGTGCTTCTGGGTAGCACAAGAGGGCAATTGTAAACTGTGGACAGGGGGCCAGGGGTCAGGTGACCTCACATACTCATGTGACTACACTAGGAAAGAGGGTATAGGACAGGCCGGGCTGAGGCAGAACCTTCCAAAGAGTCTCATAGCTGCAAGAACGAGCCAACAAGGAACAGAGAGTGCGCTGTCTATTTATCAAAGTGCCACTCATAAACAGGCCTCAAAACACTGGGTTATTGTTAGAGTTCGACCTTGTAAACTGGACATAAAGGATAGACAGTGTTCTCTAAATCTTAAAGCTGACACTACACAGGGTTGAATCATAAAAACCTACACCAATGCTCAACAAAATCTGCCCTTACCGAACCTCAGACCTTTGGCCTTCCCAAAACAGCTTCTTATTCTCTCTTCTGGCAACTGAGAATCTGCAGGAGGGGTCAGAGGTCAAAGGTCAAGCAGCTGGTAAATGCTCTTTTTTTTTAACCACACAGCATTCTTAGTTTGCCAGGCACTGCTGTTGAGAAACAAACTGGAGAATAATGTTGCAAGCCTGTCAAAAATTAGGTCGTTCAACCAAACAGAGTTGATGTATTTCACTGTTTACACAAAGTAATGAGCAACGGTGTCGAAAGCAACATTGCGTGCCAAGGACGACCCCGAAGGCGCCCCGTACTCTCACTCATGTCAGGCAACTGGCCTTTTTAACAGAGTATCAGGCGATAAGTCGTCCCCGCGTGATGTTAGGTGTTGCTAGCATGAACGCAGAGATGCCTTAGCTTTTTTATCTTTAAAGAGATCTGACAGGTCCTCCAAGCTGCGAGACATTACCTCTCACTAGAGTTTGACTCAGTGGTGGCACGTCAACTGCCCCAAGGCCTCCAGCGCATCCAAAGGGTTCCGAGTGGTCTAAAAAATGACAAACATAGAACACACAGGTAAGAAACCGACAGCACCACACCAGGAGGCAAACTGTGTCCTCCTCAGTACCCCTCCATCAACAACGCTCAATTGACTCGGCTTGTGGAACAACAGTCTCAAATAGGAAAGAAAAATGACTTGAGTAAACCTTTTCTCAGGAGAGAGAGAGCACATTCAGGTCAGGTTGATGAATAGATCTCTCTGATTGGTTGACCCATGGAGGGAATTGACACAAGGCCGTTTTCTTGTAACTAAGAAGCATTGATTATACAACAATCAATTTTGTTATGATTGCAACAATTGTGTAAATGTCTGAAACTGTGAGAAAAAGAAAATCCAATAGTATAGGCTTTGCAACTATTAGTTAACAAACGGTAAAGTTTCTTAAAGCTCTTATGAGCTCCACAATCAGATACAAACAAAGAGAGTCTAATTCTTATCTTAGATAAAGTTACTTAGCTCTCTAACCTAATATCAATACTTCAGCAAGCCAGTTTTCATGCGTACAAAAAAAGCAAGTGGTATTCCTGTTCATTTCTGGCTAGCTCTTGGTAAGGAAGTCCTGGCTGCTTTGTGTTGTTACGAATCCCACCCCCTTCATCCCACCCAAGTCTAGTTAGCGCCTGCTGAGCAAGAAGGAAAATGTGTGGGCAGACTTAATCAAAATCACTCGTGAGGAATTTGAGTGCTTTAAATTAAGAAGCTTTGACACTCTTTTCTGTAGGTCTCTCCGGTCTAGCCACCTGGTGTTGAACATCTGCTGGTTTTAAAGAAGAGCACAACACATCAACAGAACTTCCAACAGCCCTTTCTAAAATCTAATACAAGGACAAGACAACCTTAATCTGTCTTTGACTTATGTTTTTGCCTGTATTTTTTTGTCTACACATTCCTTTATCTATTCCTCTGAGGGACGGCGGCGGAAACCTTACTGCACTTGAAATGTGTGCCGACAGGATTCTGAGACTTTAAGAGCATTCTGGGAGAGTAGCTAAGGGTGGCTGTGTTGCATCTTTTTCAGGGGGTTCTTGAAAGAATCGGATCGTTTTGCCAACATGGAGCTGTTAACAGATAAGTGTGTTTGCTTGCTAATCATGTGATGCTAGTCCTTCATTCCATCTGTTTGGTTAGGAAGAAGAAAAATTACTGTGAAAGATAAAGACGGTGAGTGAGTGAGGGGGTGTGAGAGATAGAGAGGAAAAAAAAGGCAGGTTTTTGAAAACGTGGTGGTAAAAGAACTGAAGACTGCCATTCCAGTACAGCCCAAGCTGTTCGGTTGTCGTCAGGCATGCTCAGCAAGGTGCAGTCTGTTCCATATGGCTCTCTCGGATCTGCCATCTCAAGGGGAATAACTGCCTGTGTGAGTGTGCTAGGAAGAACGCGAGATAGCACGACTGCGTTTCAGTACCAAATTTTCAGTTATGTAAAATGTCAAGCAGACAAGGTTCTGTCTCTTCAGTCCAGCTCTGCCTAACACAGAGTACACAAGGCCCTTTCCAAAATGTATTTTCTTGGCGAACTTCTGCTCCGCTGAGTTCCCCGAGTGCCTCAGAAAAACTTTCCAAAGCAAACCTTGCTTAGGGAGATGCTTGGCCCACAATCGTAGCAACCCTCGAGGATATTCCCATGGAATAAACGCAGGTCCCTAAGCAGTCTCCCTCTCTCTCATAGACACAATTTACCAAAGCTATTGTGTTCAACAACAAAAACACTTAGGAAACATGCTGCAAAAATTGCACCATATAAGAAATTACACAAATAAATGTAGTCACTTTTTTCACACTGTACAAGGCACATCCATGACTAAAAACAAACTTGATTTAATGTTGTATCATCACACACAGTTTTGCTTATTTGGATAATTCACCGTCTTTTAAGGCTATTCTGAATTAGCCTTAAAAGAAAAATACACTGAAAGTGCAGAATTAATCAATGAAATTAGTGTTTTCTCTCATAAAACAATTCAGTTGGCCTTTAACTTCAAAAACAACTGACAAAACGTGAGTCTTAGCATGGAAAATGGAGCAGCCCTCCTTTCCCCTGATGGAGCAGGAGTAAAGAGAATTGTGTGGTCGTGTGTAAGCGAGGGCTTGATCGAGCGAGTGCGAATGGTAACAAGGCCCAAGGGGCTGAACAGACAGGCAGTGAAGCTGTGGGATTATAGGCTGAGATTGAATAAACTTGTGGATGAAACACACATAAGAGAAAAGGCACGGGAGCCTTGTTTACTAGAGTGAGTTCCCAGCTAACAGGGAACGTTCTTAGAATGTTGGCTCTCCGTTCTCTTCATGTAGAATCGTTCTCTTGAAGTTCCCTCAAAGATATAAGAAACAGTCTTATATGTAATGTTAAAAACATTACTGCATGTAACGTTTGTCCTCAGACGAGCAGGGTTTAGTAGGTCTGTGTGCTGGATCTGAAAGGAAATAGATTTAACTCGTATAGATGACAGACTAGCACATATATAATGGGAAAACAAAAGTTCTGAGTCAGATCATATTAAAGGCGGTTTCCCTCGTGTGCATGCAAAACTGGATGTGCATTTAAAGAGTGACCACTTCAAAATCGAAAAGCATTCAACATTCATATAATGCGCAACCAATAAACTCTGCTTTCCTCTAATTATGCCCAATAAATTGTCACAACACAATGTCAGCTTCCTCAAATTAAGCTACGACATAAAAGTCATGTTCAAAAGGCAAAATACTAAAAATGACTGTTTTTGTTGAATGTAGTACACGCACTGCATGCATGCAATATCTGCTACATACATCACACAACAAAGCACACTGTCGTGCAATACGATATCCCACAATGCATTGCGACTGTTTCTTGACTTATTTCACTGGCCTGCAAAACTGTTAAAAACAAAACTGGATTAAAAATATAATAGATTGACTTCCAATCGTTTCACTAGCCATCCCTTACAAAATCTAACAAGCAATGCAATGAGATCATGCTACTCTTGAAATGTTTATCATTGCATAATGAGATAAAAGTGAGCAGTGAGCAGTACGCAGTACGCACTTCTCCAATTCCAACCAAGCAGTAAGCTAGTATCTTATTCTGAACACAGACAGGGTCTCAGCGAGTGTGTGCTCAGAGCTGGAGTTAGTGTGTGTGTGAGAGTGAACAGGAGGGGGTCGGCAGGAGATTACAGCCGGTCGCCATCGCTCCCAGTGGAAATGTGAAGCAGCTGTGGTATTCCGAGGCCCAGTGTGCTGGGGCTGATAACACTGCCTCCTTTGTCCATCTGCCCTGACTTTCTGACATTCCCTCACTCACTCGCTCTCATTCTGCATCCCTCCCCATTTCTCCACATTTCTCACTCGGCCGCCACTCGTCTAGAGAAAACAATCTTCGGTGGGGAAGTGGGGGCTCTCAGACTCACACACCACTGAAAGATAGTCTCACAAACACAATACACACACAGAGAGAGCATGCAGACACACAAGAGCCATGATGTGTTGTTTAAGAAACTGACACCAAGGTGCTTGTTTCATGAAATTGTCTCTTTCCTGTCAAAAACTTTGTGGGGTTTTTGAAACACACTCTCCTAAAGAAAACAAACACCCGAAACGGCAAGAAAATCTTAAATATAGCTTCTGCCAGACTGAAATTATGGAAGGGTTTGACTCTACAAATTTAGACCTAAACCCCCCAAAGGAAGTTAAAACAAAATGTCAGGCATGTCTTAAAAGCACCCATAAAAAAGAAAAATCACAGATGAGATCTCTATAACATCTCAGATCTTCTTTCCAGGCAACAAAAAGACTGAATGGAGAACAAATGCAAATGTTTCCTCAAGTCTTCTGCATCTCAGATGTTTCTCCTAAGAAAAAGATTCTTAAAAAAAACTCACCCATCTCGAGTCTGCCGTCAAAAGCCACGATCATGAAATATTTCAAAATTAATATTTCTCGATAAATTTATCTAAAGTTTATTTTATCCACAGATTATTTTAATGTAAAATATAAATTTGTTTGACAGCACATTATTCTTTAATGTATGACAACAATTATCTCGTTTGTATCCATTTTTATTTCTCCAAGAAATTCTAAGAGAAACATCTGAGGTGAAGTTGATCCTTAAATGAAACAGCTGAGAGTTCCATCAAATCTCCTGAGCCATGAGAGAGCAACCTCTGAGCATTAAACAGTTGAGATTTTCAAACATTGTTTCTGTAACAAATGCTAGCAAACAAAAAAGCAACAGAACTTTATTACGGATTTACATATCACAAAATATCTTTAAGAAGTCTTTTAGGTAATTGACGTTCATCTATCTGCTCCAGAGGCTCAAAATGACACTTTGCTTTGTGCGAGACGAACCTCAACAGACAGCAGTACCTAAAAAAACAATATAAACTATTATAAAAAAAGTCACAGCACAACTTTCACATCAGCTTCTACAAACCAGATTCCTCTAGAGACAAACATACAGACTCAGGCGACTACACTAAGACAGAAAGAACGGAGTTATCAAAGGAATTCCCTCAGAGATCGGCTACCTCGCGGAAATGACAATGCATGAGGCGTTTGTTTACTTTCCCGCTCATTAGCGTGCAGGATAATTGTCCTCGCCGAAGAGGCTTCGCAAAAACTCGATTCCCCTTGTTTACGTCAACGTGGAATAGCTGAATTCAGCTGTCCGCTCAGTGGACGTAATCTACCTCCGCTCTCCGCGCCTGGCAGCCCCTTCCCAGCATTCCACAGATAAAATAGTACTCGACTCTGAATGGTATTTTAATGAGAGTGTGGGAGAGAAACCGTTAAGTGCTGCTCTCTGCATGCTACCGTCTGAGTCTGGCTTCCCTTTACGCCCCTAACAATTAGTTAGCTAATAAGCATCCACTGCGAGAAAAATATCTGCTCTCTATGTGATCGAAGGAGCCCCGAGACCTACTGCTACCGAGCTCCATTGGTGCATGCAACGGCACTCACAACACCGTCGTGTGCATGCCGCTGCTATGCTGCTGTTGTCAACGTACCCTTGGAGAAAGGACGTACATTAACCTTTTAAGGGCAGGTTAATGTATGGAGAGCTTTTATAGCCAGTGATGAATTCATTACCTTGACAATTTCAGCTGATTCGCCATTTCAACCTTCTACCCACGAAAGTACGGATTGCGTTTTAAAAGCCCTATCTGTTTTAACCTTAATCTAACCCTCGTCAAAGAATCAATTATGTACCAAGAAGCATCAATGTCAAACAGACTGCCCGTGCTGCAGGGGTCTGTTTAGCCCAGCTCACGCTGTCAAGGCAGGGAGTCTTGGTTTGAGTGTCACATTAGCGTAACATGCACACTAGCACACTAGCCCACTAGCTACCCAGACCAGAATGGCAGTTTTGGGCTACTAAAAATTTACAATTTTGCCAAGAATTTTTAGATTTTTAACTACAAATTTACTGCGATTTTACAATTTTACTACATATTTACAGTCAGTTTACGATTTTACTACAGGTTTTACTGGAATTTTTACTATGATTACTATGATTTTAACTGCAATTTTACTATTTAATGGAATTTTACTACAACATTTTACTGACAAATCCTCTTTTACTGGGACCCCAAGAAGGCATGTGGCCAAAATTACCAGGATGTTCCTTTGACAGCGAGTTTTCTTTAGCTAAATGGCCACCGGAGTTGGAATCAATTAAGGCTGCAACTGAAAACATTGGAACAGTCGGCATACATGATTAGCACATCTATTAAATTTAGCTGCGTACAGAGGTGCGACTGTGCGGTTGACTCATCTTGTGTGGAGGCAGCCGCCAATAAATCTTTGCCTATGGGAAACGTCACTGATCCTCTTTAGTTACCCGAGCGTGATACGCCACTTATACTCTTTTCCATTTGCAAGTCAAGTGGTTTGCTTCGTATTCAGCACAGATACGGGCGACGGATAGAATCTCCACAGGACTCCAAGCAGATTGATAAAAGCTAAATTGATACATACAATACATGGCTGTTTATGAAACATTACAAGGAAAGGCTACAAGAAGACACACAGGTACAACAGACAGTCATGAAATGACTTCAGGAACACCCGAACAATGTTTAGCTTTTCAATCCACTTCTGACAGAACTGGCTAAACTGATGTGGCCGAACGACCCAAAGGATCATGGGAATACGAAACAGCCTCTGATGGTAATGCCAAGGTAGATGCTGGAGCTAGAAGCCCAGCTGAGGTAATTTTCCGGGAATTCCCTGGTGAAAGACATTAGCAGTTTTAGCAGTGGCTAAAACAATGGGCATGCATTGGCAGAAGAATGGAAGAGAAAAACAAGAAAAAAGCAAAATGAAGGCTTCTTGAAAAACCCAAATTCCTTCTGCTTCTGTAGCGTCTCTTTCATCTCCACCCGAGGCATGGGCTAAAAATAGAGAGACTGGGAAAACACATTTTTAGCTCTAGAACTGTGGAGAACTTGCTTTGACACTGAGATGATGGGCTGGAAGTAGAAAAACACAAACATATTGAGTGGAAGAGCTTAATGCATTATTTTAAATTATACACACATACACACTAATATATATATATATATATATTTTTATATATATATATATAAAGGGGAGGGTAAGGGTAATTTAATGGGGGGTGCACCACTTCCTGTCCACCATCTGATTCCATTTGAAGTTTGGGCTGCACGCACTGGGCATGAATGGGGACTTCAAAGTTTCCAAGAAGAGGTGAATGTATTTATAGACAGGGCTGGTGGTAAAGCTGGCAGTAGTGCTGAAGGGGCGTCTAGAATAAAAAGCAGCATTCCCCTGAAAGAACCTGCCGGGAGCCAAAAATAACTCTGTACGGCAGCCAGGCCCCAAACTGATTAACGACTCTAGGCTACGATTGAACACTGTGTAAACAATGCATACTGAACTGCAACTCAACAAACATGAGCAGGGAATTGTCCCGTCGGAGCAGAAGAAGCGAAGAACGGTTGAATTTCAGAACAGATACGTGCAGAACGAAGTAACATCTGGAAAATACGTTTGTGTATGTTGCAAATATGTTTGCTGTTCTGAGAAATTCTGGCACAGGGAACGTTTTCAGACTGTTGGCTAATGTTCTCTCAACGGTATCAAAACGTTCATACAGTAACGTTAGTAAAAACATTAATACAATGTCTTAAAAAACTAGACGTTTTGAACTTTCCTTAAACTAAGTAACATTTTTATAATTTTTGTTACTTAATGGAGACATTACGGAAACAGAAACCTAAAATTTTAGCTGGGTATGCGTTAAAATTTTGTGACCAACAACAGTCTTCTTTTAAGTGTGTGCCATTTTCTCCCTAATGAAAGTAGCGTATCAATAAGACGTCATGGAATATCAATTATTTGCAATGAAACGCAGCGATTAATCATGCAGAATGCATCCAGTAACATGCATTAGTAAAGCAGATAGAGCCAGTTTTGATTTCATGTTGACTAAGGGTTTGGAAGTGGCATCCAAGTCTTACAGTTTCATGACAGACTCTGTGATTTATCATCCTAGATACAGTCATACATTATAGAGTTTATCTGCATCCGACCGCATGCAATGCAATTTATCAGACAGCGCGCTCTTGGATGTGATTAAAAGTAGTTCTGTGGGTAACTGGATGCATTTGTATGCGAGCGCCAAAGCCTGTCGCGTTAGCCGAGCTACAATGAATCTTTTGGCGACACTGTATCCAACCAAGAGACCTTGACAGAAATCTATGCTGGAGCCAGACGAAACTCACACACATACACACACATATACTCCCAAACACACATCTAAATGAAATACGCATGAGGCACTTTGGCTATTTCCATGAAACACTTTGTATCTAGACGGCTGAGAAGACAAAGAGTTTTTTGGACCACTGCCCCTACTGAGAGGACAGAAGATTGTTGGATTAGAGGCGGATATACATATACATCAATGTGTATATGATACAAATATGAATATACCAATATGAATACCTTAAGTTGTTAATGGAACGTTTTAAAAATTTTACAAAATGGTAAAAAAACAACAAGCATATAACTGGACATTTAAAAGTAACATTTTTAACATTTTTGTTACTTGATGGAAACATTATGGACGTGTTCTTTCAACCTAAAATTGCTAGCTGGGTTACACCCTGCTATAACCATATCAAAGCTTTTATTGCACTACAATCTCATGAAGCTTTCTCTGGTAATCATCTACATTTGCATTGTATCATTTGTAATTTGCACTAATCTCTATCTCTACATCTGAATGACTATAAAGGCTACATGATTCCAATCACATTTACTGAGAAGAGATTAATATTCTGTTGCTTGGCTTTCTCTCGCTGTTGCTCATTGCAAGATGAATTTAAGGGGGAAAATTGGGCCAGCTGCCCTTGACACTTATCATCTAGAGTCGACCGAAGCTCATTACAGCAGTTTTGATGCAGGAAAGACGAATTGTATCAAATGAAACGATAAAGTAAGGTCAGTTACACAGCATCAGTCATTTACAAAATAACAAACAAATTGACAAACACTTCAGGTGAAGAGATTGAGAAACAAAAGGGCTGTAAACATGCCTGTTAAAAAAAGTGATTTAGAAAAGGCAATAAAAAGGATAATTGCTCACAGTTCGAAATATGAGGAGAGTTAATTTACAACAATGTTCACCCCACAACAATCCATGCTGATTGGCTTTGTCATCTTTGTGTGCTAATATAATGAATGTGTTCATTAACAATCAAATTCATTCAATTGCATGTTAACAAACACAAAACACAAAACATGCATGTTAATAAACATTAACATGCTTGTGTCCCAGAAAACGTGATGTGATTTAAGGATTGAAGAAGATATGGTTAAACGACAATAACAAATTTACACAAGCGCAAACCCATCCTGTGTGCGTGTGTTTTCATGGCAATATCATCCCTCCCCAACACACACAATTTCTATAAAAGCACAATTTCTACCAGCACAATTCACCACTTTGATGATATCTGCCTTCATGCCTTTTAAAACAGCATCGTTTCTGTCCTCCTAATCGAATTCACTCGTGTTACTATTTTCCATCTTGAGCCGCGTCCAAGAAGCAGGAGGAAACCTCGCAACGGGGTTGTGCAAGAGCCGACCGCACCGAGCTGCGATCCAAAAGCAAAATAAAGAAAAACAAGCCGAGCAGAGTGGATGAAAATCAATAACTCTCCTCAAGAACAGATCCACTACACATCCTGTTATTACTGCTATGATCTGTTTTCAAGCTAGAATTATGTCCTTTCAGAATGAGGCTAAATAAATAAGTCAAATTTATTTGTAATTGGTCACTATAAAGTTACGTTAAATCCTTGCTTGAGCATTTTGTGTGAAACATGCGAATAAAAACAGTCGGTGAGCAGACTTAAACCTGTGCCACATCTGTACAAATGAAACCCCAGCTAACAATTTTAGGTAATAAGAATGTTTCTGTAATGTTATTACAACAAAAACAAGTGACAAAAATGTTAAAAATGTCATTTTGAAAGTTTTAGGAACGTTCAAAATTTTGTACAATGTTTTTTTTAGACATTGTTTTAACAATATTGCTTGGTTATAAGAA
Source organism: Chromobotia macracanthus (assembly GCA_036877525.1). Taxonomy (NCBI): domain Eukaryota; kingdom Metazoa; phylum Chordata; class Actinopteri; order Cypriniformes; family Botiidae; genus Chromobotia; species Chromobotia macracanthus. The sequence goes on along the minus strand of JAZGTH010000033.1, from coordinate 2,020,892 downwards.
TGTTATTCAAATATCTTTTAATTTTGTAATGTTTAAAACATTCCACCTAACTACTTAACAACAGCACTTTTAAATAAATGACGAATAACATTAGAGTTGGCTGGGACATCTAGATTTACAAACCAACACCTTGCCTTATAAAACCATTTTTTCAAAGAGCAACTAATTTCCTGGCTAGTTCGGCTTTTTCCAGCTGCGTACAACGATACCCAAATTTTCACTTCACCCGCAGGGGCGGTTAGGAAGTCACCACGCTGCTTCCCAAAGTTGTTAGAAGTTTCCAGCATGGGACTGAGATGCCCCACATGGAGCAAGTAAGTTTCTCACAACATGGAAACCGACATCAAACGGCGGCCTCGGATGGTTGCGCACTCAACCCTCGCATGAAAAGAAACAGACAAGAGCCACATGAAAGCAACTTAACAACATGAAAAATACTTTGCGTGGTTCTTTTCTGGAATTTGAAAGAGTGCCACGAAATTTTGTGGAGTCGCCCTCACAACTTACAAAGATGTTATTCACCAGACACTTAGACGCTAACAATATTAGCTTGTGCAAATTACAAGCATGCCACCCTTAACTTTCAAACACTTCACAGTCATTATCAAAGCCTCTCGGTTTTACAAGACGTGCTGATCTCGTAAATTTGTTTTTTGGGTTTCAGCTAAATGAATCTTAAGCAAATTAAGTTGGCTTGGCTGTGTAAGTCGGTCCAGATGGGGACACACAAAGCTCAAATACAAAATAAAGACTAAATAACTCCCAACAACTGCATGGAAGCATGCTGACAACATTTAAGAACACCTTTGCAACCCCATAACAACGCCCTGGCAGTGTGCCATACATCATAGCTCCCTCACATTTCCTTTAGCAAATGTAAAATCTGCTTGAAATCCATGTTTCAAACATACACTTTAAATATTGTGCCGTTGTGTAGCAATTTAAAGTCTGATTTCTGTTTTCACTGGTTCTGTTTAGCTCAGATTAATGTGCATCTTGTATCCTGAATCACTTCTTCATTCCAGCTCCGGAACTCCCCACCAGCATGCACTCTGTCACCCGTGCACACACACCGCGCGCACACACACACACACACACACAACACACACACACACACCGCGCGCACACACACACCGCGCGCACACACACACCGCGCGCACACACCGCGCACACACACCGCGCACACACACACACACACACACACCGCGCACACTCTCACTACACACACACACTCTCACTACACACACACACTCTCACTACACACACACACTCACTACACACACACACACACACACACACACACACACTCACTACACACACACACACACACCTCAGCTCGAAATATACACAAATCAAGCCAAGCGAGTCCATTGGACCATACAGCTATAGATTAGACGGCTTCTTTTTCATGTTGTCCTAATGTGTCTCGTCATAAATTGTAAGTAAATATAAAAGAATTAAAAGAATATATAAAGACAATACAAGATTTTTGTTGCCATACTTTATGAACACAACACAAATTATTTCCTTTAAAATGACACAGAAAACACAACTGAAACAAAAACAATGCAAAACACAACTAAGCCTTATTTTGTTCTTTTTCTCACCGACTTTATTTAGCTTAAAGGGAAAAACTGCAGGCAACTGTGCGCCCTGGGCTCAATTTAGATGCCCTTTAATTAGGAACCGACAGACTATTGGTGGTAGGACATAAGCAGCACTCGTGTGACTAGGTGTGGGGTGGATCTGACCCCTCCTTCCGTGGTTTATTCCGAGCTGAGGCGCTTGGAGAGACGGAAGAGTTGGACGTCGCTTGAGGATACAGCTAGATAAATGGAATGTATACACCTATTGTTCACTGGTCACAGTGTAATGAGCCAGACGCCCCTGGGAGAATGAAATTTATTCCTCTGTCATTACACATACATCACCGAGTACCACACGCTCCGAAACGTAGCAAGTAGCTTCCATAGGCGTCACAGGGTAGGCTAAAGTGTAGCGTAGGCCATTTTATGAGAATCAGTTAAGTTAACAATGCTGCCTAAGAAGGCAGCTGCCAAGGTAGGCAGCTCACTAGGTTTCAGAACGGATCCCTTGCAAAAACAACACAAAAAACAATCTGCGGGTTATCACCACTGTGACCTCTAAAACACGTCACGTACTACTGAGATTAAACCTGCAGTGAATCTATGGAGTAGGAGATTATTAATACAAGGATTCCATGAACGCACTACCCTGCAGTCCCCCCACCCAACTCCCTGCCGGCCAGCTATGACTCCACACTCTGCAATACAGCCTCCCCTCAAATTCAATCTCATTACCAAAGCAATAAAACTGGCTCGGTCTCTCCCTCGCCCCGGCCAACCGCGGGAGCGCAGACACAAAGCAAGAAATCTCTCTGATCTTCGGGTGCCAAAACTCAGACTCAAGAATGCGTGCATGCATGCATGCATGATTGCGATGCATGTTAAACACGGGCCGAGAAATCAATATACTGCTTTTCAGAAGCTTGCAAATGCTTCTACGAATGCAAGATAAGTTGCTTTTATTCAAAAATGGATTTCTGATTACAAGTCACCCTGCTTTGTTCTCAAGAACGAAAACATGATTTTAAATTTTCATCAGGTGATGGCAGTCAGAATTAATGCATGCACTGGGAAAACAAAGTAAGAAACGGGAGCGAAAATAGAGTTGAGAAAACAAGTGTCGTTTTTTATTCATTTAGGGCTGTCAGACGATTACACTCAGTGAAGCTACACGATACGCTGATTAATTAATCAACTTAATTACAATTAATTACACATTACAATATTTGCCAAGAAAAGCCCCCAAATTAATATAATTCAGAGACAATACTGTGCTTTACCCAATCTACTAACACAAGAGCATAATTAATTTGTAACTAAAACATAACTAATTTAACCAAATCAACATGCTAAATTTACAGTCCTACTAACATGTGATCTAATACAAAATTCGCCCATCCCTATAAGAAAATCTGTTTTCAACACGTCTAGCAGCACACACACGTAAACACGCACAAAATAATGTGTCTGTTTGACCTCGAGATCAGAGGCTGAATATATTTAGTCTGATTTCTCACTGATCTGATCTCTCTCTTTCTGTCTCTCATGCTTTAAGAATCTGATATCAGAACAGATAAACAGGGAAAGTCACTCATCCAGAACTTTCTAAACAGCCTTTCTAAACTCAAACAGCTACAAATTTGTTACTATGGATCTGTTTTACTATTCAGAGAGCCAAAGTATCATGAGATTTACAAAAGAGAGGCGGTGTGGTTTATTAGGTGACTGATTAAAGAAATGATTAAGTCTGTAGACAGCAGACACTAGTGTCGGCCTTCATGAGTTTGTGTGAGGAATTTAATTATGTTGTTCAATCATCTTAAATTACAAGCTGTTTTATAAAAGATACGAGTTTAAAAATGTACACACTTTCTGCCTGGAGGGTCTATTATTTAAAACAACATGAAACCGAATTCACACCACATTTAACTTCAGTAATGTGAATGCAAATCACAGTGAGCAATAATAGCCAAATCGTTTTATTTCGGGGTGATTTTTTTCTTTTAATTACATCCACTTAATCTGAATGTTAACATTAGCCTATCTTGGCTTCCAAGCTACGCCCTTCACAAAAAAACCCTTAGCATAACTCGGCCTATATAAACAGATGGAAATAATCTATACCAAAATATCCTAACAGCGAGAGATACCAGTAGGACCATCAGGTCGACATGCCCAAGTTTAATAAATGGTCTTATTAAAGCCAGTCCTTCTGGTTAACACATCTGGTATTCTCAGAAACCATTTGAATTTCTTATCCAAGGCACACACAGTTTAGTCTTACCGCGCACAATGCTACTATCACAGTGCTATAATCCGCCCGCGTAGGCTACACCCCGCTGCTTGCTGACTTTATCGCCCACCCAATCACGCTCTGAAAAGGCGGGCAGAAGATAAGGCACAATTCATCTCTTCATTCATTCCTGCCGTCTGTGATTCAACTCTTTCCTTCTGCTTCTATCCATCCCCGACAGGCGGATAAACGCTGCGTAAGAGCTGCTGTCAATGCCGAAACAAGGTCAAAACAGGGAGAGAATGTAATGGAGCTAATACGAGGAGATGGGAAGGTGATATTAGGCCTGTAATCTTTGCAGTAGCGGCATTTTGTTCCCTGCAAATCCCCACTTACGTGACAAAAGCCGGATGCTGCCTCACGCCTCATTGATGATCTTGGCTATTATGACTAAAACGGAGGACAACAAAAACAAAACAAAGGCCAATGGCTCCTCTGTTAAACTAAATAAAAAACGACAACCGCACTGTCCCAAGGTGAACTAATCTCGACTCGCAATATCTCCTTCATTGGCAGGTTGTCATATTTCCCAGAGGAGGTATTATGTATTTAATCTGGATTACTTCTGTTCACGCTACAACACGAGAGTTGATTTATTTCGATTTACTTCACTTTCCAATTATATTTCTCACAGCGGGGTGGGTTTGTTTTTTGTGACGGCACAAAAAACTAGATATAAAAGCAGCTAGCATAAAAAACAAGACAGTTTTTTTCGGCCTCGTCGAGTCTGCACATGCCGTTGGTAGCTAGGTGGACACACAGATGTAACATAGTATCTAAGCACCCACAAAAACAGTAAACATTGCAATACCGCAATTAAATTCAAGTTAATGATTTCAAAATTTCATCTCGCATGAGGGGACGTTCCAGCTTGCACACAGCCAATCATCTCTTTCACTTGAATGAAGCTTTTGTGAATCCGCACAGAGATTGAGAACGAACTCCCTCAAACTTGTTTTTTTTTACAGTTGACGCAGAAACTGCAACATCCCTGACTTCGAGTTAGTCGAGTAGAAAGCATCATCGTGTACTCCGAGAACGCTGTACGGCTGTAATTACTAGGTCTTGTAATTGAATGCCTGTGAGGATGTACCGTTTTCTGCCCTGTACACAAACTAATTTAGTTTAAAATGACAGCTAGCTAAAAATTAGAAAACCTCTTTAAGACCACTTCAATCTACAAATATTGAACCAACCACTTTACAACTAAACAAGTAAACAAAGGGGGTACTTTGGTGGTTCTCATAGGGGTCACATTTGACCCCAAAATCTCTTTAGCACCACTGCCATTTTTTCTTTTCAAAATTGTATTTGTTACTACTAAATGCATTTCCCCTCAGTTTCCATTACTTTAAAGAAATGCATTTATAAATCATGGTCCCAGCTAACAGGGAACGTTCCTAAAATGTTGGCTAACGTTCTCTGAAAATTCTCTCAACATTCTCAAATACGTTTTTGATGTATTAAAATAGTTAGTGTAATGTTTTAAAAACGTTTAAATAACATTCTTATAACCTAAGACTGTTAGCTGGGGTACCTTTAATTTTCATCAGTTAATGGCAGTACAATGCAGGGAGAAAAACTAAAGTGCTAAATTGTCATGAAAATGTCACGATGCAGAAAGAAAAGTCCTAAAATTACACTTCATTCTCTTTATGCAAAAAGTAATTGACTTTCTTTTGATTTTGGGGTGAAATTGGCCCGGGAAATGATTTTTTGTGAGAGCCACTCATCTTTACACTCTTTGAATTGAGTAATGGCAGTCATAACCTGTGATGTAGGCAAGCGAATGTAAAAAAGTACTCATGCTAATTTTGCACTGACTTAAACAGAAAGAGAAGAGAGTTTTATTAAAAAAAGAGATTCTCAATTCAGGAACGTAATGAGTTTCCAACAGAGCCTAATCACATGTTGACATTTGTGTTAGTTAGAGGCTATAGTACTTCTCATTTCTCTGCTGTCAAACCGTTTTGTCATTCCCAATTACAAGCGCATGGTTTCCATTGACAGGCTGGTATTTACTCTTCTGTTTAACCCTTTCCTTACTTGACTGACTGCTTCATGTGGCCCCGGCTCCCAGGGGCCCATGTTTCCATGCTTGTTTCCCTACAAATTATTTCACACAGCCCTGAAACATTAACGTCCCCTCCATTGTATCTTGTCTTTTGCCCCTCCTCCGTCTGCACCATTCCTCCCCATCAGCTGGGAATCTACCCCCGTTTCTAACAGATGGCCCCTGATTCGGATGGAATGACAACAAAAGACCAGACTCGGAAAACAGCACAGCTTTCCACAGGCTCTTGCCCCAAGCTCTCTGCTCCCATACAAAGCCCAGAGGATTAGCAGCTTTTAGCACATGAAAAAGCCCCTATTGCTGAAAACTGCCCCACCATTGGGCCCAGAGCATTCTATAGGGTCCCTGTAAACCCCTTGGCTTCTACTCAGCCCCAGCAAAACCTACCCCAAGTTCTACCAAATCAACCTCCTGTCTTCCGGTTAACTCCTGATAACCAGCTGTAAACCAGCACACACCAATAACTAATACCCCTTGGACAGCAGTATATCTAACAGAACTGTACCACTGTTAATTAAACAATTTAACATATTAAACTATTTGAAGGTGTTTACAGATGTTTAATTGTAATGGTTTAGAGAGCTGCCAATTGTGATCATTTACTGCAAGACAAACACAAACAAGCCCATCAAATACAGATTCAGCCATGCAATTTAGTTCACTGGGGATCATAAACCATCTAGCTAGACTCAAACTGGAGAATAAGTGGACCAATCACAGATGGCTATCTTGACCTTCAGCCATGGAGAACAGAGTGAGAGTGGGCCCAGCTAACAACCGTAGGTTGCAAGAACGTTTCTCTATCATTTCCTTTAAGTAACAAAAGGCAAAAAAATGTTATTTTAAATGTTTTACTAAAGTTACTGCGAGAATGTTTTTGACAACTTTCAGAGAACATTGAAAGAACTTTTAGGGAGCGTTAGCCAATGTTCTGAGAACGTTCCCTGTTAGCTGGGGGGACATCATAGGAGTCATAACTGAAATGAATGCGGGGCGTGTTTATGACAGATCTGCATTGTCTAAACCCTCCAGGCATAGGCAGGACGCCCATAAACCTGGAGCACCAGCTGGTCATCATACTCAAGAGCTGAAAACAGTCCATGCAGAAACATCATCACAGTGGGGGCAATCAAACAAGTGTGCCCTTATTTACAACATGTGTTCATCACAAGAGCGGTAAGGGGGTGGAGTTTGATGTTGGGGGAGGTGTGTAACTCATCATGTTCCACCCAACCCTCCATAATGAACACATTATCACAGCTGCATCTGAAACAAGCAGAGCAAATCATTGGTTTGAAACCCAGTCTTGCGGTAAGAGCTATAAGCTTTAGCCCTGCTGGTAGTCGCTTTTGGCTTTATCTGCTTCTCTGCAGGACTGAGAGAGCCCGGGGGGCTAGAGAGACTGGACAATTCCTGCAGCTTCACACCGGCAGCTAGCCAAGCATGAGATGAAATTAAACTTTGGTAAGATGGATCAACCCTGTTGCTTCACGTCTTATCTTCTCCACACCCCTAACCTGTCGAACCCCTGCTTTTCAATGGGACCTGGCCCGGACCGTCACCCGAACAGGCAGGTTGGCGAGTTAATACAATTTCTGGTGCGTTTCTACCATTGGGTACCATTGCTCATCTTTAACGAGGCCTGTCACAAATAATGTTTCGATTTTCACTCAGGTCTTGTCCGAACGAGTGTCGGGTAATTCCGCTACACTGACCATCAGCCCCTCGGGTCAAGGCAGGGGGAAACGGCTCAGCGGCTAAAAAGAAGACAGCGGCTTTATCTGCTCAGCTGCGCATGAAGACGCAATCGGAGGATGCATTAACACCACAAGAGCTCGTTTCGAAGACACAGCACTTGGGCCATTATAATTGACGGACAAATTGCACCCGACGTGAGCTGAAGCACCGATTTAGCACTTGGGACAAATTAAGAGGAATAAATACAATTAGCTGGCAGAGTTTAGCATTAGCAAACATCTTTCTGCTGATAATGCGAGCAGGTTTGGTGCAGCTGCTTTTAGAGACACTGGATCTATCATTCAAAAACGAAGCAGATAATTGCCCTGCTCTTTCTGTTACACAAACACGGCTAATTTTATCCTCAAACATGATCACGTTGGCACATACAGGTTAAAATAATCTTGAGGGAGGAATAGCTGCCACTCCATGTTTTCACCTATTACTGTTTTCTGCACTAGCTGTATCCATGTATGCAACACGGTTGTATAACATGCCACTCTATGTACTACAGGGACCGAAATAAGGCTGTTGTCTTTTTAATGACAACTCTTAAGAAACCACTGTTCAATACAATGAAATAGATTCTATTTATTATAACAATCCTACACATTTCCTATAAGCCTCACTGCATATTTGGTGCAGTCACTATCTGCTCTAGAATATTTGTTATATATAAACTATAGGCTACATGAGATATGCAAGGAAGCAACTCTTCCACTATTAGGTCTAAACGAATATTTATTTTGGCACGGCGTGTCGAGAACTCCTCTCAGGTACTGTCCTTTGAACCCCATTTAAAACTGGGGAAAAGGTTTGTAGTGAAAAGTCTAGTAAAACAGACTAAGAATACCAGACACCAGAATAACGGAGAAGAAATGAATTTTAAAACCTTGGGGAGACCCCACACAAAACGCATTTCACCAAAAACCATATCTCCAGCAGAATTCAATTAACTTTCCGTCTGGAGGTGACACAAAAGTGCACACTGGAAATCAAATAAACTTTATGCATTTTCCTCAGAAAAATCTCTAAAAAATTTCTAACAAAACCCAATTTTACTGATCTGGTTTGTTATTGTTCAGCCAAAACAGAAAATGGATCAAAACCAAACAGACTGTAGTCACAGGTAACAGCTTCTGCTTGACTGCAATCCAACAATCTTTACATCTTCAAAACCTGACAGTGATCAGCGGTGATAAATTGCTGAATTAAAGTGACATTTACAAACCACTGCACGCTCGACACACTTTTACCCCTCGCAGCTTTGTGTTTCCACGGGTTTCTTGTTTCTTGCAAATGAAAGTTAACCGTTTGGTCCAACAGTTCCTAAAAGCAGAACCCAAGAGATGCATTCCACACTTCTGGGGCCCCTCATTCACATTACAGAGATAAATGACCCCACATGATCTGTGACTAAACGAATCAAGACAATACCTGCGCATGTGCTTAGTCCTGGACAAAGACCATAACTGGACCACAGATATACTGTAAGTTTACTGTAACACATGTATAAACAGACATACCCAATACAGTAACAGAAAACATGAAAACAGCCAATAAAAACAAAAGAAAATCAAGTAGGTTAACCAAAACTACGCCTCATCCTCTCTGATATTTACCAAAAGTTTCTACTCAAGACGCCAGAGCAACAATTTTAGGAGCACACAAGGGATTTTCGGCAGAAAAAGTACAATTTTTCCTAAGGACTTGCAATCCGACATCGTATTTCCAAGCAATGCATAGGCAAAGCCTTTGTCTCCAGTTGTGGAAACGATAAAAACTCATAATGAAATATGAATACAGCGCGACTGAGCTCATAATGAAAAGCGGGTGTTGACTTACTATCGCTTTCCGAGCGCTCGTCCGCGTTACTGATGCCGCCGCGGTACCGGATATCTGCTCAAAAACGAACTATGTTGCATCCATGAAAAAGGACCCAAATCCATAAAACTCCGGGAATACGACAAGCTTTCAGCTGGAGAGGAAAGTTATCCGTGCCATGTCGACGAGGACGCGCGTAAACACGCAAAAAAGCGCACGGAAAGTTCGTGCGCGTAAACGCTTTAAAGGTTTCGGGATCGCCGGTCCACCACGTCCCGGATCCGGATCTGATTTGGCTGTTTCGGGTCCCGGGGTGGCTGGGGGCAGGGGCAGGCTGTGGGGCGTCTTTTTTTTGCCTTTCCCCCCCCCGCGTTCACGCACCGTTAACGCTGGAGAGGGGTACGCGCGTTCACGTCACCGCTCGTAGTGAAGGAGCGCGCACGGAGGAGCGCAGCTCGGGGTCCGGCGTTATTTGAAACCCTCACAGAGAAACATCCCACCCCCAGACTAATAGTAGTAGTGGGGCATAAGTGACCCTAAACTGGTCCTGGAACAGCTGTATACGCATGCATAGATATCCCCACTTTATAAGGGAAGGAATCGGCCATCGGTTTATTCATTAAAAATAATAAGCAAAGTTATTTTATTTGTGACTAAATGAAAACTGATAAAAGACTTTTTTAAAGGCAGGGAAGGTCATTTCTGAGACAATAGCAAAAGCAAGCCAGCTTTGAAATCATATGATCCCCCCAAAAGCCACGCCCCCTCCAATGCAAACGCAGTGGTATGCAAATCCATCGTTCGAACCGAATGCAATGATTGGACGAACATTTTGCGGTGCACAGCTGCTTATCTGAGACCTGTGTCTCATTATGTGTGCGTGTTGAAGTGTTCGTATTAAAACAAACCCTTCTTAAGGGTCCTAACATCCGAAACTTTATATATATCATGAAAGAAATACAATGATCAATTTAACAACACAGACAAACAAACACAAGACTCTCGTGTCCCTATAAATCAAGGCCTGCAACGACAACGGCGCCAAACAAAGAAATCATTTATGTATTAGAGAGCCCAAGAGGATTGTTTACACCCATTATTCTTTTTAAGGGCCACAGTCATGCGTACCATCATAAAGGGCTGACACCCAATCAGCAGGAACTCCACGAATGCTGTCCCTGCGATTTAATGTTGATTCCCCTCATGTTTCTTAGTCACAGCCTGCTTTAATCAGCCTTATAAATCGGTACATCTCATCCCGCGTTCTAGTGGCTGAGAGAACATAGCATGCTAAATTTCTCCAGGCTGGAGAGCCGTTTGAGGAGGCTTTTGAAGAATTGATAAAGACCACTTACCGCTTGACATCGGCAATCCATAAGAGCATAATGAGTATTATATAGAGGGATTGTTGCTCCTCTGCGTGTGCGGCTGGAGATTGTGTATGTGTGCTGGTTTGCGCGCATTTCAATCAGCCAATTAATTTTCAGTTGTTGTTATGTTACAGTTGACTTACACTCTTATGGGTCAACAACGTAATTAGGTACATATTTAGTGTAATTAGGTTAGAACGTGGTGTATTAAAACTAAGAAACTGGAATAGGATATTAAACCTTATAGTTTCAAGAGAAATTCTCATACTTGTGCCGTACTTTTCAGGATATAAACACAAAACTTAATGGCTAATTCAGGAAGCTAATAAGCTGACAGCGTTGTATTTATCTCGCAAAGAACTATTTAGTGTCACATTCATTTTTATTAGGTCTGTGAGTAGCTCGTACAGTCCCTCCAGGGTACAGGCGGTTGCACGGGGTAATTTCATTGCAGGTTGTTTCTCTTCCAGAGGCACACAAATGTGAAACTTTGAAGTCACTTTCAAGAAGTTGCCTTTTCGGAGGTGCTTTAAAAACTTTCAGTATGCTTGACGGTGGAGAAAAAAATGATGGGGGCCATGCTTTTTTGGGGGAAAGCACATCAAATGCGGGGGGCCTTGCAGAGAGCCTAGGGGGACCCAATTTTCAAGATGGTACCGAAATGCATTCTCACCACTGACTGAATTCTGTAGCTTTCATCTTTAGACTGACTGTGTGGATAACTTCTGAACACACACAGCTTCTGCGTGTGTGTGTATTTGTCTTCTAAAAGTTAACTGATCCATAGCCAAGAAGAAAACCAGACTGACAGCTATTAGTGTGGAACTGTGGTGTCCTACCCGCTGCCTGATAGGAATCTGCAAAGACCCAGTGCAGAGATTATGAATTCATTACAGGCAGTAACACACACACACAGAGGGTCTATATATTCACTGTGTAGAGACCAGAAAGAAAGGCCATTTGTGTTCACTGTCATAAATATTAAACATGATCATATCATTGTTTCTAGCAGAATATGATTCTATTGTTTAAAAGATGCCAAGCTAATGCCGCTCCTCACTCACAGGTCCAGTGAAAATGCAGGTTTTAGTGCCAACCTAGTTAACAGCTTTAGGTTGTAAGAACGTTTCCATTAGGTAACAAAAACGTTAAAACCTTTTGAATGTTCTAGGTGTAACATTATGCAATTTTTTTAAATTCTGTAACTTTTTAACATTCCACTAACAACATAAAAATACATTGAAATATATACGACGTATAATGCTAAATAAGTGTTCCACTACCGTTACTGCAAGAATATTTTGATAACCTTGAGAGAACTTTTTGAGAAGGTTCTGAGAATGTTCCCTGTTAGCTGGGAAAACAGCCATGGGGTGCCGTGCTTTCCACAAGCACTCACTGGTCAGTGACATTTTTTAAACTAATTGTAAACACCAAGCTAAGTCTGTATGAGAGAGAGAAACATGGGAACTGAGGCCGTGCATTTCTGTTAGCCACAGCCTGACAAAAGCAGAAAGAATGAATGTTGGGCGAAGAGAGAGAGAGAGAGAGAGAGAGAGAGAGAGAGAGAGATTAAATTTAAAGGCACAGTTCACCTACAAATATACACACTCTCATGTTGTTCCAAACCTGCATGAATGTCTTAATTTAGAAGAGCAAAAAATGAAAAATGCAGCATGGTCACATGACAAATGAGGACCAATGGTTTTCACCACCATTGTAGTCAAACCTCATTATGGACACATTAGAATTTAAGACAATTTAAAATAAGATTTGAGCTCTGTCACGAATGGAGACAATCCACAGCAGAAGGATGCAGTCCACAGAAGAAAGTCAAACCAGCTTGACTTGACACAGAACTTTAATTTTTGGGGTGAACTGTCCCTTTAAGAAATCCGAGCGTGCACAAAAGGGCATAAAGAGAGAAAGCAGGCCAGCAGGAGAAAGATTAAAAGATGGCAGCCGAGAGAAAGCAGAACTCAAGAGGCATGTGTGTGTCCGAGTGTGTGTGTGTGATTGTGTGTGTGTGTGTCTGAGTGTGTAATTGTGTCTGCGTGTGTAATTGTGTGTGTGTGTGCGTGTGCAGCAGGCTGTGAGGATGGCAGGTTTCCGTGCCTCTGTGCTCTGTGGATATGTTGGCCTTATTTGGAGGCAGGACTCTCTCCGGTTGTGTTTATCCAGCAGGTCAGAGGTCCGGTACACCACAGCACTGCAGTGCAAACACACCGCCTGCCATCCAGAGAAACTAATCAGCCCCAAATCTGCTCCAAACCTGACACACACAGTCCATATCAGCAGACCTGTCTCCTGCAAATACACACAACTTTCTTCCTGTTGTAAAGAAAGGTGGATAGGAAACATCTCTCTCTCTCTCTCTCTCTCTCTCAGAGAGCTGGGCGATACTGCTAAAAATATCCCTCAATATTTTACAGCCTTTGACGATATCCCATATTTGTAACTCCGTATGTATTTACATTAATTTATTAACTTTTTAAACGTAACTTAAAGTTCACAACAAACCAAACAAAACCATTATTTTGACTATCATTGTTGCCAAGGAGATTCAAAGATTTAAAATGTAGCAAAATGTAGTTAAAAAATAACCAAGGTATGTTTTACAGCTTATTAATAAATAAACACTATGTGTGTACATATATATTATAATTTCATATATCAATTTAATCTAATACATAATAGTTTAAATTATGATATATTTGACATATTAAACATATTTTACATGTTTGATTTAACATATAACATTGTATGTAAACATGCAGCCCTAGACACACACATACTCCGTCCTTTCACAGTCTTGTCCAATATATCCCAGCATGTGTGTTTGTCTGTCCACGTACACAATAGAAAGTCAAATCAAACAAGCCCTGCACAGCAAAGACTCCCACACCTGCAGAGACCCAGTCAGAGGAGAAAAGGATTTACCCACAATGCAAAGTGCCCTCAACGGACTTTACCTCAGTCGGCACAGAAGATCTCCACTATTCATACCCAGATCAGCAGGACAGCCCAGCTCTGCAAACACACTTTCCCCAGGATATTAATAGAGCCCAGGGCATATCCAAATCTGTGGTCATACGCCCATTGATCGCTGTCTAACCACACAAACAGTCAAAGGCTTCTCTCTTTTACTGCAAATACAAACCCACTAGATAAATGCTTCAAAAAATGTTTTTAATAGCCTGGTGTCATAGGAGAACCACAGACTCAACTAACAGGGAACGTTCCAGGAATGTTGGTTAACATTCTCTTAAAGCTCTCTCAAAGTTTTTCTGCAGTAACATTAGTAGAACATTATATATCACAAATCATAAATGTTATCCTTAAGTAGTTAGTGGAACGTATTAAAACGTCACATACTCACATACAACCAAACAATATCGTTAATACAACACCGAAAAACTGGAAGTTTGGAACATTCCTAGAGCTTTCTTCAGAAAATCAACTTCTTATGCTTTAAAACGTCCATGAAATTAGATTCAAAGTTCTGCTTCTAGTCATTTATTAGCAACCATCAGGCAAGACAAGTAACATCAAATAAGACATGAAAATACAGCAAGGCTTTTAAAAATCTGGCACCATTTGCTGTAATATAAAGACCTATTTGCTGTTTATGCTTGCAAAAAATGTTACAGTTTTTCATCAAACTGCACAGCTACTTTTGAATGGCCATCAATGAGAAAAGACCTTTTTGGCCTCAAACAAATAAATTCAAAAAGTGTCACACAATAAACCCCCCAAAACCACATGAAGTCATAAAAACCATGCAAATAAAAAATGATTGTCTTTCAAAACATGCCCCAGTTACTGAAACATCGAGTTGCTACGAGTCTTTCATTCCCAAACACCATGAAATAATGTAAGCTGGCGCAATAAATATTCATCACCTCCGGACTTCAGCTTCATTTACATTTCTTTAAATACTGCCGTAAATAATCAGTGTTGATAATTGAATAATGGTAATTTATTACTGATCCTTTTTCATGTGAATTAATGTTGGAGGGCAAAACCGACTTTTATGCAGATCTAACGGTCGCATTAAACACATCGTCGAGCATGCACATGGGCAGCACCTTCCCCCAACTCAAAAACGCCTCCAATGCATGCCAAAATCAAACTAAAGTACGCATACTACTTTGTTCAATGTATCATATAACTCAAAAATGTTATTCTTAATTTGTTAGTGGGACATTTAAAAAATGTTACAGAATGGAAACATTCAAATAACATTCTAATAACCAAGCAATAATGTTAATACAATGCTAAATATACTGAGTGTTTTGAACCTTCCTAGAATATTCAAAATAACATTTTTAGCATTTTTGTTACTTAATAAAATTGGACATTTTAAACGTTCCTAGAACAATCAAGATAACGTTTTTAATGGTTTTGTTACTTAATGCAAACGTTATGGAAACATTCTAACCACCTCAAATGTACACCAGCAGCGTGCAGAGAATGAGGAATTCAGGAGGCCACAGAGTGTGCAGAGTAATAAAACAGAAATGAGGTCTTTGTGGAGGCTGTGCAATACCCATATCTCAGTGTTACAGCAGTAGTGCATGCAATATTTAGTTGATAGCATTTCTCCATCTTTCTATGGCTCACAAACAGCCTACGGCTACAGCTCCAGATGTGTCGACCCTCTGCACTCCACTTGTTGAAAAGAAACAGGTCCAGACCGCATATAATCTCCCTGAATGTGCTCCGTTTGCCTTCTGATAGTGGCACAGACTCAAGGCTAAACTCGAGACTCTTGTATCTGCGCCATACGGTCATTGATTCCAAACAGGAAGCAACTTGATTACGTATCTCTACACAAACCAGGATAAAAATGTTTTGACTGCACTTTGTGTGAGGCTCTGTTCACACAGCACACAAACCTGATTTGGATCTCTGACTCTCTGTGTTTTGGAGTGAGATCAGTGTAGCCACCCACCTAACAAGGAACATTCCCAGAACATTGGCTAACTATCCCTAAATGTTCTCTCAATTTATCAAAACGTTCTTGGTGTAATGTTAGTAGAGCGGTTTTACTGTATTATATTTCATTCTACTATTGTTACTGCAAGTGGGTTTATCTGATAACCTTGAGAAAAGACCAACAGGCCAACATTCTGAGAACGTTGTCAGGAAAATGAAGGTATTTTATTATTTTTTGGGTTATTCTTCAAACGTGCAGGAATGTGTGTTGGTAAAAAGGACATTTTGATTTCACATTGTTTTACGTTCATCAGCCCAAAAGCTGGTCATTCTTACCTCACTGATGTCTTTAAAACTCCCTCAGCTTCATTCTTCAGCTGGTTTCAGTGCTGGTTCTTCTGCGGCTTTGGTTGCACCTGGAGCAAAGAGGGAAATAAAGAAAACCAGCTGTTGAGAAGCACTGACAAATGATCTGCTTCCACAGTTTAAAGTGAAGACTGTGGAATTCTCCTCTGCGTGGTCACAGAGTGACTGTTTGGGGAATATCTGCTCTAGCTGCTACTAAAAGTAAGAGCTAATCGATATTCAGCGTTGTGCGTTTTATTCTTTGTCTGTTTTTAGAAGGTTTTTCTTGCGTGTCCTTCAGGGTAGCTATAAACATGTTTACAGTTCCAGTAACTTTAGCCTGACACATTTCAGAACGCAAACACACACAAAATTGAGGCACTTGACTTCGTAAATGTACAGAAGAACTTGCTGTCGACACAAAGGTCAGCCCAGCTAACAGGAAACAACCTCAAAGCATTGGCTAGCATTCTCTAAAAGTTCTCTCAACATTATCAAAAACATTCGTGCAGTAGTTGAATGTTACAGTTTAACGTTTTCTTTTACAGATTTAAAAATGTTTGAGTGACGTTCTGGCAACGCTAATTCAACATCCAAAACTGGACATTTTAAACAATCCTAGAAAATTATTTTTGCTACTTAACGTTACAGAAATGTTCTGACCTAAAATTGTTAGCTGGTAAAGGGTTTTGTTCCTACTCCTTTAATACTAGTTATACTTCGCAAATGGCTCCAATATGTTTTCCTCCCCCTTTTTTATATTTCCACTCATCATTCTCCCAGCCCACAGACAAGCCCTAGCCTCCTTTGGGACACGGTTTCCACGACAACCAGCAAGCCCGCCAGTGAGCAGACGTGATTCGTGGTCCTGATGGGGCACTTTAATTCGAGACTACCCAATCATAACAGCTGAGAGCTGAGAGATCTCCCAGAAGGCTTTGGGGCAGGGAGGGTGGGCCACATAGCGCCCTCTCAGCTTTGCCTGCCAAGACGAGTATGGGCCCGCGCTGGGAATTAGTTTAATGTACAACATTTATTCTTCGCACACATGCTGGTGTGCTGCCGTTCTGACACTGCCTCACAAAGATGCTTCATTAATCAGACCGAATATAGCCTAGCTCTGTGCTAACACTAGCGCTAGCACACCAGGGGACGAGACAGTACATTAGCCTCAATGTTAAAAGAGGACGCCTGTTCGTTCTGTTGTTTCGAGAGGGTCTACGATATATTAAATGATTCTCTTTTGAAACAGGAGGGGTCGCGCTCTTCGGCACATGCTAATCAGGGTCTAAATGCGGCTAGTTTTCTCAGGGCCTCTCCAGCACACTGGTATGGGAAACGGTCACCGTAGCGACAGATGGTCGAGCATCATGGTGCAGGGTAAATTGGGAGATATGATGAAAAACAGGAGGCGGGGTTTTTACAAAACTGCAGAAAGAATCACTCAGTCTTTCAGATTCAGAAACGTGACAGGAAGAGCGTGAAATACATCCGGCACGCCGCTGTTTGAGTCTGTTTTTAACCTAGAACCTAGACTATTGCTTTTGCCATTTTTAACTGAAATATACAGAAACAACAGAAACAATATAACAGAAACAAAGCAAACATTTTAAAAACTATTTATTAGAGGTAAACATAATAAATGTACCATATTACATTTTAAAATATCATAAATACACATTGTAACTTACATTTTCTCCTACAAAATCTGTTTACAAACAAAACCTTTTGCGTTGTTACATTACTTTCATGAGACTGAAGCACATTTCCCACCAAAAATCCTTTTCCTGATATTTTCATGATAATTATGTCAACAAGAAATCTTACTGGCCCTTAAACAGGTTTAATGTTCCTGAAGACATAATTCATTTGATTTTTCAATTGGGATGAAATATGGCTCACACATAAGAATCACCCACATTGAGTATAATGAAGTATAATGTTTTATAATAGTAGTTAAAATGTTATGCTACTATATATTTTTCTCGCTAACTCTGATGGTGTACGTTACAACACACAGTATAAAAAATAACGAGTAAATTCTCACACAAGCAAGTGACTGAAATGCAGCACACAAATACACATGAAAGCAAATCCGCAGTAAATGCGTCTGTGACATTGAGCATGTTTTTGGAGACGACATTGAGTCGAAACCGCAGAGGTCACAGCACAATAAAGACAGAAGAGATTCAGTTACTGGATAAACACATCCAACAGCATGTGCACATAAATCACAAAGAATTATGGCATTCATTCCGTTATCAGAATTCCCGGGAATGTTTCCAGCACACACAAGTATGATGTACTAAAATACACTGTGGATTCATGCTTTGGAATCTCCTTCTTAGTCTCATGTAAAGTTTCAGAAGAGATTTCGACAGTGTCTAATGTGGTAAAATGTTCACATCTGCTCTCAAAAGGTTGACAAGAGATTTTAATATAAACTCAAACATTTCATTCACACACACTGTCTTATATCTCTTAAAGTACAGTGTTTAAAGAATGTATGTTGATTTTCATTAAATAAAATAATTACATTTTAGTAATTTACTACAGTCATTTACTACAATGAAGAATTTTACAATTATGAGCATTACACAAAATCTTAAACAAAAATGGCTTTGAGTATTTAAAAACTAGATTTTATTAGTGACCCTTTTATGAGCCAGTCTGGATCTGAGAGAGGCATTGTTGCATCAGCCAGATGTACCCACAAAACTCCAGTCCAAATCAGATCTTAAGTATGAAATAACCCCAGCCATGTCAAACTGCAGATTAGTGATCCGCCTCATTATGAAGCTCTACAAATCTGGAATCTGTACAAATTAATGATTTTTTGTGTTTTTAATCACAGTAATTTCATTGCCCTTGCCGACATCATGACATCGGGCACAGATGTGCCCCAACCAGTGGACTGAACACATCAGATTAATTACCATAAATCAGTCAGAGCACACCTGTTTAGAAACGGCTGTCCGGCCAAAACAGCCCATCTTTTGTGTCCTCCAACCCTGGAAAGCTTTTTCATCAATGCTCGCAGTCCTCTCTGATGATATGCGTTATCACTACAACATCTTTATATTGTGTTGTACGGTTCTATTCATGTTATACAGATGTCACGTAAAACTATGATCTTTTTAAAAAACGTTTCTTTTATATCAATTTCTATACAATCTAGAACTATCTCCAAGACATATATCTCCATAACTATCTCCAAGGCATACTTGGTAACCAAGGAGACAAGTGTTAGTGAGAAGCATGCACGGTTTGAGATAAAGTATGTGGTGTGTTAAGAAACACAAATCAAGATGAAAATCACTTATAAACGTAATACAAACTGGGTGTTATTTGTGAGAGTGATAAAATGGAATTTTAAAACTCACATTTCCACAATACCATTAATGCCTATAGTTAAAAAACATCATTCTTGAACTATTATACAGAACAGAAACATGAACTGGAGGTTTTAACTGCAGGAAAGAGTTTACAATAGACATTATTTGCATGCCAGCGTGAAATTAATCAAAGGTTTCTTATGAATAAACATGATGCATATAATCTGTATTTATCCGGGGCTGCTGGAGGGCTGGTGGTCTGCGGAAAAATATTTTATTTAGTATTACTCCATCCTACTGGTGCAGGATTTGAACCACAGAATTCCAGGCTTCCTTTGACCTCGGGAACGCCAGACCAAAACTCAGCAAAGCCAGGATCATCCGCACTAATCCATATTCATTAGAAATGAGCTGTATGATATCACAGCACCGTCTCTGCCCCCATGGATAAATAACAGCTTTGCTGGTGAATTAAAAAAATTACTGCAGATCAGCACATAAGCAACAGACCTGTAAATAACACACACACAGTTGCAAAAGCCAGAAAAGACGCTATAATGATAATTGCAATGACAACATCTGTATCATCTCTGGGTAAGAGACCGGGATTTGTCCAGTCACACGCAACGCTTGCAGGAAATGAGGGCCTTTTATTGAAATGAAAAAGCCGGGAGGAGAGTTTATTGCCATGCTCAGTCGCTTGACGGTCTCAATTTGCTCAAAGCACGCAGGGAACATTCTCAGAACACTGGCTAATGTTCTCTAAAAGTTCTCTCAAAGTTATCAACAACGTCATTGCAGTAACATAGCTAGAACATTATATATCATAAATAAAAAAGGTTAGTAACATTATATATCATGTCAAAAATGTGTTAGTGGAACGTTTTAAAAGCGTTCCAGAATTTAAAAGCGTTTTAATAATATTCTTACTAACAGAATGGGGGAGAGTTCTTGTAATGATTCAGATGGGATTAACGTCTCTGTAGTCTGAAGTAAAAAGAGGGTTTGTTGTCTGTATGTGGGTGATACATGCATCATTACAAACACTGAAATCAGGCTTGTCTGTGTGAGGAATGATGTCATTACAACATTATGTAGATGATGAAATGCAGGAATTCGGCTGATCAAACCTGTGCCGCAGCTGTTCTCAGCAGGTTTAGCTTTAGTTACTGTATACAATGAAGGTCAAAATAAACGAGAAAATGTCGCGAAAAAAATATTGTGTATATTCCTTTGAAACACAGAAATACTAGTTGGGCCCAATAAGGTCTACTTATTAACTTCTACTAATATCCTGTTGACACATAAGACATCCTGTTTTCTCCAGAAAGTGTAACACAGATATCTGTGGTTTCTTAGATTGGCGCCTTGGCACCGCCCAAAATAACCCGTCGTCCCTTCACAGGGGATCTTAAATGAATTACCGCTATGTTATCCTCCATAGATGTGATCTTTGTTCCTGTGCAAATTAAAAATTTAAACCCATTTAGCAAGGAGCCCAGAGTAACCAGAAGCAGTGCGGTTTGGAGCCCCGCTATAATCAGAATCTCGACTCTAAACTGGAGTGAATAATGGCTATAGTTACTTCAAGGCTTACCTAACTAACAGGAAACGTTCTCAGAGCACTGGCTGACATTTAATAAAAGTTCAAAAGTAACAAAAATGTTTTTGCAGTAACGTTAGTAGAACTTTTTTGAATATTATAAATCATATATATCAAAATGTTATTCTTACATTGTTAGTGGAATGTTTTAAAAATGTTACACAATTAAAAAATGCTTGAATACTGTTCTTATAACCAAGCACTAAAACATTCATAGAACATTCAAAATAACATTTTTAGGGTTTTCGTTTATTAACAGAAACGTTGAGGAAACATTCTTGTAACCTAAAGTTGTTAGCTGTGTAGACAGAAAAAGTAGATGTGAGATGTGACTCTAATTGAGTTATAGAATATTTTATTGCCAAATTCCTCTCAGTTCCCATTATGAAAACACACAGTCCAGACTCCAAACAAATACAGCCATTACTGAGACAGAAACAGGAGGGGGTGGGAGCTCAATTCAACCCTCACTGCATCAAAACCAGCTTCAGTCATTTCTAACTGAACTCCAAAAGTAGGACAACTTGAAGAGGACTGACTCTGCGCTGGTTCAAAGTGTGAACGCCGAGTGCTTTCGCTCTGATTGTGTGTGACAGCCTGGTGAGGGGAAACTACAAAGTGTGCCGAGAGTGACTGTCGTAAGAGCCGCACGGCTGTAATCCAGCTAGCCGTGCGGAAACCCACTGGTGACTGAATTGTGCATTTAATAGCAACCAAGACATTCAATAGCTGTGGAAATGAAATGTAAATTAATATTATTCATACGCAGCATGACGCCAGATTGCTTTATCCTAATCTATTGCATATTAACAGAAACTCTCTCTAAGTATTATAAATGAAAATATTTGTTACAGGTTAACGTATTAAAATATGTAAAAATATTTGTTATGCCTCCTCCAATGAATGCATACATAGTTTAACATCCTATCATTGCATTTCGCCCACATGCACTGATTGGATGAACATTTAATGATCCTGCGATCCTCCACAGAAAATATAAATACAGAAATATTTTTAGGTCAGTTTATTTAGTGATTGCTATCTGTATGTGAAGAGACTTTCAACCAGCATAACAAAAACGCTTCTGGAAAAAATCGCCTACCCTGCCTTTAATTATGACAATGTTTTATGTAAACATTTATGTAACATTAGTTAATTTGTAAGTATTAGCAAACTACTCTATTAGCAAAATTTTTCTGCATCTGTGCTCATGCTAAACACACGTCAGCTATTAGTCGCGACCTCTCGTCGCTAATAAAAAAGCATGCATGTTTGATTGATTTGCAATACAGTCAAGTGCAGCATTAGCTAGTGCAGCATCCCGATGCGATAGCATCCCAGAGAGAATTCATTAGAGCGCTTGAAAGGAAAGAGGCCGCAAGGCTCCGACGGAAAGAGCGAGATGAGGTGATAACGCTGTCTTTGAGTGAGACAGAAAGGTCTTTCGGTGGGCAGGGTTAGCACGAGGTGGCTTTCTCTCTGGATCTTGTCTGACTGGATTAAGCTAATCAAAACATGAATGGGGCTGAAAGCACCAGAGGGGGCGCCGGTGACCGCTCGCTGACTTCCTCCGGGTGAGATAATTAGGAAAGAGGTGAAGGGAGATTTTCCCACACCGTTACCTACCCCATTGATTTTGTGAGGGATGCTTCATTCTGTATTCTTTCACACGGTCTTCCTGCATCTCCTCTCGTTCGCTTTGGGGAAACACAGACTTTAGAGTCTAATCTAGGCCAAACAGTGAAGCCTACAGGGGAATTTGTGTGGGGTAGACCCAGCTAACAGTGAATGTTTCTCAAATATTGGCTAACAGTCTTTAAAAGTTATCTCAAAGTTATCAAAATGTTAGTAGAATGTTTTTACGTTATCATATATCAAAAACGTGATTCTTTAGCAGTTGGTGGGACGTTTTAGGACACAGAATTAAAAATGTTTGAAAAAAGTTCAATTAATGTTAATACAACGTCTAAAAACTGGACGCTTTGAACGCTCCAAGAACTTTCAAAAGAACATTTTTAACATTTTCGTTACTTAATGGAAACATTAGGAAAACATTCTTACAACCTAAAAATGTTTGAATATGGACTATGGTTTAGGATTGAGGGAACGTTTCTGTAAGTGTCGGGCAGACAGTCCATTAACTGGGCGATTGGTTAAAGTCATCAACACACATTAAAACCGGCGTCAGCTTTCTGGATCACAGCAGTGACAGTGAGGGCTGTGGATGGAGAACACACCTATAATACACATATACATTTTCACTGAATTGTGTTGCTTGATGATGTATGTGGTGCATTCCCGGTAACACCAGAGGCAGTATTAGAAGAGAATATAACAAAGCTTTCCTCTTTCTTATGCTGTCTCTGTTATTTCCCACAATGCACCACATGCATATTATATTACCCACAATGCACCACGCCTGGTATTTCCCACAATGCACCACTGGATCTCTCATAGGAAAATAACTAAAAGTAATCATAAGAAATTTCAGCAAAACATATTACAGAATTGCTCATTTGAAATGTATATTAATGAAATGTAATCTAGACATTCTTTAACCCAAAAAGGCAGAGCAGTTTATTCTTGTTTTGCTGCTCTGTCCTCCACCTTCCCAGAATTCCTTTTAAAGACTTCATATCCATCACTGTTTACACAACATGCACTTAAACAAAGTAAAGTGGAGGCAAAACCACTTAAAACACGCGCAGTGTAACAGCTAACATCTCGGTAACCATAATACAATTCATCCAAATTCAATTTCTGGCTGATTGAAAATGAGTACCCCAAACCTGTGAAACACAGCTTTTATGGGAATTGATCTGCACTTTCCGGCTCCATATTCTTTGTATTCCAGCAACATTCCGTCTGTGAACCATGCTCACTTCCTGCCCTAACACTCTTAGGAAACATTCTCAGAACGTAAAGTAATCAGTTATCTATATATCATTTTATATGTATGATATACAATGTTATTCTTAAGTTGTAAGTGGAACGTTTTAAAAATGTTACACAATTAAAACAGCTTGAATGTTTATGTCACAATGTCTAAAAAACTGGACATATTTGTAATCATTCCTAGAACACTCAAATAACATGGATAATGTTTTTGTTATGTAATAGAAACGTTACTGAAATGTTCTTACAAAGTAGAATTGTTAGCTAGAAAGATACTAAAAAAATAATTCCACTATAGATAACAGACAATATAAAAAAGATACAAATATAATTTTTCATTAAACTTAATAAAACTGGCTCTCGTATAATGCAGGCACACAATGATGCAAAAGACCTAAAATATTCAGCGCATGAATGCAATCTACATTTAAAACGTGTCGTACATTACAAACTAAAACTGCAGGCACATAAAAGAATCCATTTTCATAAACCCACACAGTAAACGTCATACCACAGCAGTGAATTTATCATCCCATTCATTACTAAACATGAACAATTGGTCCTTTTATAAGAATTACGTTCTAATGCATCAGTAGACATCAGAAAAACGTATTCTAGGGAACTATGTAGGTTACTATCATTAATTTGTACTTTTGAGTCCACTCCCATCTCTCGGCCATCACAATCATCCCAAATATCCGCAGACAGGGCGTCACTGTTGGTGTCTTAAATGGGGGTCTACAGGGGTGTCGGAAAGTCAAGCAGAGGTGTTAAACTCTAACAGACAGCCACAGGCATAAATAAGAGGATTATATTCCTATTATTTGCCCCAGGAGGGCATTAGTCTGGCCCCAGGAGCAGTGTTTGAAGGGCAGGACCTTGCCCTCAGCGATGACAAAAATGGAGACCGCGGCCACTGCTGGCACAGAGGACAGGAAACAGGTCGAATGCGAGCTACACTCTTGCTTTCCTATTCTCCCTCGAGATCAGGGGTCCGGTTTCAACACCTACTCATCAAGAGAGGCAGCATACTGATGTGGATGAGACAGTAGCTATCCGACACTGGATGGGATTTTTATCAGCTAGTGATTTCAAAGCATCACTTTGTCTTCATTTGACTTGAACGTATGTACAGTAAAATATGTAAAGTCACCTGTAATTTTATGTTTCAAACAGAGGTGGCGACAGAGAGGCAAAAATTACAGATTGCAGTTTTAAAGTGTGGAAAATCTTGGAATTTTTACTCTTGTGTCCATTGATTGGTTCAGAGGAACGTCACGACCATCTCTCGTGAGTGTAATATCATTGAGGGTCTCATATGGAGATATCAGGCATACATGATATAATTACTGTCAATCAGAAAAACAGTAAGTGTGGTGCGTGTGAGGCCACCAAAAGCCTTGAAGATCACCACAGCTGTGCCATAATGATGTTTTTATGTTTTCCCTGCAGTTTTATATGCAAGAAATAATTCCATGATTCGAACCACAATGCAGAAGTAACCAAGAGGAAATCAAACATGACATAATTTTTGAGGGCAAAGGAAAGTGAATATAACAAATTAAATATGTAATAAACCCCTTAGGCAAACACCACAAATTACAGTGAAATGTCTCAGTATTACAAGAATGACAGTAATAAACGGTCATTTAGCTTAAGATTACCTCAAAAAATTCCCCGGAGTGCCCACAAAACAGATTTTTCCTTCCTCTTCTGATATTTTCTTCTCAGACCGTGTCTTTTCTGAAGATGTTTGAACCGTCTTTCAGTCAACGTCTTCAGCCCCCTCAAACATCACGCACACACACGACTTTTATACTGTACAAACCGTACCTTCTACCCCCTGACCCTCACCCTACCCCCAAACCTAACCTCACACAAACCAAAAGCATCATTTAGTATGTTTAATAATCAACGTTTCAAAGCCACGCTGGCTGGTCCTCACAATGCAGGTGTGTGTGACTTTTACCATCCTTGCAGGGACATTTGGTCGCCACAATGGCAGAAAAACAGGAACACACGCACACGAGCGTTTACTGTTGAGCAGTCAATATTTTCAGAGGACCGCCTCCTAAGGGACACAGCAGGCAATCTGTTGAGACTAAGGACTAAAGAGAGCGTGATTGCATTCGACCGAGTCTTAAAAAGATGTCATACATCAAACGACACAACAGATAAAACGTCGTCCTGGGCGAGTTAATCAGCCGAGTGCTTTACAGACACAAACATTTGTCTCAATATTAAGAATAGGACCTCTGTCAGACCTCTCCATTTAAATGAGCCACTGTAAACCATTTGTTTAACTTAGACAACAAGGTTACGTCTGTTCAGAACTATATATGTAATATATGTGCACACATATTTTACAATTGTACATACGTATTTACATATAGAAATGCATATGTGTGTACATATATGTATGTATGCATTTATATGTGTGTTGGGGAGAGGTTTACAGTATGTTGGGAACAAATTTGTACCCAAACCTGACAAATCTGAGCAAAACCTCCTTTTGGGGACGTCCTCATTTGTAAAAATGCTATAAAAAAGTAAACAAACTTTTCTTTAAACAGTAAAAATGCAGAAAGTTTTCAGTTAGGGTTAGAGTGTGGGTTACAGAGTGTTATATTGTTTATAACTATCTGTGTATAAAACAATAGACGTCTATGGAACGTCCCCAACAGAACCAGCCGTAGCGCTCACTCTGATTGGTCATCGGGCTCTTTTAATGCATCCTAATAATATCGAATAATAGCTGTTTTTCGGCACATGCTGTGTGCCAAGACTCTGAAAATAAGCTAAAGCACGACCCTCAGTCAGATTTCAGTCTCACAAGGTCCAAAGCCGCAGAAACCAATAAAAAAATCAATGAAAATACGAGTTATTTCCACCCTCGACCAGGGACTACAAATACCACAATGCACTGTGACACTGACACTATAAACAGAATTATTATTAAGGTCAGAAAATACACTTTATACCACACAGACTGAATGAATATTAGGTGAAGTGCACAATTGCTATCAGAAGGTCACTGGCTTGAATCCCTACAAAGGTGATTTTCGAACCGTTAACATTGTGTCTGTAAGTGCACCTCTAAAGTTAACAAGAGGGTTCAGAACAAACCTGAATGACCTTCTGGAGGCGCTCCCCAAAGCCACGCCCCCCTCCAATAGCATGGAGATATGAAAATACATAGTTTGACAGGCAAGTAGGACATCCTATCATTGCATTTGGATGGTATGCAATGATTGAACGAATATTTTTATTGCTGTCAGGATGTGAAGAGACTTTCAACCTGCATTTTTCTATTTTTTGCCACTTACGTCAGATGAAAAGTCATGGAAGAGATGAAAAGTCAAAGAGAGACATTACGTGAATAAATGATGAGAGAGTTTTAATTTCTGGGTGACCTCACCTCAGTTTGCTTCGGGGTGTCTCTGTAATAAGTATAATGTAAGTGGCTTTAAATAAAAGCACCTGCAAAAATGACTAAAAACAGAACATGAGCTGAAACCAAAATAAATATGTTTATTACGTTTGCTTGTCATTTCCAATAATCATACTACACCAGATCTGAGGTGGAAAGAAACATTTTTACAAACGTTCATCTTTGGTCAGAACAATACCGAGAGTAATTTCTGTTGGCATCTTTAAAAAACATCTTTGACATCGCTGTTTCTCTGGCACTCCAGGAAACCCCTGACAAAATCCATCCATCCTGGTTTCCATCCAAACACATCAGCCCACACATTAGTGGTTTCCTACAGCTCCGGTGACAGTAATGTGTATCACCTCTCTCCACAAGAGCATGATGGGATACGGCAGAGAATTACATTTTGGTCAATATGGAGACACAATAGTTCGTCTCACAGCTCGTGACCTTTCTGTTGCCCCTCGTCTGGCTCATAAGACTTTTACTCTGAGCCCTTTGTTGGGTGTCGGGATACACAATCTTTATTCCATTGTCTTTCACCCTGATACCGGAGAACCGCTAGTCAAGTCTTAGTTTAAATTTAGCCAAGTCAGTCTCTGCTGGTTAATGACTTCATTAAGACGAGGTTTACAGGAAATGAAAAAACGAGATGGTTTTTAGATGGTAACCTCACATAGATCTTTGTCTGGGAGCTGTTGCATTCAGCATTTAAAAAATTCATGGTTTATTTACCTTAATGAAAATGTGTGGAAAATGTTTGGGGAAAACCGGCTTTATGGATTTAAATAAAAATGTTAAACAAATGCAGATAAATAAAATAAATGAATAAAATAGTATGAATGAATATGTTAAAATAAGAATTTAAATTTGTAAAATCAAATTAGCCAGATTATTTAAAGGAATATTTCATCCCAAAATAAAAATTATCCTATAATTAAATCACCCTCAAGCCATGCTAGGTGTAAGGTATGCGACTTTCTTCCTTTAAAGAAGAAAAAATATTACATACTATTAAAAAAATATTACTATTAAAATATTACATACGACTCCAGCAGGTTAACAAATATCTTCTGAAGCAAAACGATGTGTTTGTGAAAGAACTTGAATAATATTTAGTTTATTAATAGACATAAAAGTCAAGGAGGCGAGGCTGTGTAAAGGCTGGCATTTCTGTTCAGCAGTTTCAGGGTGAGTCTACTCTCAAGGTTACACTTCAATTCAGTTTCTACCTCAGAAGGTAGCAGCACATGTAGACCGTGGACAGCACAGATGCTCACTAGGTTTGGAACAAAGTGTTGTTAAAAAAGAGGAAGGGGGAGTGAAGGGAGGAATGGAGAGGCCAAGATGTCCAAAGGATCTTCTGAGGAACGCTCTCCTCTAAAACAGGGCAGATAATGCCGTCTCTGAATTATTAATTAGCAGACAACAGGGAGACAGTAACTGGGAAAGATCTGACAGAAGGTCAAGCCAGGGTCTTTTCTCACCCGATGCTAAACACCATCTCTCTCTCTCTCTCTCTCTCTCTCTCTCTCTGAAACAGGTAAAATGGAAACTACAGGATTAGGAATGCGGGTCACCAGGGTAAAGAATATTCTTCCTTCATGAGTAGCACATCGTAAATGTGGAGAAACAGATCTATCTATGATTCATATACATTATGAATCAGAGATACATATGCAAGACATAATTAGTTTCACTAGTTAAAATGCTTGTTTCATTACAAAAAAGATTTCCGGACTTCTGTGAATATTTTTGAGCAGCGACTCCAATTAATCTTTTTAATAAAGAGTTCACTGAAATAAACTGAAATGAATCAGATTCCCAGCCCTTTCTAAGACAGATGGCTTTCCAGGAATGATACAATGTGAAATAAAAACAGTGTTATAACATTTTATCAGCGTTTAGTAGCATCACTGCATTAATTTAGCAGCTTTGCTTCCCAGTGTTTCCCAACCAAAGCATGTGAGAACACAGTTATGGATTTTCACCAGGAGGGGAAAGTACGTCCCACAGGCGTCCCAGGAGTGAAACATATATCACAAGACATATTGCTGTAGCTCTCTCTGTCTTCTTAAATGCTTACTGTGATGCAATGCCGAAAATCAGGTGAGACTAGGAGAGACTCATTTCATTTGCTATAAAAGCAAATAAAATGAAGTGCACATAAAGTTTCAAATGAACAACTGAATGTTTTTTTTAACAGCTCATAAGCTATTCAAACAAATTTGCTAAAACAACACATCCAACACAAACAACACAAACTGTTTCAGTATTATAAAACAGACTTAAAAAGAGATAAAGCTTATTGTTGGGAACTATGTTTGATTGCATCTCGAACACATCTGACTGTGTAAAACAGCATGGTTAGCCGTTATCAGCATCACTGCTTTTGTTTAGTTCCTCTCCAACAACACCCATGAAAGATTTCAGACCCCAGGAACTCCATGAAGAAACACTGATGCGGGATCAGAAGACCTCAAGAAGAGAAACTGCTCCACACTGCACAGAAAGAGATGAACGTGCTCTCACGAGCACTGACGGTCAATACCACAATCTCTCTCTCTCTCTCTCCAACAGCACCGAAAGGCCTGTCATCCATCAAACCCTCAACTCGAGCAGCACCGTGTGAGAGGAAAACTACGACATGATATATGAGCCTCTCTCCAGTCACTCTTTAAACACCAAACCTCACAAATGCAGCCCAAGCTAACAGGAAATGACCTCAGTACAGTGGCTAACATTGTCTAAAAGTTCTCTCAACGTTATCAAAAAATGTTTTTGCAGTAATGTTAGTAGAAGGTTTTTTAACATTATATCTGTACGTTTTAAGTGTTCCTGGAAGTTTCAAAATACCACTTTGAACATTTTTGTTGCTTAATTTAAATGTTCTCACAACCTAAAATTGTTCGCTGGGGCAGCCCTGTGAAAACTTCCTCCTTTGAATCTGCGGATCAGATTCCCGACAAATTCAAGCACCTCAGTTAGATTCACGGAGTTCTGCAAACAAAGCAACATTAACAGAGCCAAAGCAGGCCAGCTTTAAACACGATACATCAACCTGACACTCCTGATTCGCTATAAATTTCAACTAGCTTGTTGTTTTTTCCTCAATGACTGATTATGTTGTTTTAGCTTGTTAATTAGATGATGACCCACGGTGTAATTGCTTCACACTGTTTTTATTCTGGGAATAGAAGCTTCTGGAATATTGCTGATCTTGTGCTCCAGCTGTGATTCTGCAAGAGATGCTGATGAGGAGTTTACAACATATGGAGACGTCCCAAAGTATTTGCCGTGATCTTTCTTTAACACCCATGCCGGTTTGAGATCATAATCAGGATAATTTGTTACTTTTCAAAACAGAGCGCTTATTTTTTCTGGTGGTTTAGAGTTATCCATTTTTTGTAGTCAGTAACCACTTTAGTAATTGAAAATTTCTAACAGGAAGTGACATGCTCTTTATAGAGAGCATGTGATTGACCAATGCTCACCATGTCTAAAGGTTAAAAAAGGATGTAAAATTAAATGTTTATGTTGTCCCCAGCTAACTTGGAATGTTTTCAGAACACTGGCTAATGTTCTCTGAACGTTCTCTCCAATTTTCAAAAACATTCATGCAGAAACGTTAGTAGAACTTATATCGCAGTAGAACATGAAAATGTTGTTCTTAAGTTGTTAGTGGAACATTTCAAAAAGTTACAGAATTAAAAAAGTTTGAATTACCAAAACAGTATAACCAAACAGTATCGTTAATACAAAAAATTCTGAAAAGCGTTTTGAACATTTTTATTTTTCCTTAACGGAAATGTTAGAGAAACATTTTTACCACCTAAAATTGTTACCTGTGTTTCTTTATGGATGATCTCAAAGTTGACAGGAATTCAGTTTAAATACACCAAAACTCACACATTCTCACACTGACTTTCAGACTTGAATCTCCAATTGAAATGTAAAAAAACTGGAGTGCTATTTTTTCTTCAGGCGCCTTTTCTTTCCACCTGCACAGTAATGCACACATACAACCACAAATCAATTGTGTTTGAATTATGAATACCTCCGAGGGGTTATTGCCTTTGAAACACGGGAACAGAAAAGTGCATATGGCCCTAAAGACAGGCGGAAACGTGCTGACCATGACAGGGGGCCGATAGGAAACATGGTTATTTGTATTAGTGCTAGAAGATTTATTGCACCGTACCATGGCTTGTATTGTTTAAGGCATGAAGCACAAGAGAAACCTGTCACAACAAGGGTAATGATGTCATCGGCTGTGTATTTCAGAGAGGAGAGGAAGGAGGTGGCCAAAGAAGTGAGAACTGTGATCAAAATCTTAACTGAGCAATTTTATATCACAATAATAGTTATATATATTTATTCTGTACATAATATTTATATCTCACAGTCGTATT
This sequence comes from Chromobotia macracanthus, assembly GCA_036877525.1. NCBI lineage: Eukaryota > Metazoa > Chordata > Actinopteri > Cypriniformes > Botiidae > Chromobotia > Chromobotia macracanthus. The sequence goes on along the minus strand of JAZGTH010000033.1, from coordinate 1,989,047 downwards.
CACATTCTATAATGGTCGTATTCATTCAGAATATACTCATTCTGTTTAGCAGAACACTCCAGCAAGACTGCAGGATTCTAATGCATTAACAGAGCGAGTCAGAGATTAGCTGGAGATGCATCCACAAAATCTCTATAATATGATTGTGTCACGGATATAATTGAATACATTCTGTGTGCTCTCAGGAAAATGGAACGATGGGCAATTCTTTTTGATCAGCGTGGTTAAAACAGCCCGGCCCAGCATCGATCCAGCCTCGTACAGGAACAATCAAAGAGGCTCACTGCCCTGCGCTTGTGTAGTGCTCTATGAATGCGATTATTGATCGACACCGAAAACATCGACTCGGTGACCAACCAAATTCCCCGCTAACTGCCGCACTTGCATACAATGCACAGTCGGTCAAACGAAGGACATGCCCGTAAGCAAGAAAAATCACAAAAGGTCTTTTTAATACCACGATTATCTCTCCTACCCAGCTAACAAATTTAGGTTGTAAGAATGTTTCCCTTACATTTCCCTTACGTTAAGTAACAAAAATGTTAAAAATGTTATTTTGAAAGTTCACAGCTAACAGGGAACATCGTTCTGTTGTAACCAAACAATAACATCAATACAACATCTTAAAAACGGGCTGTTTTGAACATTCCTAGAACATTCAAAATGACATTTTTAACATTTTCTTATTTATGCAAATAATGCAAATGTTAGAGAAACGTTCTAACCTAAAATTGTTAGCTGGGCACAGTCAGGGTGACCTTTAGGTGATCTTCTAGAAACCGCATTCATGACCGATCGCAGATGAGCCGCCTTGACTAGCTGAAGACGCTGAACAGAGCAGGTTTGATGTACGGCCGTGCGTGGGGTGGGGGGAAACTTCCAAGCGTGAAAGCTCGATGAATTGCCTCCCGGCTTTTATAAACAGCCATAAATTAGGACAAATTTGTCAAATCAGAAGAGACACAGGGAGTGTGGAGTCAAGACTGGGAGCAGCACAAATAAAAGTGTATCACAACATCTCATCCATTAGCCTGTCAGGCGACTGCTGCGGGGTCCGTCTTGTGACAATATGCAGATATATGGCGCATGATAACAGGCTGCTTGATTTACTATGACCGTAAAGCTGTTTACCACCACCTGCTTTACACAAACACACCAGAGGGGAGACACAAGCTTTACTGTAAATACTGCAACATAACAATGTGACTTTCACCTGTTTGTTACCTATGTTCAAGTCTGCATGTGTGGCAAGCAATTTTTCATCCATAAGTTAAAGCGTATTTAGGCATATATTCAGTTATATATTCTATATATGATAAGGTCTATATAACACCTTCACTGTAGCCTCTCTGCATATTTCCCATCATGCTTACATAATACACCAGGGCCTCATGAATATTCATAAGGGCTTCTGATGCTGGTAATTGCTCTCCAGAACTGAAGATAAAAACAATGATAGCAGGGAGTTGAGAGCATCAATGGGACGTGGCTTTACAGAGACACGCGCAGCTGGAGGCCAGCACAGCTGAGGAACACAAAACCGGGCAGCTCCACACACTTCTTTAGAAACCATCTCAACAAACACTTCATCTCCACTCATCACTTTATCCGCTTTTATCTCCACGCTTGGTTTTCTGCATTACATAATTAAGACTTTTTTGATGTCTGGGCTTTTGAAGGTGAAGAATTTGTGGAATTAATACAATAATTGCGTTTAGCTCCTGCTCTTCCAAATTACCTCACCATCCAGCTTCCCACTTTTCTGATTGGGGTTCATTAAAAGCGAAGGTTCCAGAAGGTTTCAGATCTTCAGCGACGGAGATGACAAGCCAGTGAGCCTTACTCCAGAGAAAGAGAGAGCTGCGGAAGATGCAAGGAGAAGCTAGGAGGTGGTCGCGAGGGAATGAGAAGAAAGAAGAAAGCTGAAGAAATCTAGACTTGCAAATGCGCACATCTGCCCTGTGAAGCTGAGGAACAAAACCGACTCAGTCGGATTCACGTGGTAATTAAAACGTCTGTGGTGTCAGTCGTGACATTTTTCTCACAAACAGCATGAGAGCAATCCTAAAAATGCCTTGAGTGCTGAAGAAACACAACACAACTTATAAAGCAATTTTATAGTTTAAAGTGTTTATAAAGCAATGAGACTTCAGACATATTTAATTACAGAGATCAAGACCATAAGACAATATGACATTGGACTGACCTCTATCTCTCCACCTCATTTTTGTTTGCAAATATGGCATCCACTCTGACTGAGGTTTTAACACCAGCTTGAAGTGATACTTCACCTAAAAATGAAAACTTCACCTTCTTCCATCAGTTACTCATCTTCATGTCATTCCAAACCTGTATGACTTTTATCTGTGGAACACAAATGAACATGTTTTTGAGAAATGTCTCAGTGGTTTTGTGTCCGTACAATGGAAGCCATTGGGTGCCACTGTTGTTTGGTTACCAACATATTTCAAAATATCTTCTTTTGTGTTCCAAAAGAAGATATTTTGAAACAAAAAGTCATACCGTCTCTTTAACATCATCTCTGCTTTAAAACTTCAAGAAAAAGCTTTTGTTGTAGCGTATCTTTCAGTTGACCACAGAGTAAAGCACATCAATTCAATCAAAACACCAACAAATCGTTGTTAAGGTGATACATATGTTAGTTTACACATAACTACCAATTCCTCCTAACATTCATCTGTCTGAAATCTCTTCATATGCTCCAGACTCTTTTAGTGAACAAAATCACAGTGTGACCGCAGAGAATGAATTAAACAGCAGCTATTTTCTCCAGCGTGATGTCTTCCAGTATTCAGTTGATCATAAGCAGCCCCGTCGTTGTCACGTCCTCTCTGCCTGACAGAACAATGGCACAAAAAGCATTTAAATGGATCTCATTGCTTAAGCATCTCTCCTGCTTGTCTTCTGAGTGTTCGGACAACTCAGCAAAAAGCAGACGATTGGTTGAGCTGTAAAGCCAACAAACGCGGCTCGGGTGACACAAGAAAGCATTAATGTTGCCAGTCTGTTCAAAACAGTATTTTGAGTCACAGTAATCAATAAAATATAATTATGTATGAATGATATCTAAAAAGACTAGAAATGCATTCACAGAGTACCTAGCTTGTCTAACATAGTTCCCTCAAAGTTCTCAAAAACATTCTCACAGTAACATTAGTAGAACGTTTTAACATAAAATGCCATATATATGAAAAACAATATTTAGTGGAATGTGTTTTAAACATTTCTAACGTTTTAGTAACCTAATGGAAACGTTAGGGAGACATTCTTACAACCTAAAATTATTAGCTGGGTAAATAGGGTCAGTTTTAATATCACAGAGTTTAAGGGAAAGACTGATTCCAAAAATCATTTATTCATGGATTTTGTTAATGCAACTCATAATCTAACCAACATAAATATATAAATAAATAAAAGAGAGGAAGAACAAGTATCCTGTGGACTCTCTCTGGTCTGGCCAACATGTTCTTGCCTTCCTCTACCAGCGAATGCTGGCCGGCTCCCAACTCTCCATTCTGTCGGGCACCTGGGAATTCTGTCCTGAACTAACCAACCTGAAACTAAGCAGGCAAACGAACAAGCGGCCAAATTCTTTAAATTCCTCCAGATAGTCCCTCAGTCCTCTTGAAAGGGGAAAAACTCTGTGGGCGCTACATCAAACACATACACCTGAAAAGTGTCTGTTTTCAAGCTTCCCCTAGCGTAGCTAAAAATTAAATAAGCTATTAAACAGTGCTGCTCCGTTCAGTAAAAAAAGCTCTTTCTTAAAATGCAAATGAGCTTGACGGCTCTTTCAAAAGCACATCTGTTTTGTTTGTGTTTGTTTTGAGGTGTTTGTTTCGTTTAAGGGCTGATTTGCAAGACAGCTCTGAGGGGAAATACCATTTGCTAATGAAACCGAGGCGAAAACAATTACTAAAATCCGTAATCAATGTCGCCGGACGAACCGTAAATCCAGAGAGACGCAGTAAAGCGCAAAGAGAGGAAATGGCACGGCTCTGAGCAAATGAAAATATCTCTGCTGGGCTTTAACTTTGACTGATAGCTATATAACTACACTTGTATGCTTGCTAGGCCATTAGAAGCAGAGGAACAAAACCTTGTTACACTTAATAGAGTAAGAAGCTAACAGAGCAAACACAAGCACAATGAGAATTACAGGCAACAGGAAGCTTTTAAGACACAAGGTGCAACAAATGAATTTTAAATCCTGCTCGTGATCTTGAGGGAGTAATCTCAGCAAAATCAAAAGAAACGAACAAGAAATAATGGTGTGCATGGTGCCATTTTCATAACTCAAACAAAGCAATTTCTATTACTGTAGTGCAATTCATAACTTTCTGCCTTTCTACCGCCATCTCTGTTTGAAATATAAAATTGCAGGTTACTTTAGGGTTGTGGGTAGTTTTTGCAGGTTACATTATATATTTAATGATTATTCAGTTTGGGGGAGAAATGTGACCTAGACATTTTTGTGAGATTCGCCATCTAACATTGGACAAATCCCTGATCACGTGCTGGGCATTATGGGTAATTTATGTAAAGCTAAAGTTGTTTGATTTTTCCAGTGAATACCGAATTTTGGAGCTTACTGTAAGCAGATAAGGGTGTAATATATAGCTGAAGAGCAGACGGGGGATTGTGAGGTACAGAATGGACGGCGTCCAGCTGGCCTGCTATGATACTTCCAGCGCAGATGTCGGAGAAATGGATTACGGTGGGATGACGGGGAGTCGGGCGGCATGAGCTGCAAATCTTTTTGATCAATAAAAGCTGATGCCAGTCACAAAGGCTGGAATTCCTCTCCATCTCACCTGTCAAACACGGACAATGTTCTCTCAACCTGTCCAGAGACACAAACCCACCTGCCACTTCCCATGAACAGAGTGCAAAAATACTGCCGAAAACTCTTCAAAATTGTCATGTGCTTTCTTTGTCGACAAACAGTCAGTCAGAAAATGTTCTTAATCTTTTTGTAAAATGCTGCCTGTCCACTTCAGAGGGCCAGTCTTTGATTCTCAAGTCAGCGTATGTGAGGTTTTCCATTTTTCATTTCTTCAGCCATATTTTTCATTTTTTTTGTCACCAAACTCTGAGATATAAACACAGTTAAAGGCACAGCAGGCGATTTTTTTGTTATGCTGGTTGAAAGTCTCTTCACATCCTGACAACAGTTACTAAATTAAGTGGTCTAAATATATTAAATATATATCTTCTGTGGAAGGCACAGGATATTAAATTGTTCACCCAATCATTGCATTTGGTCCGCATTGAACGATAATGCTAGCTTGCTATTGCTAGCCTCTCATTTTAAAAACATTTTTAGGTGATTTTTTATTTTCTAACAATAAACTTCAAATAAAATTTAATGAAATAGATAATTGTTCGAGAAAAATTAATAAACACTATAATTAAGTAAGCCTAAATTAGACTTACTTGAAAAGGGTAAGTTATTTATCCGATCAAGGGCTAACATATACGATCATGCTTACAACGAAAGCACTGGATCTGAGTCTCTAATGCTTTAAAAACAGCGAGAACCCAATAATCCTTCATATTCATATTCCATCACAAAAGCCAGTATGCAGAACCCCAGTGTCAGCCCCATGCATTCTAAATGGATTACTGCAGATCTCGCCAATAAAGATGTAAAGAGCGGCTATACCATAAAGCCCTAATAAAATGTTCAAGGCCACTAGCCGGAGTCCATTTTATACACAATCTCGTTGGCACTTCACTGCAGACATCAGTGGAAAGCCACTGTCTCTATCCGTTCAATAAAACATGAGCCCGGTCGAGATAATGATAAATCATTCATAGATATTATGTCAGCAGACGAAAACTGCAACGACAACTGAACGGAAATGAAAGGGAGCGAACGAACGGTGCCTTCCTTTGTTTGTCCGGAAGCATTAACCTCGGAAGACCTCAGCAGGAGAATTATCTCACTGTGCCAACCGGGTGGGAGGAGAAATACAACGTCGCATGACCTTCAAGGTTTATGACCAAGCGGGCCGCGTACCGTGACCTGCCCCCTCTGCGGGCACCTTCTAAATGGTCTGTGTGAACGTGGACCTGTGGGAGGCACTGCATCATCCATCCATCTCTCTCCTACTGACCCAGTCTGCATCTGACCTTTGAGATGAGTCACGAACACATTAAACTGATACAGTGAGCAGTCACATCAGCCCACAGTGTCTTAGCATTATACATTCTGTCATGTCTTTTAAACAAAAGCTGCCATCAGTGTTTGTCATTGTGTCTGCTATAACAGAAATAAAGACCTCAGAGGGGTTCTGAGTGTGTTAGCACGTTGCTATGTTGCTAGGGTGATATTTAAGCCTCTATGATATTCTGGTCTCTAGATAAGGCTGTTAAAATCCTAGGTATAATTTCTTACAAAAAGCAGGATTTAGAATTTGCATACTCACATTATACTTTATACTTCATCATATAGACATTATACTACATTAAAGGTGCCCAGCATACTACCTTATGGTGGAAAGGCACAATTTTATGACAGTGGTAATTCTGGTGTACATATTGCATATTCATCTTACAACATATTCAAAGGCATGTCATGTCATACTAACACCACTGAAGTACATATTTAGTGAGTATCATAAGAATGCAAATTCCCTACAAAAATCAACCCTAATTTTATTATAGTAAAAGTGTAGTAACCCTGGTTTTTATGTGCATTGATTACCATTTGTATGCAGTTGTATTACAAATACCCTCTTTCAACCATACAAAACCATAATTTGTGGTCACCATGGTTTCACTATAGTAACCATGGTTTTTGGTTTAATTTGCAGTAAAATCATGGTTACGTTTCGTAAGGGATAACTGGACTCCATGATAAACCACTTTAAAAAATTCAACCCCGCTGCTTGAAAAGTGCTAACACCTTTTTCCAAGTTAATTATTCTCTTTCTGGTTTTGTCAACCCTTAAACTGCAGCTGAACCTGGATACGCCTGAAGCCGTTATATATTCCCGAAGGTGCCAAACATTCTTTATCCATCTTGTGTGACACAGAGGCCCATATTTCATTTATACACAGCCACTGCTTCCCGCAGGCCCCTCTGTGTTACTGCGCATCCACCTCAAACCCATTAAAACGTCAGGCTCGGAGGCATACAGTACAGACGCTGCCCCGGAAAAGCTGGCTAAGGCCAAATTCTGTAAGGAACAAGAAAAACCAGAATGCTGCATTGTGAAAGATGGAGTCCAGGATCTTTCCTGTCAGCTTGTTCAAATGTGAATGCCCAGTTACACTTGCATTTACACTACATTTGTATAAGTACTGTGTTCCTGTAAGGTTGCATTGAATAAAAGCATTTGCCAAATGCATACATCTAAATATACAGTACAGTGCCACAAAAGTGACACTTAAGAGGCTTCTGAAATGTTTTACTGTCATTGCATTAGATAACAACACATCAAAGCTTTTATTTACAACTGATTTCACATTTCTGAACTATTTCTGCCATGATTTAAAAAACAAATGAATCAGCTGGTATCAGTCTATTTGTCATTTCCAACCGAATGTGCTTCTGTTCAAGTTATGCATGTGTTATCCTTCTTTGAAATAAATGCTACATCCTTTGATATTTTGTTATCTTCAGGTGTCTTAAAGTGTTTCTTAAGTGTCTTAATACCTGTTGTTGTCCCAGTAAATATAAAGAATGATTCATTTCAATGAGGTATAATTTAGGGTTATTTTGTCCGTGTACTTAGAAGGCACCTTTTGAAACACCCGTTATGAACAACAAAAGCAAAAACATTTGTGCCTTTCAACCAGTCATTACAGTACACATTATTCTTCTGATATTTATAACAAAATAACTGAGGCAGAGCAATTTTATTCAGAGGCTACGAGACATGAGGAACACATTTTTCTGAAAATATTCAAAATCCACATTCGATTTTCTGAATTTGGCCGCACATGATGTCAGATGTTACTATGGGGTTGCTAAGTTGTTCTGAGTGGTTGTTACAGTGTTTCTGAATGGTAGCTTTAGTGTTGTTGGTGGTTGCCGGAGCATTGCTATGAGGTTGCTAAGGTGTTCTGTATGATTGTTAGGGTGTTTCCATGTGATCACTAGTCACTGATTTGATGCATCACTCATGTCCAACACAAACAGTGTGAAACAAATGACACTATAAAGTGAAATAGTTAAATCCCTAACCCTTATCTTGCACACAAACACGAGCATTTTCAAAGTTCTGTGGACATCTCCCTAAACCTTTTATTAATACTGCTGACGATAAACCTGTAAGCAGTAACACAGTCCCATCAACAAACACTTACTGTATTTATCCTTGATCATAACCCATCCTCTCCTCTGACAGAACGAATTAGCTCCTGTTTAAGATGTGCAGGCTATGTGCACGAATGTGTGTGTTATTTCATGGCCCATAATCCTCTCCTCCTGGTCATTAACTGGGTATTTTACAACAGGCAGTGTCTTGGATTCATGGAAGCAAGCGTCTCTTTTAAACAGCTCGTGAAAACCACTCATCCTTATCAGCTAAAGCACCTCAGACTCCAAAACCAGCCCACGATCCGTCTTTTCCAAACAAGAGTTGCCAGAATCCGAGCGAGGTGACACTCATTTGTGTCTGGCTGAATAGATCAGAGCCTCCACACAATGTTGGTCCCGGCTTGTGTGAATTCTGCCTGAATAAAACACTCCACACGCTCACATAGCGTGTGAGGGTCGAACTCTATGGAGGTCTTACACACATCTGTTCACTTGAAGAACCTTCAAGAGTGCAGCTACGCTGGGTACAGCCCCACAGGGGTTAGATTACATAAAACAGCACAATCATACTTCCACTTACTTAGGTAAAAAAGCCTAAATTATGGCCTAACTTTACAAATAAAGTATTAAAGTATTACTAATTAAATCATGATAATATAATAGTATTCCATTTATGTCAAAGTGATTACTTAATGCCTTAATTATTTCTCTGATATGCCTTTTTGCTTTATTAAAGTTGCTGTAATTTTCACCTCTCTACCACCATCTCTGTTTGAAACATAAAACTGCAGGTTACTCTATGTCATTTACATGATATACATTCCAGTCAAATGAAGTCAAACTGACATTTCCTAGGAAATCAGACCCGGCAGCTCAAATTGTAAATCATTATTATAAATGTACAGTTGTGAATCAGGGTAAGATAAAGAGATAGTGTTGACAACTGATCTGTTATGTACTTGCTCAATAACTGACGTCTGTTCATTTTTAACCCAAAAAATTATGAATTGCAGTTTTAAAATAAATGACTACATATGCCTTGTTATATAACCAGCATTGTTATAGTTACAGTTTGTAACTTGCTTGTAACTGTTAACTAGTTAACTAACTTACTAACAATATATCAGTACTAACAGTGGCTGTTGTTAATATAAGTGGTCTTATCAATCTGTCGGTGCTCTGAGCGACAGAGGGCCTCGGGGACATGCCCGTAAATAACACAGTGTTCATTCAAGCAGCAACAACAAGCGTTTTCATACATAAGGAATGACAGGTATTAATCCCAGTATGCTGCTGCGGGAACTGGATGGAAATCTAAGACAAATCCCACTACTATATTCACTGCCTCCAAACACCCGACAGCTCACAGCGTTTACATAACAGGGTCTGAATGCCATGAATAGCAACTTGGAACAAAAGTACACTTGATTCTGCGCTTCCTGCCGTTGGCTATGACCTGCCATCTATACATGACCCGAGACAAACCATCAGAAGAAAAGATTTGATGTTGTGTGTGTGTAAAACGAGGTCCATGATGCTCTCAACTGGACAAACATTCAAAGAATATATATATATATATATATATCACAACAGCCTGGAAAATGTGTATATATTTGCATGTGAAAATGTTTTTTTATTAATCTATTTATTAAATTATAATAATAATACTCATCTTTAAGAAATTATAATTACTCATCTTTATAAATGTGTGTGTATAAAAGGGAGAGGGTGAGAGAGAGAAATGAGAGAGAGAATAAAAACTAAAAACAGACAAAACTGGATTGTTTTACATTGTAAAGAATTGTCATGTGGAATACAATGAGGTGCATTTCACATGAGATTTTGACATAAGTGATGCCTGCCTACAAAGTGGGTGTGGCTTTGACGCCCTCTGTGACCACGCCCCATTTTATGCAAATGCACTGCACACACACACACACACAAATACACACACACTCAGTCTCCATGGACTGCCCAGTAAAAAACCCACACCAAAGAAACAACATCCATTACTGTGCACAAATACAAATCCATCAGACATGAAATATTAACGTGTGCGCACAGTGAGAAATAATGACGCACCAACCACGTCTTGAGCTTGAGCTTCACAGACGCACAAACTCAAACCTTCAGCCTTTCCTTACTCCATCAGACTACATCACTGCCATTTAAGAAGGTAACCAAACATCATATTATACAACCAAACCAAATGCAAAAGTTCACAATCGGTGACTGAGAAGTGCCAGTAAAATAAAGCCCATTTACTGCATCGACGCCAATGTAAATGGATGAAAGCAAAACCGAGGTGAAGTTATTTGGAGTGAACTGGTGGACATGTTTTACATGCATTAGGCGCAGACTGAGACGATGAAGATGTGAGAGGCCATAACAGGTGCGTAACCATCCCTGATGAAGAACTGATTTCTGAGCATTATAAAACCAAATCATGCGGAGATCAAGCCGAATGAAAGAGGGTGAAGTTTAAAGACACCAATAAAAAAAACCCTAACCATTAAAACCTCACGAAAACGATATCTGTCCAGTCGCAATCACGATGCAAAAGCATGAAATGAATGCTTTCTGCTGTTGTAAAGTACGCGGACACGTAAAGGGAGATGCTGTTGCAGAAATGAGAAGATGCCACAAACTGAATGTCCTCCCATCCGACAACAGCCAAAGAAACAGATCTGCTCCAGAAACTCCTACAAACATCCACAATTCAATGCGTTTTCGGCACTCGGACCCCGATCTGCGCGGTTGGCACGGCACGGGGTGGCATCGGCTCTCACTTTACACCGGCGGGGTTGTGGGTTTTTCTGGCAGGCTGACTGTCCCAAAGAATCAGCTTTCCTGATACAAGCCCCCCCAAAACCCCACAGAGCTGTGATAAAGACCCACAACTGATCACACATGACTTTCTTTCCAATGCGCAAAACGCGCACCGGGCACCACCTGCACCGGGCGCCCGGCGCTCTCCACAACGACCGCACGCCGCATTTCAAGTGAGGAAAGCGGCTGTAATCCGCAATCACGGACCTGAAGTGATAACGGGCCGGTTTATCTCCTCTTACCTTGTTTTAATGAGCGCGTCCCCGTGGTCTTCTGTATTCTGCAGTCGAGAAGTCCCCCTCACATCTTCACATCTGACAGAGTCAATAATGATTATAATCCAAGGAGAAGATCCAAGCAGGAGCAGAGAGCTCCGGGTGTGGCTGGCGGTGGGTATCGTGTAAATCCCCCGGATAGCGCTGCGGCTCGGTCGGCGCGTCTGATTTCTCAAGCTCCGCTCCGGAGGAACCTCAGCCGTGCGCTCGGAGAGCTGGAGGTGACGTCATGGACACGCCCACTCCCTCTCTCTCTCTCTCTCTCTCTCTCCCTCTCTCTCTTTCTCTCTGTCTCTCTCTCTCTGTCTCTCTCTCTCTCTCTCCCAGTCTCTCTCCCTCTCTCTCTCTTTCTCTCTCTCTCTCTCTCTTTCTCTCCCTCTCTCTCTTTCTCTCTGTCTCTCTCTCTCTCTCTCTCTCTCTCTCTCTCCCAGTCTCTCTCCCTCTCTCTCTCTCTCTCTCCCTCTCTCTCTCTCTCTCTCTCTCTCTCAGTCTCTCTCTCTCTCTCTCTCTCTTTCTCTCTCTCTCTCTCTCACTCTGACCCCTCCTCATTTCACAACGTTTGGCACTAGCCACGCCCCTTTGGAGTCCAAGAAATGTCCGGGTACTATTTAGGACCCAACATCTACAAACGACAATGTTGAAACTTTGTTTTGTATAAAGAAAACGAAAGCATTCATTCTTTAACCATTAACCTTTTTTTGCTATTCTTTCACGACAGTTAAGATCACTTTTTCCTCTCAAAACAAAAAAAAAGCTAAAATAATGTTTTACGGGACTTCAGTTTTAGTCGAGTTCTCATTTTCAGTGCTAATTCTCATGAGATTGTATTACTGTAATGCAGTAGGGAAAATCTTCCTCAGTCATGGACTCATGTTTGGAAATTAAAATCAGCATTCACCGCGTTAAAGGCCTTGATGCTTAAACAGTCCTGAAAAACTTCCTAATCCTTCTTGAAAAGCTTAATTGTCATGAAAATATAGGGCTTACATGTCAATTTAGATGTTTATAAAAAATGGAAAATTATTGTTTATCAATGAAGTAATCATTTCAAGAAACTGTAACAATAATATTGCAACAACAATATTATCCTTAAATCTTGATCCACAACCTAATCAAATCCTGAGAAATAAACTAAATCCCGAGACAGGACAGGCACGGCCTAGGTTATGTACTGGTGAATATTCTGTTTCGCTTTGGAAACATACCTGCTACCCACAATGCCTAGCTCCTATGAAAGCGCGTCTCGGTTTAAACTAATATTACGTTCAAGCTTTCCAAATTCTTATTCTTAGTCTTCACATAACCTGTTTTAATCTGCGTCTGTCCTGTCTCATACCTGTGACGTGTGGGCTGCCACACAAACGACCAACGTGGCGTGACAGCCTGGAGCCAAACTTAGCCTGAGTGGATGCCAGTCGACACCGAGAAGTGTTGGCAACCAGAAACATCTTCCGAAATTTGAATCCTCGGCAATAGTCTCAAAAATCTTCTCTTATCATTGTGCCAACTGTTACACAACAAATTCATCCTTTTTTTATTTCATGATTAATTTACTTCCAACAGGGATGCCCTGAAGCCTTTTTTCCGTCTACTTACAACTAAATCTCTCACCTTTCTTTTCATTTGAACTTTATCTGTCACAAAAACACTATGATTTTCAGGGTAGTCACTTGAAGTTAACGATAAGTGTTGTGGAAAAGCATGAAGTGATTGAAATAATAGCCAAGATGGAGCATTTGGTACAAAAACAGAGCAGATCAAATGGTTTCTGTCGTTTTGGAGCCCGTAAATCGCTCTGTGTTTCAGCTCATTACACTTTGAGTTTACGAATATGAACACTTGCTAACACAATAGCAGTTTTATAGGCTTAAATTCAGACTGAGTTTGTTCTCCTGCAGTTCCTCCGCAGTGCTGTGCTCATGGCATTATGGGATATCTATGGCAACCGTCTAACGGAAGCATCGAGTAGGCGAGGGTGCTAAACTCTGACAGGAAAACGAAGGCACTTCCTTCTGTCTACCGATGCTTACAGTTTTAAGTACTGCGGTAAAATACAATACCGTTTTCCACAGGATTACGTTTAATACCTAATCCAAGTGCAATAAACAAAGTTTTACCATGGGAAACCAACTCAGAGTATACACAATGCACCACTTACTGAGATGAGTAAAATCAGGGTTACAATTTTGCTTTTAGACTTTTTTTGCTTCCAGCTGGTCAGGCAAGGCATACATCACCGCTATGATTGTTAATAGGGATTACAAAATAAAACTTCAACTATAAATATTAAACTGATGTTGACCTCATTTCACCTAGTGAACAAGAAAACAGGCAAGACAACTCTTTAGACATTGAAGGAGGGACCTAAACCATATGTAACATCAGAATATCATAAATTCTCAGTGCTGGGCTATTCTGAGGTGACCACCTAGCAACACCCTGACAACCACCTAAAACCTTCTAGAATTGTGGAGGAGAGTTTTGCATTAGAACGCTTCACAAATCTTCACGTGGGACTGGCTGTTATAAGAAGTCTCGACGTCTTTCAACAAACCCTGAAGTTGAGTTCTCCTCTTCCTCCGTTTCTGTTTTATCTTTTCATATCAGAATCAAAAAACGCTGCACTAGACGTTCGCCCACCCCAAGGGTAGTGTGCCGAATATAGCAGGCAATGAACTCCTTAACGAGTAGCGGTTGCTATGAAACAACAGTTGGTTAATTGTTAATTCACGCCTGGCGCTTTGGACGAAACGCGTTCTGACACGTGGGCTGAGTCTTGTTAAATGTATGTGATAGAGATGATGGTAAATATAAGTATAGCTCCAGTCACATGTTCATATGTATGGATGATGGTTTATCATAGCATTAATGAGAAATTAACTTCTGTTATATGCTGAGAACAAAACCAACAGGCCAGACCATATCCTGAAAGCCTCAGTTATTTTGTGTTTATTAGTGTTTAGTGAAAAATTTACTTTAGAAGATCTGACAGTATATAACATGTGACCAGCCCTATAGTTTACATCAATGCTGATGGCTGATGTTATGAATAGCTACTGGAGTCTATTTATTTCTTCGAAATGTGTTAACATCTCCAGGATTTTTATAGGTTTTTGCCTGTACTGTCCCCTCTGTGATGTACTCTGGTGAATCATCTCTTAGCCCACAGTGTTACCGGTGGAATCTGTGCGGATACAAACACAGTCACAGTCCCTCGGGCGGCCGCGAGTGTCCTTCATTTCTGCGTTCTGGAGCTGTGGGAGTCAAAATACAGGAAAGAACCATCAACCGCCAGCCAGACTTCCTCTGATGCATTTGTGTAGCAGTTCCCTGAAAATTTCCCAGCTAAATTTCCTAATTTTAGGTTGTAAGAATGTTACCATAACATTTCCATAAAGTAAGAAAAACGTTAAAAAGGTTATTCTGAAAGTTCTAGGAAGGTTCAAAACATGCTTTTTCAGATATTGTATTAACTTTAACGTTTAGTTATGAGAACGTAATATAAACATTTGTTTAACGTAACTTTTTCAAAACGTTCCAGTAACTACTTAAGAGTAATATTTTTATATATGTAATGTTAAAGAAATGTTCTATTAACGTTACTGCAAGAACATTTTTTGCTAATGTTGAGAGAACTTTCAGAGAATCAGGAGCTGCCATGTTTTTGCATACAGAGCAACCTTCATGCTTGCTAGCTGACTGGAAGTGCTGTAGGGGGAGGGACATTCTAGAGAGCATCTGATTGGACAAAAATATGTGCAGTGCAAGACAAGTCATCAGTATTTTTGTTCTGCGTTACCGGAAGAGAAAACTATATTGTAAATTAGTTTAATTGTGCATTGTTTCTGTTTTAAGCATATATTTTAAATTTATAGGTAGGCCCATATAGTCAGTTCTGTCACTTTTGGTTGCAAGCTACCATAAAGATGACCTCAGAGCTAATGCATCGCGAAGTACAGCATGCCAACCAAAGCCATCGATGAGAGCACCTTCACCTGGTATATTGTTGACCTTCCTCTAATTAGAATTTAATTGGGATGGTTCATAAGCACACATAAGAAGCCTCAGACAGGCAGTATCTGTGTCTGTGCTCTGAACTAACAGACCTGATTTACTGCTCACTGCCATGTTGGCGCCAATTGAAAGTGGCAGACGAGTCTGGGGCTGAATCCTAATTGCAGAGCTGATTGGCCGGTTCTCTCCGCCACTGGGGGAGATCTGCTCGAGCACGCCTGACTGTTATTGCTTTCCAGAACACACGGAGACCCACTGCAGTCTTTGCCTGGAACGCAGACATCAAATCAGGACACGGTCAAGATGATGTCATCGCTTACGTCACATATCTGTGATGACATTCATTCATAACACTTTTATGAAAAAATTGAACTTTACAATCTTTAACAATAATAAACAACAAATAACCAATACAAAATACATTACAATAAAAAACGCTTTATATATAACGACTGGCTAAAATGTTACAGAATTAAAATTTGTGGTCTACGATTTATCTTCCTCATATTTAATGTTTATATTTGATGTTTTTCTGTCAATAAAACTTTCGGTATGTGTGTTTACAGTGATTTTGCGCTCTAGAGCTCACAGTCGCAAACATTACCCACAAGGCCAATAACTCGATAAACTATTTTTCTTTAAAAACTGCTGAAATCCACAAGGAGAGATACAAATGTAGACAAACCAAAGCTGGACCTGTAACATCAACATAATGAAACTTCAGCTGTTCAGTCCGATGAGTTTTGCTAAGCACCACTCATCTTTTCCAACACTAGCACTTCATTTGTGCTGAACAGGAAATCAATGGTTGGTTGGAAAGGATGTTCTCTATTTCCATGAGAGGAATAGGTCATGAGAATTAATAGCGTGCTGAGTATCGCCTGAGATCATGTGAAAAGCTTTATGCGTTTGTCATAAAGGTTCACATATTTTAATGCCTGAATTGGTGACAATATCTTCAGAGATCCATTATGGAAAATGACTAAAAGTCAAGGCGATTCAGCTAGAATGTTAGATACAGAAATATCAAAATCCATAACCTGCTTTAGCTGTTTGCAGGTGACACACACACACACACACTCCATAGACTTCTATTGTTTTTATACACTGCTAGTTTTAAACAATATAACACTCTATAACCCACACTGTAACCCTAACAGAAAACTTTATGCATTTTTACAATTTAAAGAAAACTTTGTTTACTTTTTATAGCATTTTTACAAATGAGGGTGTCCCCAAAAGGAGGTTTTGTAAGGTATTATTTATTCTTGGGTACCAATCTGCACACAGGCAGAGAATATATAACCATATATCTGGTATCACTATGTTAAAGGGGTCTATTTGGGATCAGTTACACTAGGAAAATTCTGCTTGGAATTGAACACAGTCTAAAGCTAAAAAACGCTGAAAACAGAACCACATGGCTTTTACTTTCCGTGACAGACAGCTCTGACAGTATGTGTGACATGTCAGGTCTCGAGATAAAGTCATTTCTAGTGGAATAAAAGTATTATCATGTATTCCCGCTCTGATCTGAGAGACAATGCGAGCTGCGATTGATCAGACGCTGAATGGCGCGGTGCTATAGATCAGAATGTCAGGGCAGCTCAGAAGCCCAAAACCTGAAACATTGACTAACGTTCCCTCATTTTTGCAGCAATGTTAGTAGCAAGTTTTTTAACATCATATACATTAAAGTGTTATTCTTAAGTTGTTAGTGGAACGTTTAAAAAAACGTTACAGAGTTAAGTTGGGAATAAATGTTTTTATAGCCAAGCAATAATAATAATAATAATAAAAATAATAATAAAGAGTCCCTAGAACTTTTAAAAAAGAAATTTAACGGTTTTCTTACATAATGGAAACGTTAAGGAAATGTTCTTAAAACCCAAAATCGTGGGGTACAGGGCTCAGGTGGTGTGCAAATGTTTTATAAATCTGATCATTTATTGGCCAGTCACATTGAGGTCATGCCCACTTCCAAATGTTTTTCTTCTCTTATAGCAGGAGCTCTTCTGAAGAACATGTGAGTGCTGCTTTGTGTGAGTGCATTGTGGATGGTTGCTATGCAGTTTCTGCGAAGGTATTCTGAGTGTGTGTTTTTAAGTGTGCTGCTATGTGGTTCCTACATATAAATATATGTAAATAGCAAACATATTCTATAAATAAAAAAGAAAATATTCTATTATAGTTTATTGTGATCTCACAAATGTGGTTGCTAGGGGGTTGCTTTGGGCAGTTAAGTGGTCGGAGAGGTAGCCACTCATTTAAATACATAATTCATGCATGAATTAATCTTTGGATAAATGAATTCTCAGTGTCATCAAACATGCGACAGAACATCTGGATTCCTGCAACATTTAACATGCTTTTATGCAGTATCTAGACATTAGGTCAGTGGAGAGTTTTCTCTGTAATTATGCAGGCTAGCTGGACGTAGCAGGGTATTGGGGGAATCAAAAAGTCTATTTTATAGCTCACTAGCTTTAGATGAATTCATAAACGTCCAGTGAATACTCTGTCCTGCCCACACGCCTCACATTTCAACACACTTATATAAATTCATGAGCTCCTTCAAACTCTCTGTCTCTCAGACCAGCGGGATGAGTGACTTTATTTTGTCCCTCCAGTATTGTAAAAGCATACGGGGTCTATAAGAAATAAAAGATGCCTTTTCATGTCACCCATTAGAAAACTACTGCTGAGCAAAACTTCTTATGATGCATCCATCTACGAACAGCATCAGATCTTAAAGAAGATCCCAGCTTACAATTCTAGTTTCTAAGAATGTTTCCTTAATGTTTCCATTAAGTAACAAAAATGATAAAAATGTCATTTTGAAAGTTCTAGAACATTTTTAGATGTTGTTTTAAAATTATTGTGTGATTAACATTAAAAAACATTATTTCATTTTTTTAAAATTTGGTAACGTTTTTAAAATGTTCAACTACTTAAACATCTAAGTTTTTAATATATACAAACCTTTTTGAAATGTTATATGTATAAAAATGTAAAAAACTTCTACTAACATGACTGCAACAATGTTTTTGATAACTTTTAAAGAACCTTTAAAGAACAGTAGCCAGTGTTCTGATAATGTTCCCTGTTAGCTTTGTAGTCTGACATTAAAGATAGCTTTTTTTGTTTAACGTGATGTCACAATTCCTTAAGCTGATCTGTGATGTCACATCATTAGTTATTAAAAACAGAAATGAGCTTAATTACACAACCTTCAAGTGCCAGTATAAATCTGCACCCGCTCTGGGAAAATGGTGTCACCCATGTTACTCGGTGGGTGGCACAGACAGTCTTATGAGCTCTGAAGCTGGTGTGACTTCCACAAACACCTGCCAGCCAGCAGGGCCCTCGAACCCAGACCGCTTGTTGCATTACGCTCATTATTTCATTTCTCATGCTGTGCCCACATTTTGTTTTGCCTGAGGTATTTCCGGACTTCTCGTGTACAGAATACGTAGGACATGAAAAATGAATAGAAGAGCATTAGCCAGTATTAACACATGTGGGAGATGAGGCCAGCGTTATTTTCCAACATCAGGTGGATGTGAGTTATGGAGGAGAAACTGAGGTGGGTTTTGAAACATGGGCGTTTGGTTCGGACGATCCGTCATCGGGCGTCGGCAGAAAATGCTCGTGGGTATCGAGGGCTGTCACTGGAATGACAAAATAACATTGGCAAAGTTAGAAACAACAACATTATGTTTACTCACCGCCTTGTCATTACCGTGGTGAGTGATGGGCCGTTTGAAAACAATCAGTTATCTGACCTGAATGAACAAACAATGCGTGATCTGTGCATCTGAGTATTAAAGGATGGGCCCATTAGATATAGCTGCAAAAGTGGATGGCACCTCCAAAAGGGGGCTGTGGTTATGTGGTGGGTTATGTGGTGACCATAGGAGGAAGCCACACCCCATTTTGGAGCTCCCACCCTCTTTTGAAATGTCCCGACCCCAATGTCCAGCTGGCAGCTATACCTTTCTTGAGGGGTCCACGGTGGCGTTTTTGACTTTTTGAGACATCAAAGCACGTAGAGATATTGGAAATATCTGAAATAGGCTACGCCTCACTATTGATTCCAAAAACAACATTAGTTTGCGTTTTGACAGTCGAACCCAGCGTTCGACAGCTTTTTCCTCAGGTGTACAGCTGTTTTTAAAACATAGTGACGTTTTTGCGTGTCCTCAAATCTGATCGTTAAGATTTCCTTCTAGACTATTTTTTAAAAGTTTTTTAGTTGCAGAGCTTGGTACCTAATATTATGTTTGCGGTTGACAGTGAAATAGAAGCTTAATGTGGTTTATTATTCCACGCGCACATTTAAGAGTCTGTCTCCAGGGCTGTCTTCAGTCACAGCCTGGCACAGGCAGATGAGAATGTCTTACATCAGATGGAAATTCGTTCTTGATTAATTCTTGTTTTGATGAATGTAAATGATGAATTGTTTTAAAGGCTTTTAAATAATTTGACTGTCATAAGCGACTGTGTCGTGTGCTTGCAACAAAATGACCAAGATCCTCAAGTCAGAATAAAAATTATGTTGCTTCAAAAAGACAATTTTGTAATATTATAATGAAATTTTTAAATAAATATTACATTTGCTGCTGTTTAAAAAAACGCCATTCAGCCGTAATGAAAATTTCTCGTTATTTACATTTACAAACCTGTATGATCACAAAAGGAGAATTTCGTTTTTCTAAATATGCAAATCTAGAATATTTTATTGAGTAGTGTTTGTGAGTGGGCGGGGCTTTGAAGTGGAAAAGGCTGAGATCCACTGTTTGAACTGCAGTAAGTGTCTAAAAAATGAACAGAGCTGTCTAGTCTGCTGGTTTTGAGAATGAGTGCTTGACACTCTTGACTCAGACATGGATGGAAAAATAGAACAGCATTAATATGACACCAGAAATCACAGATTGTGCATAAGTATGAGTCAATAACTCGCTGCTCAACTACGGCCTCTGTGTGAACTAGTACATGACTTGTGTACCGCTCATCTTTGTTTTTCAGCACGAAACCTTTCTGAAGAGACGTCTCAGAAGTCGTCAAGGAGAGTGTTTCTCTCTTGCAACAACAAAGAGACAGTAAGGTCACGCTTGTTTAAAAACACAAAGCTTGTGTACAGTGTACGTGCATCTTGCCCTCTATGTGTCTCTCTCCTTTACTTCTTTGTCTTTTTACGCCGTTTAACCTTCAAGATGTAATAAGCCAGTCTAATCCATTCCTCCCGACTGTAAGTGTCTCTTGTTCAGCTCTGCAGGGCTAAATATTCTGTCTCACTGGGGCTTCTGGGGCTCTGGGGATAAAGTCTGCTGAGCACAAATTCAGATGGGGAAATCTCTAATCTCTCTATAAGAGTTATGAGAAAATAAATATATATTTAGTTTAAGAAAAGTATGCTTGTTTTAAAGGCCATTAAGATTGTTCTATATTCACCCAGACTGCAGGTATCAGTGTGTTGCCAAGGAGTTGCTAAGGTGTCATGGATAGGTGGTTGCTAGGGGCGTGGTTACACTGAAAGCTCACCTCTGTAATGTTCTGCTATAACATTTGGGGTTTGTTTAAATCACTATTTCTCACTACTTCAGCAATATTGATGTTTGCATTAACAAACAGCAGTAAATATCTTCCCTGCTGATTGGATTTTATTTTACAGTGTGTTTAATTTCCGGAGTCGATTTTGGTGCAAATAAATAAATGAAAAAGATCCTGCTGGGAATCGTGAGTCATCAGAAACACCCAAAACAGCCACAACCCCCATCGGTCTGTCTGTCTGTCTGTCTGTCTGCCCAGCTGTCACACTGCCTGTCTGTCTGCCCAACTATGTGTCTGTCCATCTATCTGCCCGCTCGTCCATTCGTCTTCCCGTCTGTCTGTAGCTTGATTGCATTTCTCCCTTTAAAATGTGTTTGTTTTCTTTGTTTTGCAGCTTCCTGACCAGTCAGAGGAAACAAGAGCGACCTTAAACTTTACCTTTACTGCGAAAAGACAACTGAAATTTATTACAAACCGTGTCATTGTGTTTGTTGCAACAATGTACACAAACAAACAGTAGATGCTGTTTTTATGTAGACAACATATGCTGTGAGTAACTGCATCTACAGCGTGAGTTATGGTGCAAGTGGTGTATCAGAAAATGTTTTACTTCACTCAGCTGTGGTATAAAGCAAAGTACAAATTAACTGTATGGTTTAGTAACTTTACAGAGCTATTAAATGCAAAGCTCGTCTGTTACAGATGAATAAAGATTACAGAATATTAGTCAATTAAGTATTATATGAGCTCTGTTATTACCACAAAAGATATCAGATCCATTACCTACACTATATATGCAATAGAAAATACAGGTCAGCAGTATATAGGTGTAATTGTTAAGAAATCTTATTTTGTTTGATTATTATGAGCATTATGTAGCATTCTAACATTCTGATGCTGAAAGCTCTTAAGTCCAGTACTGGACTCAATTTTCTTTCAGGAACTCGTGCCAAATGTTAAACAAAAGGCCATTTTTAGACAGTCAGACAGAAACCGGTGCCAAGCCCAGAACAGAACACCAGGCCCCAATCAGCAGTAATTTCATGTCTCTTATTCCCTCTCATTAATTCCACAAAATGTGGACTTTAAAATAACTTCTGAGACTCATTCTGGTGACAAGAACAATTAGGTGCAGGTAGTATTTCTGTCTTTAGCTGGAATAATTTGCCTGTTTTCTGCCGCAGTTACAGACACAAGAACTGACTCATCCTTTCAAAGAGCCTTCCGTCGAAAGACGCCACACTCTGCCCCTTCCCAGAATACATTGCTCTGTTGCTGTGCCACTTGTCGGCCCACAAGTTAATTTGATGTTAATCAGAAGTACAACAGTGGGCATGCCCCTCTTTTGTTCCTCTGGAGTGGTGAGTCAGTCTGACTTTTAACGTGTCTAGGACTCTGCAAACTCAACACTTCGAGTGTGACAGATAAAGAACGTTTCGATCAAAGCACAGCATCCTACTGAATGTTTCATTTATAGACTAACTGATTATTTGTCATTTAGCTGATGCTTTTATGCAATGCGACTAGACAGTGCACTAATTTTAGGCTCAGCTCACCAACCCAGAATTAACCATGATAGTTCATTAATCAGCCTTTGTGAAGTTTGAACCCACAACCATCATTTGAGCAGCTCAGTTCTTTAACCACTACACCACCCCCACAAACAGGAAATGTTAATTAAGACTTAACTTTAGGTATGTCTTTAGGTATCTCTGTAGATGCTGTCTACAATTCAGGTTTAACTGACCTGAGATCAGAATGACACTGTTATATTTGTGTTGTGTTGTGCGTGTAGAACAGACAGCTTTGTATAATAAAATGTTGTCTTGAGTCAGCCTAGCCAGTCTGAGATGTTGTTTTCTAAAAACTTCACAAGGTTAGGACAAAAATGTTTGGTAGAAACAAGTGTGACCAGATTGGATGTCCTGCTGGGAAAAGAGGTAAAAAAACAACAACATATATATGAAAGTCAGGAAAAATACATTATACTCAACACCTCCCTGTCAAATATAAGCAGCCACAGGACATTAAAGACAGTCACGTGTTAGACAAACCTGTTTCATCATTGTTTCATGCCTGTCTCTCTTTCATGGATCTAAAAATTTCTGCCCCAACTGAAAAGGTGTGATAGACCAGGTCCTGAAAAACACAGAAATTTAGTTAATGTACCACAAGTGGCAGAGACTGAAGTGACTGTACAACATTTATGGGGGACAGAGTCCAAAATTGAAGCTGAATTGTTTAATTACATCATCTGAAGCTCAACCTCACAGGACCGAAGTTTCCAAACAGGGGTGTAAATAATACAGTTTGTGGGTGAAATTGCCATTAATTCAAATGTGTAACACAGCTAACAGAGAACATTGGCTAATGTTCTCTAAAAGTTCTCTTAAGGATATCAAAAATTGTTTTTGCAGTAACGTTAGTAGAACCTTTTAAACATTATGTATCTTCTATATCAAGTTGTTAGTGGAATGTTTTACAAACGTTACAGATTTTTTAAAAAGTTTGAATAATGTTCTTATAACCAAGCAATATATTTATAAACTAAAAATCTGGACATTCTGAACGTTCCTAGAAATTTCAACCATCATTACTTATGTTTTTGTTACTTAATGGAAACATTAGGGAAATGTTCTTGCAACCTAAAATTGTAAGCTGGGAGTGCTGTTACTCAACAGCATTAGCACCTTTTATTAGGGTGGAGAAAAGCTTCAGGACTAGGCGAACCGTCAGAGGTCCTTGGTTGACATTCAGGGCAGAAGGTTTGATTGAGCTCGGCAGTAATTGCTTTTGAAAGCAGTCGAATGTTTTCATCTGGAGCTAAAGCACCAGGCTGAACTTCTTACTTACCGAACCGTGTCAAGATCTCACCACCCTAGAAGCCGGCTGCATTAAGTTAATAATCACTTTCTCCTTTCATCTCTGTTTTTTGTCTCATTTCGGGAACACCACACCTCACGGGACAAAGCCTGCAGACGAACAAATAACATATTGTCAACAGTGTGCATGAGTGAGGCGTTCATGCTTCACTAGACTCAATTATAATTTACTTCAGCAGTTCCAAAATATTGAAAAAGACCCCAAAAATGATGTTTATTCAGCCGAAGCCAAGAAGGCAAGACTTGAAAAGTGTTAAAGTTATTTATCTCCATTCTTAAGTGGAAATTACAGTGAGTTGAGAACTTTACTGAGGCACCTGTAATTGACACTGGAGATAAATTGGGTGACCTCCACCATCAAACGAGAAATAAACAATAATGAAGTTTCATAAAGTTTTCATTAACTTTAAAAACTGCTCATCTCAGTCAGTGAGTGAGAGAGTGAGTGAGTGAGTGAGTACGTAAGTGAGAGAGTGAGTGAGAGAGTCAGTCAGTGAGTGAGTGAGTGAGAGAGTGAAAGAGTCAGTCAGTGAGTGAGTGAGAGAGTCAGTCAGTGAGTGAGTGAGTGAGTGAGAGAGAGAGAGAGAGAGTCAGTCAGTGAGTGAGTGAGTGAGAGAGTCAGTGAGTGAGTGAGTGAGTGAGAGAGAGAGTGAGTGAGAGAGTCAGTCAGTGAGTGAGTGAGTGAGTGAGTGAGTGAGTGAGAGAGAGAGTCAGTGAGTGAGTGAGTGAGAGAGTCAGTGAGTGAGTGAGTGAGTGAGTGAGAGAGTGAGTGAGAGAGTCAGTCAGTGAGTGAGTGAGTGAGTGAGTGAGTGAGTGAGTGAGTGAGTGAGTGAGTGAGAGAGAGAGTCAGACAGTGAGTGAGTAAGAGAATGAGAGTCAGTCAGTCAGTGAGTGAGAGAGTCAGTGAGTGAGTGAGTGAGTGAGTGAGTGAGTGAGAGAGAGAGTCAGACAGTCAGTGAGTGAGTGAGAGAGTGAGTGAGTGAGAGAGAGTCAGTCAGTGAGTGAGTAAGAGAATGAGAGTCAGTCAGTCAGTGAGTGAGAGAGTCAGTGAGTGAGAGAGTGAGTGAGTGAGTGAGTGAGTGAGAGAGAGAGAGAGTCAGTGAGTGAGTGAGTGAGTGAGAGAGTGAGTCAGTGAGTGAGTGAGTGAGTGAGAGAGAGAGTCAGTCAGTGAGTGAGTGAGAGAGAGAGTCAGTGAGTGAGTGAGTGAGTGAGAGAGAGAGTGAGTGAGAGAGTCAGTCAGTGAGTGAGTGAGTGAGTGAGTGAGTGAGTGAGTGAGTGAGAGAGAGAGTCAGACAGTCAGTGAGTGAGTGAGAGAGAGAGAGTCAGTCAGTGAGTGAGTAAGAGAATGAGAGTCAGTCAGTCAGTGAGTGAGAGAGTCAGTGAGTGAGAGAGTGAGTGAGTGAGTGAGTGAGAGAGAGAGAGAGTCAGTGAGTGAGTGAGAGAGTGAGTGAGTGAGAGAGAGAGAGAGAGTCGGTGAGTGAGTGAGAGAGAGAGTGAGTGAGTGAGTGAGAGAGAGAGTCAGTCGGTCAGTGAGTGAGTGAGTGAGTGAGTGAGTGAGTGAGTGAATGAGAGAGTGAGTGAGTGAGTGAGTGAGTGAGTGAGTGAGTGAGTGATTGAGAGAGTGAGTGAGTGAGAGAGTCAGTCGGTCAGTCAGTTTTTGATGTTTCATCTTATCTTCACTTTCCAAGAATTCCAGCACCAGTTAAAAACAGGGCAGGCAATTTTTTCCGGAAACATTTTTTATCATGCTTGTTGAAAGTCTCTTCACATCTTGACAGCAATCACTAAGTGCTCTAAATTTTTATATATATATATATATATATATATATATATATATATATATCTTTATATATATATATATTTTTTATATATATATATATATATCTTCTGTGGAAGGAGCAGGACTGTTAAATGCTCATCCAATTATTACATCCCAGCTAACATTTTAGGTTGTAAGAATGTTTCCATAACATTACTATTACGTAACAAAATCATTAAAAATGTGCCTAGAACATTCAAACGTCCCGTTTTTGGAACACTGCATTAACGTTAATGCTTGGTTATAAGACTGCTATTCAAACACTTTTTCATTTTATTATTTTAAAAACGTTCCACTCACAACTTAAGAATAACGTTTTTGAGATTTGATGTATAACATTAAAAACATTCTACTAACATTGCTGCAAGAACGCTTTGATAAAGAGAACTTTTAGAGAATGTTAGCAGATATTCTGTTAGCTGGGATTCTGTCCTAATGCAATGACAGGATGGCCTGCGTGTCTGTCAAGCAATTTATGCGTTCATGTATTTTGGAGGGGGCGTGGCTTTGGAGAGCGCTTATGCTTTCAAAGCTAGCTTGCTAATGCTACATTTTTTACCTACCTACCCTAACTTTAAGCTCCTCAGTGACTCCAGAGTCTCCATGCACAAAGCATCATCTGCTGTGGAAGAGCCCTCAAAACGATGCCAATATCTGCAGGAAAACATTCTAATAACTGTTTTTAAGTGCACTTCTCTGTCTGCCCTGAGCTACAGTACAACTCTCACAAGAAAACATCTTCTGTACGAAGCCCAAGTCTTTAAAACCCAAACAAAGAAACCTCTCACATCTGTATCAGTCAAACTGCCGACTGCGCAGTCAACACGAGCGTTTAATAATGCTTTTACAGTCAGAGTAAAAGCAAGAGCGTTTCAGCATAATGTTGCAGCAAGGGTAAGTTAAATGGTTGCTATGGTGAAGTCATAAAGATACATCTGCCTTTAATACCGTATGAGCATATTACATTTACATATTCTCTTCGCCTGGCCGTTGAGCAGATGCTATAGTCGCTTCGGCAAAAGAAAATGTCTTTTACATTGGAAAAGATACATGAATCTTTAGTGCGAAGCGTTTACACCAGCTACAATAAAAGGAGAAATACAAGACTAAAGATAACTAAAGCACCATGCAACATAACTATATGTCAGCTAACTGGGGACATTATTTTTACAGTCTTAACCCTCTGACGTTTGCGAGAACTTGGTTCTTGGGAACAGAACATTAGCCAGCGTTCTGGGAACATTTCCTGTTAGCTGGATATTATTCATTCTCATACTTCCTGTGCCGTATTTTTGATTCTTTTGTGCCCTAATGATCCTTGATTCCTATTCAACGCTTGTGAAAAAAGAGCTGAGTGACGCTCTCATCCTGTTAGCATAGCTGTTAAACTAATGCCCCGCAATCAAACGAATAAATCATTTCCAAAACAATTAGAGCTCTCTCTCAGACAATTTAGACACGGCTGTTTTTTTACGGCTGCGATTATCTGAGCGGCAGCGTGAGAGTGAGATTTTCCTGAGCACACCTCACCTCATCAATAAATGACAAACAGAAGCCAGTCGCACATAATGGAGACGCACAATACCTCAGGATTAACCGAACTGAAGAGGCGCACCGTCCCACACAGAGACCAGTGAACAATGCACTAGAACGTGTCCACACACCACTCGTGTATCTGAAATATTACTGGAGTTATTCATGTGAATTGACCACAGAATGTTTTAAATGATCCTCACCCCAAAAAACAATTACAGATTAACTCAATAATTCTTCGTCTGGAGCTGTGCTCAGCAATTTGTGTGTATATCCCCAGCTAACAATTTCATATTGCAAAAATGTTTCCCTAACACTTCCATTAAGTAACAAAAATGTTACAAATTTTATTTGGAACATTCTAGGAACGTTCGAGACGTCCAGTCTTGTAGACATTGTATTAACGTTATTGCTTGGCGATAAGAAGATTGTTCAAAGATTTTTTAATTCTGTAATGTTTTTAAAACGCTTCACTAACACTTAAAAATAACGTTTTTGATAAATATAATGTTAAAAAACATTCTTCATTACTGTGAGAACATTTTTGATAACTTTGAGAGACCTTTAAGAGAATGTTAGCCAACGTTCTGAGAAAGTTCCCTGCTAGCCCTGTCGCCGTGTCCCTGCTAATGAAACATCATAATACAGGCTACAATGGTTGATACAGCTAGCCTTCAGCTGGTTTAGTATATAGGTAAGATAGCTGCAAACTAACCTGACCAACCAATAAGTGCCCAAAACCTCCCATAAATATATTTAGATCTCTTCCCTTAATGAGCGCTATCAAGATATGAAAAGACTGATGTGAAAAACAAAATGTTTCTGGAAAAAATCACCTCCCCTGCCTTTCAAAGTGACACTAAATCAGCAGTGCTTTTGTGCAACAGTGCAAACAGAAGGTTTTCTTTTATAAGAAGATATACTGTTTCGACCTCATACGTCTGTGCTGCGCCCAGAGATTTGCTTAAAAAGTGCAGCTGACATTGAACAGAGTTCAACGGGGCCTCCATCTGTACGGCGGCTCCCATGAGGCCCTTCTGCCCAGTAAACCCTCCTGACTGCGGCTGCGCCTCCTTTCTCCACGTTCAGCTGTACAAGCGTTTGACTTTAGTAGCTCCCGCGAGAATCTCGCTCAACACTGACAAATGTGCACGCTCTCCGCCCGGGCTGACGGCTTCATTTGTATTTATGCGAATCCCAGCGTGACCCTTAAAATAACTATTGAATTTAAACCGACAGGAAGACACAAACCCTCTGAAATTAACAAGGAAGAAAGATTTTCCTGTTTGCTTGTGTGTTGCATTAGTTTAGGCAATCAAACCAGACTGAACTAAAGGCTAACGAAATTTTTTGCGCTAGCATCTGAACTGTTTTGCATTGTTGATTTTTGGATACACTGCAAAATAGTTTTTTTCAAGATCAATAATATTGCTAATCAATATTTCATATTCACATAAACTTCTTCAGAGGCAACATAGCATAAGATGATATTGTTTAATTAACTTTTCTGTATGTATTATGAAATAAGTAAAGTTTTCACCTTTTTTAAGTACACCCTTAAAAATAAAGATGCTACAATGGTTCTTAATGGTGATGCCATTGAAGAACCATTTTGCTCCCCAAAGAACCATTCATTCAAAGGTTCTTACAAAGATCATTTTCTTCTTAGGTTTTTATAGTCTAAAGAACCTTTTCCACTACAAAGAACTTTTTGTGAAACAGAAAGGTTCTGCGAATGTTAAAGGTTCTTTATGGGACCATACAGCCAAAAATAAATAGTTCTTCTATGGCATCATTTAACACCGTTATTTTTTAAGAGTGTAAGTTTAGCTGAGAACAAAGTTGTCCTTGTGGTAAAAAAAATAAACCTTATTATTGTTTACACAATGAGATTTATCTTGTTACAATCACTTCAGATACTTTTTACAAGAAAACAAGGCAAAAATACCAATTCAGAAAATGAATTTTTATCTTTTTGTATTATAATGATTTTCTTTTCATTATAATACAAACTGCTGTCATAATTCTGGCCTGCGTGTTCTCCATAAATCAATCTTTTGTCTTTCCGGCATTGATGCTTTTCTGAGTGACAGGTTCAATTTACTTGACCTTGGTTTCCCTTTACATGCACCAAATATATAAACGAGGGGCAGAACGTGAGACGAGTCAATCCATCATCAGAAAAGAACTGATATAACCACACTATTATAACACTTTTAAAGGTGAGTCTTGTCAAATATACCATAGTTCTTGCATGGTAAGTGTAGTTTTTCTCTGGTGTTAAACCATAAAACCATGGTAAAATGTAACTCGGGTTTCTATAAAGCATACTATTCCCAATCTTCCCAATTTTTGTACTCTGCTGGGATATTTCCCAAGCTGTCCTGCTATTTATTGTAGTGTCACTTAGTTAGCTGTCTTCTAAGGGAACATTCTAACTAAAATGGAACCTCATAAGTGGATGGTGCCTTAAAATGCTGTCTCGATAGACAGCTCACTAGATTTGTGACAAAATCACCATACCTTTTATAAAAACAAATTCCCTTACTCCTCTAATAAAATATTTATATTTTCATTAAAACAGTTACTATAGTTAACGGCATTATGACAAAATGAAGGTATTTACAAAATCATACATTAGCACAAACATCAGTGTGTATTTCTATAAGAGTTTCTCATTTCTGTATAATGTGACTCAGTCCACATGTTGTGACAAACGTAAGTATCATTTTTATTCATCTGCAGAGTGTTTAATTACTGCCCATCTCGCGTTTAAAAAGATGCGTAATGAGAAACGCAGGCTTGCAGATGTGAAAGAGTCGCCAGGGCTTGTTTTCTTTACATACACGTTTCTGAGAGGAATATTAGAAGGCCGCTGGATCAGCTGCGGTGGGCTGACAGATGACAGCCGTTCTCTCACCGATGTGCCGCAGATGTTTCTGTGTAACACCGCTGCCTGCGTTTGTGTCAATGGTGCTAATGAGTGCAGTCATGCGCAAACAAACACACAACGAAGAGCCGCCACGCTCGAGGTGTGAACAAGCCAACAGATAATTATGTCACTTTGGAGACAGAGAAAAATCACACCGAACTCGACTTTTTGTTGCCACTACTGCTTCTGTAAGCGATGCAACTTCAAAACATTTCATGAGTTGAAGCAACTGCATAGCAACACCACTGCCAGGGCAAGTTCGGCACAGTCATTTACATTTTTAAAAAATCTACATGAAAATTGTTCCCTGAATCTCATGAGCTAGAAATTTTTGCCTTTTCCAATCATTACTTAACAATCAGCCCCAATTCAATATTTTCATAAACAGAATAGAAATGTTCATCATAACATTGATTTGTCAACAAAGTAACAATGAGAAAAATCATAACTAAACCTTTTGTATCATGTAACTAACTTTATAGTTTTGTAGTTTTATTAATATTTTGAATTAACATTTATTTTTCTATTTGCAGTTTTTATGTTGATATGTTTTTTTAATGTTCGTTTTAAACTTTTTCAGTTTATAGCTACGGCAACATTTCTAATTTTCTAAGTTTTTAAAATAATACATATTTATTTCTATATTTTATATGATTTCTGTTATCAGAAATGTTTGAATTCTGATCACAGCCAGCTATAAAAATCTGATCAACTGATCACAGCCACTCGTGCATTGTACGCAGACTCCGTGTCACAGCAAATATGGCGAGAAGCTAATGCTGACGATCATCACCGTCCATCAGAGATGACCTGAATATGATCGGATGTGGTGTGAGGTGCATTAAGTCCTCCTGCCGCGAGGGAGGGGGCAGGGCTGTCCGAGCTGCCCTTGAATGGAGGTCAGAGACGGTTACACACTGGGCTGAGTCAAGCCCGCCGATCGCTGGAGTGATGCTTCCATTAAAGCACTTTTGAGATGGGCCAAGACACAGAGAATTCTGGGAAGGCAGTCAATCACTGCTCGCTCTCACTGGCTTCAGGTCAGGGAGGATGACTGTGTGATAGGAAAGGTAATCAATTGTAGCCCAGCAGCCACTGATCTGGGAACAGGTGATGGCCGCTTCTGTGCCAAAACTCAAAGCCCTGATGAAGGTACCATAAGACTAGATTAAACAATACATCTTCACTTCCCCTGGCTGGTTGTTCTGCATCAGTCTAAAAGAACTCACAAGGGTAGATCATATAAAACAACAGATGGCTGCTGCCATTGGAAAGCTCAACATGTAACAGGGCTATCAGACATTATTGATTATTAAGTCTGTTTTGGAAATTCAAAATAGGGAGTAATCTTTCTTTTTATACATAATGACATTATATATTGTTTTGCATAATAGCTGTAGTACTGTATGCCCTATCATATACAGATATAAGAACAGAAATCGTAAGCATACACACTCTGATAATATGAAACAGCTAACAGGCAACATTCTCACAACATTGGCTAATGTTCGCTTAAAGTTAAGTGAAACATTATATCTCATATATCTCAAAGTTGTTAGTGGAGTTTAAAAAATGTTTGAATAACATGTTTTTATAACCAAGCACCAATGTTGATAACATTTTCAACCTTTTTGTTACTAACTGAAACGTTATGAATACATTTTCCTACAACCTAAAATTGTTACCTGGGTTAATAAGGAAAGCTTTTTGGCCACTTTTGGAAAGACTTACCTCAAAAATGTCTTGGTGTTATAATCCTGCCTAAACCCATTGTGCGTGACACCTCACAGCTAGAAAAACTTCCTCTCCATTTCTTTTCTGTTAGCCTTTCATTTCTGTTCAGGCTTTGAGAAAGCCACCCAAAGCCTGAAAAGCTGCATGCCCCAGGTCCCCGTCGAGCCCTTTCGTGATAAACAGACAGACATCGGATTTAATTCAAACATATACACACGTCCCTGGAATCAAACACTTTTAGCTGCTGCTTGACAGTAGCATTTGCCTAGAGACCGAAAATCCCAGTTCAATCCCAAAAACTCTTTTGGCTTCTGCATAAAGCCAGTGCTGTAGCATAACGGTGCTTTCACAAACAACTCAACTCGATGGGCCCTTTTGCTAAAGTTCTGGCACATTTAGCATCTGTTTTGACCCAACATTAACTGGATTTGTGGAAGTCGAGGCAAAATTTGAAGGACAACAAGCGATTCTTTCTGATGTGAGGTCCTTAGAAGCAAAGACAGGCCACGAGTGTTGTGAAAACACAATCCATCATTTCAAACTAACAGTTCGATGCTTTGACAGTATCAACTTAGCGGCACAACCTTTATAATGATAGAATGAGGTCAGAACAGGCCGGGTCAACTGAAAGTTGACTACAGAGGGAGTTATACAAATGACAAGAGAACAATAGAGCTATGAATCTGGAGAAATGAAGATTTTTGCTGTGGTACTTTCCTCCAGTAAACCTAGAGAACTACAGAAAGGCATCTGGCACAATACTAATAATCATTTCTGATGTCTGCTAAGGCAAAAATCGCTATTTCTGATGAACATATTGAAGGTTGCGGATGTAAATAAAACAACAAACGACTTGGGCATAAACTGGATAACTACAGATTTAAACAATAGCTCACAATCATGCTTATTTTGGTGGGAAGTGTTAGGTTTCTAAGTAGCAGGAGTTGTTGGATTGTAAACAATAAACCAGGTGAGAACAATTCTCAGACATAAGAGGAACCAGGCCCAGAAAATTATCATGGGGTAATCGCCTAAGAACCCACCTGCAACTGCATAGCAACACCCTGGCAACCACCAAGAAATGCTCGAGCAACAACCCAGAACACCTTCGCAACTGCAGCTTAAAAACGTTTAACAAAGCAATAACAATCATTCGACATCTAAAAAAACCAGACGTTTTCGTGACTTAATGAAAATGTTAGGGAAACATTCTTACAGTCTAAAAACGTTAGCTGCCTTGTGATGCGTTACTGTGGTCAAGAGCTTGTCAAAAACTCTACACAGGTGATATGACCTGATTGGAAGACCTTGGCATCGCCCACCAGCACTGCCACCTGCTGCGATCTCTTATTGTTGCCTGTCGCATAAGTTGCGATGAACTCGGTGTGGTCCTGCACTTGACAGACAACGTGTCAAAAGGCCTGCGGTCACTGTCCGCATGCACGGCGTGGCACAGACTTTTCTTCCCTGCTACATTCTTGCAGCTCTATATTACACCACGTTTATTCTGCTATTCTACATAATTGCTTTTCTGTGCCACTGCGAGCATAAAAAATAGCCTAAGTGCATCTCCATGTCTGAACTAATGCGCTATTAAGAGGAAAAGCACAAACATTGTGTCGCAATGGGAGACGCCAGTAAAGAATTCAGATATATCTACATAGACTCACATTTAAAGGCTAGAATATTTGAATTTATATTTGCTTTACAGTTTATGACACCATCAGGACACAATAAACAATGTAGAAGCTATTAGCCTTAGCTCTAAAAGCAGATAGCTTGCACTAATGCGTTTTATAGCGTTTGCATACAAACAAATATTTGTTGTTCAATTAAGCTCACAGGCGCGAAATTAAAACCTACAAGTTGGCCGCATATGACCTGCCGGGGAAAAATAACAGCGGGGCTGCAGTAGCAATAGAGCAAACGACAGTCATTCTGTGAAAAAAGTAAAACAATGTCCGAATTATCAGCATATTATGTTATAAAGTTTTGTTATAAATTTAAAAGTCATGTAATAAAGTTTTATATTACATATCAAAAACATTACTCAAGTTGTTTATTACAGATTAAAAAATGGTTTGAAGAAAGTTCTTATAACCAATCACTAACATTAATACAACTACTAAAACACTAAACGTTTCATATGTTTTTAGAACTTTCAAAAAGTGTCATTTTTCACATTTTTGTTACTTGAAAACATTAGGGAAATGTTCTTACAACCTACAATTGTTAGCTTGGCTATTAGCATTGTATTTTGCTTTGAAACATTTCCTCCTGTTAAACAGAAAAACGATGGCTAAAAAGATATTACAATCAATTTTAAGATGACATTCTCATATTAGCTGCTCCCTTAACCGTTGTGTCTGGCATCCTGTTGCTTTTCTTGTGTTTGCCTAAATAATGAAGTTATAAGAATATTTCCAAACGTCTTCTATATGACATTTCATAAAAATTCTTCCTGAATGTCGGCATATTCATTGTTTTTAAATGAGCAGAAGTGACCGATGCAATAACGCTGCAGTCTATAGTTAGAACCGAATGTTTTTTTAGTGTGGCAGACATCATCGTAATCCTGACGAATGGCGTCTCAGGAACAGCACGAACAGGAACTGTAGGAGAATGCTGACTTGTGCTGATGGTCCGACAGAACTTTGGCACCATGTCTGGAGTAGAGGGACCAGATTTATGAAGAGCCCAAGAGGTGAGACGCCTCGGAACAGGAAATAGGAACTCGTCAAAGAGTTCCTCACCGTTAGCTGCTGAAAGAGCTCGACATACGGGACATAAAGACAAGCTAGCTGAGCTATTTTCGCACATTCTGCCTTTAAGCTGTCAAGAAGAATGAGGTATTGTGCAGGATGGAAGCAACACACACACACACATATATACAGATGGCCAGGAGCATGCTACCATACAAACGGCAGGCTTAATTTCCATGTTTATGTGGCTTTCCAATTAATCTGGGTTGCTTAATTTCAGTGAAGACAAATCTGTCAGCTCCCAACATAACAATGCCAAGTCCGTAACCCCACTGAACAACTCTGTAACACAACTTTGGGAGGCGAGCAAAATCAAGACAGGTGGGCAAAACTGAGTCTATGTCAGTAAAATAAAATGCATTGTGGGATATATGGTACATTTTCAATTGTTGTTTAATTAGTGGAGAGAAAGAGAGAGAGAGAGAGAGAGAGAGAGAGAGAAAAGAGAGTAAGGCTGAGAAAGTAAATTGGACGCATTTAAAAAAAATGTAAGCAAAAATTTACATAACCAACAAATCTTTTCGGTTAAGAGGCCTCGTACTATCACCAACTCCCAATTAATGCCAATTATTTTGAAACTAAGAGCACAATTGAAAGTGTTGTTCAAGTGTTCACATAATTTGTCTATATAGTGTGCATGCTCATGTATATTCACCACAGTATCTCTGATGTCTTCCAACAAAATCAACCCAGTGTAAATGCTCCACGTTTGGCCTAAGTGTTGTGTTTTCCCAGCCTCAAGATAAGGGCAGGTGTGAGGTGTGCGGGGAGGGTGGAATGAGACATCTCTCCTGACTAAAAGTGTAGCCGACGTAGCAAAGATCACCTGCAATTGTGGTGAATGAGAAATCGATAGCATTGTTCTGTGTTAATTAGGGGCCGGCGGCAGGCAGGGCCCCGTGCAGCTGAGGAGACAGACGAGACGGGCTCTTCACTGAACACCCACCCGCCCGCGCTGGAGTCAGTACCCTAAACAGAAAGCTCATTATTTCCTGTGAAGTCTGATCAATAAACAGGGTTAACGGATTGCTGAACTGTGGGCTGTTTTTGGGAAATTTTCTCTCTCCAACACACTGACACACACACTCTCACACACACACACACACACACTGACACACACACACTGACACACACTCTCTCACACACACGCACACTGTCACACACACACTCTCACACACACACTCTCACACACACACACACACACACACACTGACACACACACTCTCACTCTCTCACACACACACACTCTCTCTCACACACACACACACTGACACACACTCTCTCACACACACATGCACACTGACACACACACTCTCTCACACACACACACTCTCTCACACACACACACACACACACACTCTTACACACACACACACACTCTCACTCTCACACACACTCTCTCTCTCACACACACACTCTCACACACTGACACACACACACACACACACACACACTCTCACACACACACACACACTCTCTCTCACACACACACACACACACTCTCACACACTCTCAATCTGCTGTGTTATTGGTACTGTGTTAAATGTACAACATTATCCAGGTATTACATGCATACAAAAATTTGTCAACTTTCTCAGAAGGTTGGCTAACATTCTCCAAACAAAAAGTTAACAAAGATCTTGCAGTAACATCAATAGAACTTTTTTACTGTTATATATCATACATATCAAAAACATTAGGTTGTTAGTGGAATGTTTAAAAAGAGTTACAGAATTAAAAAAATTTGAATAACTTGTAACCGAGCAATAATGTTAAAACAACGTCGAAAATGACTGGGCATTTTGAACACTAGAACTTTCAAAATAACATTTTTAACGTTTTCGTTACTTAACAGAAAAAAACATTACTTTTATACAACCTAAAATTGTCAGCTGCATCTCAAACACGACTGTTACAGGAGAATGTATCTGATGAAACGCTCTGAAAGAAGCTGGAAAACATCAGTGCAGGCTGAACGAGTGTTTAAGCTTTGCATGTTGCATCAAAACAGTCCACCACAGCAAGAAACGGAGCAGCAGAAAACGTGTTCGATCTTGAGGAATTGAGATCTGTCATTCATGCAGCAGGTGATGAGATGTCACGAGTGGTGGTTCGTTTCAAATTTGTGTTGCAGTGGTCCGTCCAATCTGCTGGAAGCCTCATGAAACAAATCACAGATGGCTGGTCTTCAGCTAACAGAGAAAACACATTACACTTCACGAGGAGCATCACAAGGAGCCTAAATTATTTATTAGAAGACACGCATATATGGTACTTAAAAATCTCTTTTGAAGAAGATTTCTGAAATTGAGCTTAGATCATTCCAGTTCAAAAGCCTAAACAAGTAAACAACATATTTTAGCCTTATTGCTTCATTGTAAATATATAGAAGAAATATGTGCTAAATAAAAATAATAAAGTTTGAAATGCTCAGTGTACAGTACAGTTTTTTAAACATGTCAATGTCGGTACATGAAATGCATTATGGGATATACAATATATATATACATATATTGTATATAATTAGTGGCGAGAGAGAGCAAGAGAGAGAGTATGTATATGAGAGAAAGAGTAAATGAGTGAGGGAGGGAGGGAGGGAGGGAGAGTGAATGAGCAAGAGAGCGAGAGAGTCACATGCAGTATGAGGCAGGAAAAGAGTGGTAAATATTTCATACAGTGTAACTGAACAGAGACAGTGAGGATCATTAGAAGAGGGCAGAGTCTGAATCGGCTGCACATATTTCTGCAGACGGTGAATGAGATGAAATGAAATCTGCTTCAAAATAAAAACTGATTTCTGCTTTCTGTATGTGACGCTCACAGATATTACATCCCAAGATTACAGACCAATAAAGGCTCAGTCATTCAGTCTGGAATGAACCAATGAGGAACTCAGGAAATATGTGACAACCAATCAAATGAATCAGCATTTACGTTAAATAATAGAGAAAATTCAAATCTGTTCATTTCTGTTTTTATTTCCCAGAATGCTGTTCTGCTCAGTTCACATGATATGAGCACTTTCACCCTCAGAGTTTAAAACAACAGGCGTAACGTAAATCTTAACGTAATATTTCACAGCTCTGGGTTATTTATTGATTGGTGGATTTTACAGCTCTTATATTGGCAATATTAATAATAACTACAAATACTTATGAAGGAGAGCAAAAGAGAAAAAGAAATGATAAATGGATGCATATAGATAGACAGATTCATCATATTCATTATGTATAGATTCTGTCCTGGCAGGTGGGTTTTTGGAAATGATGCATGAACGATGGTGCTCACTTAACCTAAACAAACGCAAACAACCTGAACTTGATTGTTTTGATCTGAAGAGGAGAAACTCTGAGACCTTAGAAGAACCGTGTCAGGACGAACACACCAATCATCTCCAGCAGCAGAACAGAGCAGACAGAAAACAACACAAGTTGAAGGGGAAGAGAGAAACCGAGCGCAGCTCTCTGAGAAATAGTGTGAAGAGTAAAAAATATATATCGTGGTGGTGTAAATGAGGCCCCGGGGAGATGATCTAACTTTATCTGCTCAGGTGAAGTTAACTCCTGATGAGTTCACCAGCACTAGCAAATGAGTAACAGAAAACACAGAGAGGCAATGGCTGTGTTCAAAGCCATGTTAACACACTGCATACTGCCCATCACAGAAGTACATACTTTATTCACACCTTATACGACTGTAAATAAAATATTATATACTATATGTTGACAAAAGACCAGCTATCTGCTTCATTCCTGAAATGTCAAAACAGACTTGCAATGCATTCCCAGCTAACAATTTTAGGCTATAAGAATGTTTCCCTAACGTTTCCATTAAGTAACAAAAACACTAAATACTATTTTGAATGTTCGGGGAACATTTAAAATGTCCAGTTTTTAGATGTATTAACATTATTGGTTTTAGACGTATAAGAACATTATTCAAACATGTATTCTGTAACATTTTTAAAATGTTCCACTAACAACTTAAGAATAACATTTGTTAAAAAACATCTTACTGGCATTACTGCAAGAACTTTATGGATAACTTTAAGAGAACCTTTACAGAACCTTAGCTGGACTTTCTGAGAATGTTTCCTGTTAGCTGGATTGTGGGTATAGGAACTTACCGACTTCATTTATATGTAGCATAGCCTCTCATACCTCAATATATAAGCAGTTCATTGAACTTCAAATTTAGTTTGGCTCCTGCTACAGTATGACAAATCAAACTGAAAGGGATTCTCCAGAACATAATTGAAAAGCTCCTCAGTTTTCTGGCTGTGAAGCAGAAGCTTGTGTCTTGAAGGCCGAGAGGGAAAGCTTCAAGGACGGAGCTGTCTAATTTGACATCCACCTTTCCTGCATGTGCCGCCCACTCCTGTCATCTGCCCAGCCCATCACTGCTCATATCACACAGCAGAGAGATAAAACAACATCATTAGCATTAGAAGAGCGTCCTCAGAAATACTGGTGCCTGTCAAGATGTCCTCCTCCGGTGTAGTTACGAACAACTGTTTACTCGACCAAAACAACAGCCAGATGTCATCTGTGCGTTTGTAGTGACAGACCTCTCATTTTGCCCTTGATAGTGTTTACGTAGCCAATTGAAATGTGTACACAGTAAGTGCACACAGGAGAGAAAACACGAGTAAACAGAACGTTTCACTGAGAAGTGAAGTTTGTTGGGTAGTCAGTGGACTGACAGACAGACGGACACGCAGAGAGAGAGACAGACAGAGAGAGAGACAGCAACAGAAATATAATGCTAAAAACTGAAAAGCAGAAACAAATATAACGACCTTGGTCAAGTTTTAAAGGCCTCCAAGAGCTCGAATCATTGTTGCGGGTTTGTGCCGAAGTTCTTCAGGGGGCTTTTTATTGTTTTGTCTGTCATTTCACCCTCACACATAAATCCATCAATACATTTTCTTGGAAACCCCCTGAATGTCAAATTAAATTAAAAGCCGCGTTTTGCTCTGCTCAGAAAAACTATGAACAGCGAAGCCTGTTAATATATTCATCTATCCCATGTGAGTTCAGTATTTCCCGCACCTCTCTTAAGGTTAGCTGCGACAGAGGAATATGGACGGGGTAAAAACAAGTAAAACCTAATTTGCACTCCAGCAAGTGAAAAGAAAGGATGTCAGAGCAGTAAAGGCACCGAATAAAACCCCAGCCAATTCCTAAACCCCACATTCAGAGGTGTTGCCTTTAACATTTTACTGTCACTATCAGCATCAGAGTGGCAACAAATACTGACATCCCAATTTTTAAGCAAAGCAACATGTTCACACATCAAGATAAAAGACAAAGTGTTAATTGCTTTGAATGTCTAAACACTAACCTCAGTGGCTCTGTTGCAAAACCTAGTGAGCTGCCTACATGCTACATGAGGTTGCATGTATCGTTCCTGGACAAGGCAATCCCAGAATACATTGCGGCAAACTTGGTGAATAAAACAATTATTACTATACTGTCACTATACAAAAATTATATTTTGTATAACATACAATAGCATTATGCCCAAAATGCTGCCTATGTAGTGCACTCCAAATCGGTCACTTTAGGTGACCTATGTGGTATTATCTACTATGAAACATGCACTATGTCTAAATAATTAAATAATCTGGTTTGTGAAACGCTCTGGCTAGTTTGCCATTCGCTAGAGCGGCGCACTTGAAGGACAGACAAGAGAGGCTCATTATGAGGCGAGATTTGGCGGCATCCTCAGATGTTGTTCCAAGCATCCGTAACCAATCAGACGCCACTCCAATCAAGACAGCCCGTTACTCTGACATTGTGCTGAATTCATTAGGACCGAATCAAGATGGAGATGCTAACAAGGACAATAGCGGACGATTAATCACGGCATTGTAGCAGCGTTTAAACCATCAGGATTTTTAGACGTTTTTGAAAGGACTCAACAACAAACAATCCAACGTAAAATCGTGTTAAACAGCTTGATGAAATGTTTGCATATTTGCACGAATACAACTGCAGGAGGCCCGTAAATTCAGTCAGCTATTGTCCCCACCATCATACCAGCTAACAGTTTTAGGTTGTAAAAGCGTTTCGCTAATGTTTCCTTTAAGTAACCAACATTTTTTAAAAATGCTATTTTGAGTGTTCAAAATGACCAGCTTTATAGACATGCTTGGTTACATAAACGTGAAAGTGACATTTGTCAGATATGGTAGCCCATACCTGAAATGTGACATTTAACCATCACTGGTGAACAGTGAACACACACAGAGCAGTGGGCAGCACTTCTGCACCCAGGAGCAATTGGTGGTTATGTGTCTTACTCAAGGGCACTTCAGTTGCCAGCACTGGACTCGAACCAGCAACCTTCTGATTACAAGCCTGACTCACTTACCAGTAGGCCACGACAGCCCACGTTAGTTAAACATTATTCAAATATTTTTTAATAAAAATGTTAAAACATGATATCTAATGTTAAGAAAGTGTTCTACCAACAATACTACAAGAATGTTTTTAATAACTTTGAGAGAACTTTTACAGAATGTTAGTCAACGTTTTGTGAACATTCCCTGTTAGCTGGGACCATATGTAGCTATAATCAGAGGCTACCAGCGCTTGACCCCACGTGTTGAACACTACAGTATGAATCATATGCAAATTTTGTACAGCAGGGGATCAACATGTTTCGAATGCAATCAGATTCTGTCACACAGCGTCTTTCCTGCAACTTGCAGAAACGCAGCAGCTCCTGCGAGATGTGTGTGCATTCATTAGCGTGTGCTGAGGTTGGCGAGAGCTGTAAATACTAGCGCTCGCATGTGTGTGTTAAAGTCTACCCTCCAGACAAATGCCATGGCTGAAAAATGGAGGCTGCGCCACTCGTTGCTAGCCGGCTTATTAGCATACAGAAGAGATGATGTAAAGTGACGCCGTCCCCCATGGTGTAAATATTTTAATTCATAATGAGCGTGCCGGCAGACGAGGCTGTGGCCTGCT
This sequence comes from Chromobotia macracanthus, assembly GCA_036877525.1. Lineage (NCBI taxonomy): Eukaryota > Metazoa > Chordata > Actinopteri > Cypriniformes > Botiidae > Chromobotia > Chromobotia macracanthus. The sequence goes on along the minus strand of JAZGTH010000033.1, from coordinate 1,947,447 downwards.
TCCTCATTACTGCCTCAGCTCATCTGTATGGAGATAAAGCTTCTTCAATACAGGTGTTCTTTTAACTATGAGCACTTTTGGCCCCGTGGACTATGAGCGCACTTTCCATACTCTCACTAGTTTATTTATTTTGACTACTAACAATGTCTAACAGTGGATACATACACATCTCAAGAGAATTCTCTTGTTTTTGTTTTACCTCACTTGTCAGAAACTTTTCAGGAATAAAAACAGCAGACATCTTCATATTGCTACGTCTAATTGTACGTCTAGCATTTTGTATGTTCTATATACAGTTACATAATTCAGTCAGACTTTTGGATGAGGCTATAAAATTTTAAGGGAGGGAAGGTAATTTCAGAGACGCTAGCAATAGCAAGCTAGCATTGAACGCATAAGATCCCGCCCCCCTTCAGAACGCTCTCCAAAGCCACGCCCCCCTCCAAAACACATGAATGCATATAGTCTGACAGGCAAGCAGGACATCCTGTCATAAACATATTTACATACATATTTATACAGTATAAATAGTTTTAAAAACTTTTTTATAATGGAAGGCGTGAATCTGCAATACTTTTAAAACAACAGAATCTATAACTAAACGTTTCGAATACACGTTTAATGTGACCTTCATATTAAGAAAGAAAAATAGTTTCATTAAAATCAGTTACTTGGACTCTAAACCGCCTCACACTGCTCATAGGGACAGGAGAAATATTTGTTGGCCAGTCCTGTAGATTTTGAGCTTACAATCAAAGTGCCATTGTCAGATTTATGATATTAATAAAATTGATCAGTTTAATCATCTAAATTGGCTGACGGTATCATTTATTGATTGTAAAATGATGCAGCCATTAGGCACTCAGCTGATTAGGTGCATTGTATCATCATAACCGTATTCAGAGAAATTTCAGAAACGAATACAGAAAGTGCAAATCCAAGCAAAAAAACAACAACAAATACCCAGCAAACGTTATAAAAGACAAGGACGACACGGATCAGCTGATTGTGACGTTCCTAAAGCACGAAAACCCATCAATCACATGCAGGAACAAACCCTGAGCCAAAACCTTCAGCCCTGTTGCTAATTTAATTAGATGACATGAACGTGTTAGCATGAACGTTAAGCACCGCGACACGCAGACGTGCAGTCACTAGTCATTACACCCTCGGTGGAACGGATCCAGGGTTCCGCTCTCAGCAGGCCGTGGATGACAAACACCTGCACGCCTCATGTGTGAGATCTCCTGCTCCACCACTAGCACGCTCATAACCTGACAGGCCTTTGCGACGCATAAAATCGTGTTCAGACTGGCAGACGGGTAAGGACCGGCACGTTCCGGCCCACTCGCTGTAAAATTCACACGTTCCAACTTCTCATCACAGTCGTTGCACTAACCTGAAGCGCAACCAACCAGCTAGCTTCATTTTTAAGGTGAAGTGGGTGCTATTTTGAAGGTGAAAATCGTATCCTGGTCGTGCAGAGATAGCTGAAAGGAAATGATTCTTTGTTGACATTTTTGGGAAATGTCAACTCTGTTGCTCTGTTTACCTGAGTGATGTGTGTATCCAGCAAGCACCCAGTAACGTCCTATGAAGCACCTAGAAACCCAGCGAACAATTTAAGGTTGTAAGAATCTTTGCGTTTTGAATGTTTCATGAACATAAGTTGGTCTAGTTTTTTAGACGTTCTATTAACATTATTGCTTGGTGATAAGAATATTTTTAATTCTGTAATTGTATTTTTTTTATTCTTCAGAATAATGTTTTTGATATATATGACATGTAACATAAATAAATGTTTTACTGACGTTTCTAACTTTGAGAGAACTTGATGTAGAATGTACCCGACGTTTCGAGAACGTTCCTTGTTAGCCATGAACCACCCAGAAAACTCACTAAGAACACTAGTAAGACCCTAGTGACAACCTTAGTAACCACTTAGAAACCACCTAGCAACCACCCACAACAAGCTAGCAGCCACCTTGCATCTGCCTAGCAACCAATCCCTGCTAGTGCTCGATTGTGCGACGCTCGCATTAACTGGAGGATGCTTGCGTTTCCTTTTGATTACAATGTCACTGTCAATTGTGGTGTGAAATGTGCAATTTATGCCCCTCCGGCTGTCTGTAACCTCCACCGTCTCAAAGGCAGACTGAGGTGTTTCATAGAAATACAGCCAAAACACAACGGTCAATGACAAATCAAAAAGAGGAGCGTTTATCCTCCACAAATGAAGATGACAGTGTTTTTCAATTAAGTATTTACACATAAAAAATTGGTGGCCACACAACCGTCTGTTTTTCTTGGTTGAGTGTATCGACTTTTTGCCGCACGGCACTTGCTGCCTGAACGACTTCATTATGAATCAATAATAGTAAATTATCTGAGAAGAAAAAGGTGGGAAAACAGAACAGAAGCGTTCTTCATTTCTGTGTAACGTAACCTTTAGCCCAGTTGTTTCAACGCAGATCTAAATTACTGTATCATTTTCTGTCTGTGCATTCTCGAACGCCTGGCAGTGTAATTTCATCTAATTAAAGATAAGACGCCGTGTGAGCTATTGCGCCATGCAAAACGATAAGCTTGCGCCGCAGATAACCTGAGGAATTACTGTCTAACTCTCCACGGGGCTTTGTGTGAGAAAACTAAAAAATAAAGGAGGATTTACAATGTAGCTTGAGGGCTAAAACGCGAAAGAGTTTAATCCTTTAATTATCACATTTCGAATAAGAACACTCTTTAAATAAAGATGAAAACAAAACAACTGATTACCATTGTTAGCATTGGGCTGTACGCAAACATTTTGCAGCTATTGTTGTTGTTTCATAAGGCCTCTTATTTAACCAATTTTCACTGTTTAATGAACTTGTTTCTGGGAGGATGGGCACTTACCAACCCCCCCGAAACCCAGCTAACAATTTAAGGTTGTAAGAACGTTTCCCTACTGTTTCCATTAAGTAATAAAATGTTAAAGACATTATGTTCTGTTTTTTCTAGGATTATTCAAATTCTTGGTTATTCAAACTTTTTAAAAATTCTTTATGTTTTACTAACAACTTAAAATATAATGTATTTAATATATAAGGTATAACAAAAAGCGTTCTACTAACATTACTGCAAGAACATTTTTTGATTATGGAGAGAACCACCTAGTATTACTTAGAGACCACCGAGCAACCACTCATTACAACCTAGCAGCCACCCTGTGACTGCCTAGCAACCAATCAGAAAAAAGTGCCCATTTTGTTTCATAAGGCCTTAATCATTTAACCTGCTCATCGTCTCAATTTCAGACCTGTTTGTCTCGCCGTCAAGTCGTCATTTGATAGGCTTGTCATGCAAACAGACGTTTGTCTTCAGACATCTCAAAGACATTTAGATGGGAAGTTACATTTGGAGGCGTCAGTAACTCTGCACATAATCAACTGAGTGATATCCATCAAGGAGTTCATTCATTAATTTTCATAATAACGCAGGCCTGAATTTGCCTCCGGGACGGTCTAATTAGTTCTCTATCAGAGGCTTACCACAAGTGAAGCATGGGAGAATTTTTTAAAACAGCAGAATCCAAAGCCAGCTTTGCATTTAAGGGCACCGGGGGAATAAAGCGCTTTTCTGTACCGCAGCGGCACCTGTCACTCTTTCCCGAGTTTCTCCATGGATTAAGGTGACATCATTGCTTAGCAACCGGACTGCCGTGGTGTTTCGGATTGGGGGGGCTCTAAATTAGAATGTGCTTTTCTTTAGTGCATGAATAATACATGATGCAAAGACGGCCGTGAATTATTAAGGAGGTGGTAACGAGCTGAGCAAGGAGCCGAGTTTCAGAGGTAAAGGGTGAGAACTCCTCGCTCAAATGCACAAATGCACAGACCTGGAATCAGGAGACATCTGGTCGGCTTCTTGGTCTTCCTGGAAAAAGGAAGAGTAACATTAAATAAAAATAATAAGCTAGAAGGCTATGGTGTTGTGGGGTGGTTGCTAGGGAGTTGCTATGCAGTTACTAGAGTGCACATTCTGGGGACATCCATAAAATAAGAGATGTGAGAGCATTGGGAAACATAGCCCTGTATATGATTAACTTTTTTAGATTATGGAAATAGGTCTAAAACATTCTTAAGATACACTGAGGGAAAAATAAACAAGTCTTGTTCTTCAGACAAATTACGTACATCCTGAAATAAACAACTTAATTTGTGTGAGGTTTTGTTCAAGGAGAATTTTCCTTTTCATTTTTCGCCGTCTGATATCTTCACATTTGAAGAGGAATTTAAGTGACTTTAAACAGCTTCACAGGAACCCAATATTACAAAAAACAAGCTTTAATGTTTTAGGATATGAGCTTCAAAGAAAAAGTAAAACATACTGAAAAATTGAGCTGAGGTCCACCTCCCCTACAGGAAGCTTCCCTCGTTCTCAAATCTCATTGGCTGATGCATTGATGATGCGTTGTATTTTAACAGAACAGGTTGTGTCGGGCCTACTGACAAAATTTTCAAAACTATATATAAATGCAAATTGATGTTAATATTATATCATTATTCTGGTGTTGGGGGCCATTTCAGACTTTTTTTAGCTTCAAAAGAGTTGGAGACTATAAAGATTAAAAAACACAAACACAAGAGCTTGGCACCAACACGAGTTTCTTCTGGTAACCAAGCAGAGGTTCAACTCTTCTGAAACATGTAAAAATAGTTGCTGATGTTCTTGAGTTTGCAGCCCACAGTTACATAAAACCAGCAGTATTCATAGATAGTTTCAAGAGCTGCATCCTTATCACTTATTTTCTGTTCTAACAGGAATTCTCTCAAAGTTATCGAAAGCAGTCTTGCAGTAATGTTAGTAGAAATGTTTTAACATCATATACCAAAAGTGTTACTAAGTAGCTAGTGAACGTTACAGAATTAAGAAGAGGTTATAAAACATTATTCAATCAAGCAAAAACGTTAATACAGTGTCTAAAAAAATGGACATTTTGATCATTCCTAGAACTTTCAAAATAACATTTTGAACATTTTTGTTACTTACAGAAAATGTTTTAATGTTTTATCATGTAGAATCTGACTATTAAATTAATCGTTTAATGTGTTGATGTGGTGAGACGGGGCTTGTCAATGTTGTCCTTGCTTAACGGTGCAGAGAAATTTAAATGTATATTTTATTATAATATCTGTAATAATAATTTAGCACTCACCATTAATGTAGATTTTTAAATCTCATTCAGGAAAACAGATCGTGTGAAGTTCGGTTCATACAGGAATTTGCCTAAAATAATAATAATTGTTCATACAATCAAAACAGTAATGCAACAGTCTGGCGAACATACAGTAACTACAAAAGGCTAAATAGTACTTTTCCACACGGCCTGTTTGATTTTTTTGATCTAGAAACAAACTGAATTGGAAAGAACCCTCTTTGACGAACATCCAAAGTTCGTGAAAATTTAATTACTCTTGATTTTGTCCCTTGGATTATTCAGCATGTTCTTGGTAGCAGTGAGGTACGACATGCAGGGCGCACAGTGGGAAGGGTATTACTAGACCTGACCTGATCCATTAGGATCCAGCTGGGCAGATTAAACTCACGAGGGCCATCCTCAGCTGAAGTGAACCCTAATAAGGGTGCAGCACCTTGATTTTTTCACCTGGAAAAAACAAGCCTCAATCCACAGTACATTTCCCTGAATGAAAAGTATTTGAGAAAAAATGGCTTCTTTTGTAACCATTGCATTGCGTTTTCTGGGTTTTGTGCTGTTGAAATGCTGACCATTTTGTGTGTGTGTGTGAACAGGCTACAGAATCAAAACCATTTAATTCAATAGCTCTGAACATGAAGCTAAATTTTGCCTGTATAATTTAAACCCTGATTTTACACCTGAGAGCTGCGTTATTAAAAAATATAACAATAAAAAATAACAGTACAAAGATAAAACTGTGGGGTTCAGAATTAGCTTTGCCAGCTGTGCTACGGGGGGGGCATATATTTTCGTGACAGATGTTCGACCATCTTGCCCCATGTCAATAAACTGCCTCAGCTCGCTGGATTCCCACACCGCTGATAATTATTCCTCATTTAAATATCTCTGGAAAAAATGCTGGAGAATAAAACCTTCAATTAAATTCTCACTTGCATGGACTAAGCTCTCACAGTAGTGTTACTTAGCATTAGATTTGGTCACTGATGACAATTTTTGCCTGCAGAGTAACAAATTCCCAGCTAACAGCTAACGAACGTTCTCAGAAAGTTCCCTTAACGTTATCAAATTTTTTTTAAAGTCTTGCAATGACATTAGTAAAAATTTTTTTTTAAATTATATATCAAACAAATCAAAAACATTATTCATAAGTAGCCAGGGGGACATTTTAAAAAGTTACAGAATTAAAAAACATTTGGATAACATTCTTATAACCAAACGATGTAATACAACGTCTAAAAAACTGGATGGGAACGTTACTAGAACTTTCAAAGTAACGTTTGTAACGTTTTTCAACGCTCATTCAATAAACAAAATGACAAAACATTGATTTATGGGTAAACTATTTCTTTAAGAGCAGGAAACTCATTGACACACCCTGTGGTTCTACACATTTATTTGTGAAACGGACAGTTCTGACGCAAGCTGAATTTGAACCTGTACCCCCCATAGAAAACACCAACGCTCAACATGTCCGGACCATGTGCGCTAACCGCTGGGTCACAGCTCTGACGAAGCCTTACATCTGAACAAAAGCAGACTGTGAGGGAGTTTGGAACCGGAATCTCGTTGGCACTCAACAGATTCAAGCTTCAATAGCCAGCAGAACAGCAGAGTTTGGCCTGAATTCATTTGCTCTGGAGAGCAGCCATTTATTTCTGAACAAACTCTCTCTCTGTGTCTTCAAACTCTTGCTCATCCACATACATCCACACACTCAGCTAACAACTTTAGGTTGTAAGAACGTTTCCATTAAGTAACAAAAACATTAAACTGTCCAGTTTTTTAGACATTGTATTCATATTATTGCTTGGTTAGAATAGAAGAACGTTTTTAAGTTCTGTAACAATTCTTAAAATGTTCCACTAACAGCTTTTGTGTAACGTTTTTGATATATATAATATATAACATAAAAAAGATTATTCTACTATTGTTACTGCAACAATGTTTTTGATAACTTGGAGAGAACTCTGAGAGAACGTTAATTATGTGACTATCGGTTGGCTGGATTCAGTTCAATATCAGAACATTATGGTTCAATATCTTAATTGTATAAAGTGTAAAGATGTTTCTCAGATGGTTCTTCGGAGAAGAAGACTCTGTAAAGAGAGATCTTTATAATCTGAGATCTCAGACTATGCTCAGGCTCCATCTGCAAACAAAAGTCACAGATTTCGGTAGAAGCTCAAACATTTCTCAGTTATTCCAATATCAAATTATTCAACTATCCAAATTAAGATTAGGAGATGCCAAAACTATAGACTTCTGGCAGGTGGTTGAAGGGGAGGGGCTAAAATATGCGGTCATGATGATGTCAACAACTATATGACCAGATTATGGCAGGTTTTGTCAATCAGAAGATTGTTAATTATTTAGTGCTGAATGAGGCAGCATACGGTATTTTAATGTGTGTCTTTGCTTCAGTTAAGTATCTTTAATAGCTGCGTCGCTCTTAGCATCGTATGCCAGGAGATTTCAATTTAAAATAATTAAACAGCACCTCTGCCATCAAAAATGAAATGATTAAATATGATACTCAAGCGAATTAAACATTATAGCCATTATATAGCATGATAGCATGGTGTGTGTGTGTGTCATATACTGTATACATAAAAGGAGAAATATTAGAGTATCTTTTTCATGCTGTGAAATACAATCGAAATTGTTAATAGCTGAAATATTTATGTTTTGTGGTCACGTATTCAAGCAGCAGTTTCTGAATCAACCATAAATACAAGCACAGTGATATAGGTTAGCAAGGGTTAATACATGATAAATAAATGGTAAATAATGACAGAAACTTTATTTGTGAGTGCACTAACTTTTAAACAGATCGTGATTATGCGTTCAAGTGCTTGGCTGACCAGTTTTCTAGGTAAACTGTGCTAAATTACATATTTATGACGAAATCCTGTCTACAGAATTTGGGTCAACAATTTCTGTGCATTCATTCATGAAATATCTGAATGTCTGTGTACATCTCAAATCCTATATCAATTCCCTATAAAAAAGTAAACAAACAAACAAACCACACATATAAGAACTACACTGTGCTTTTACATTTCTGATTGATTTCATACTATTTATGGCCAAAAGTCTTCAAAATCTGTATTGCATTTGTTCAAAAAGCACAGAACCAATGACGAAACACAGGCAGACACACAACAGAAGCCTCTCTCTGCTAATTCACAGGAGTGCAACAAAACGCAAAGCACTGTGCACATTCTGAAGAAACAAAGTCGTGGAGAACTGAAGAGACGGGAGAAAAATAGCTCAGTCTTTTTATATATATATATATATATATATATATATATATATATATATATATATATATATATATATATATATATATATATATATAAAAATAATTCCTATTTCCCTTCTCCCTAGCTTACAATGCAATGGAAATGTTCTCAGAACATTGGTTCTCTAAAAGTTCCCTCAAAGTTATCAAAAACATTCTTGCAATAACATGTTTCACATTATATACCATATATATCAAAAAAGTTGTTGTTAAGTTGAAAGTGGAGCGTTTTAAAAACCTTACCGGATTAAAAGTGTTTACATAACGTTCTTTTAACCAAATAGCAACATTAATACTAAGTCTAAAAATGGATGTTTAGAACGTTCCTATAACTTTCCAAATAACTTTGTAACGTTTTTGTCATTACTTAATGGAAACATTAGGGAAACATTTTTACAACTTAAAAATTGTTAGTTGGGTCATCTCCTTCAACTGTGATGCTTTAAATTTGGAAAAAAAACATCATATCAGCAAATGTGTTTAATTGTAATATAAGCATGTCTGTCCGTCTGTCTGTCTGAAATGCAATTAGACCAAATACGTCCAAATATCTGAATCCATATAAAAATCCATATATGCCACAAATAACAGCAGCAGACCTGACCTAAGTTTTTTGTTTGAGTATTACTCAACATATTACGTATTACTCAAAGTATAATACGTAAAGCTGTACATAAGCAATACACACACAGTAAGCTACAAGCCGTATAAAACAAAGACTTCTGGTCTTAATACTGTTAATTATGCAATATTTTTAGTTGGGATGCCTAATGAGTTGTGAAACATGCGTTGGAGGCTAAATTTAGAGATGTAAGTACAGTACAAGTTCAAAGGTAATTCTGCAGCAGTGATAATGAGTCTAGTGTTTCGTAGGTGAAAATCAAAGACTAAAACGTCCATCACTGACACACAGACCTATTAACAGAGATATTTAAACACACAAACATCCACTTATACGGAGAATAACTAACTATAAGAAAAAATGACCCGTATGGGCTTCAATACACATTGTGGGAGAATTAACCCTTTGAGTACCAGATTTAGACCGATGAAATGGGCTCTTTTGACTTGCGCCATTAAGCATTCACTTTTTCAACCACCCAAAAGACCTTAGCAACCACCTAGCAACACCCTAGAATTATCTGTAACACCCTAGAAACTACACAGCAATACCCTGGCAACCAGTAACACTGTGGCAATCACACTTAAAACACCACACCAACTGCATAACAACACCTTGGCAACCACCCAGAACCCAGCAACCACTTAACAATGCCCTGTCAACAAACCGCAACATCCTAGCATAGAGTACAATGTTATACGCTTACATTTTAAAAACATGCCGCATGTTTTCAAAGCAGCAAATGCATTGGGAGATGCTGTTATAGCAGTGTTGTGTGCAGGCGTGTGATTGGACCGCAGATAGCTGCTTATCTCTCTGCGCATCCTCCATGCTGATAAGAGCAGAGAAGCTTTAGAGAGGCTGTATGTGCAGATCAATGGATAAACACAGCTCAAGTACACAGCACTCGACACCGCTGAACCAATCAATAAACAGATGTCAGCTCAAGTTCTGTGCACACGAGAGGCAGGATAACCATTTAAAGAAGCAATTAATGTATATATAATGTATACATATATAATGTTCATATTCATTGTATATACACATCCTTTATATATTTATATAACATATACATTTTTATTTAACACTTTCCACAAACATTGCTAGTCACCCTAAACGTTTTTCACCCTAAATCTGCATAAAAATGGTAAATACATCATTTAAAAATAATTTTTAAATCATTTTAATTTTTAAATTAACACGTAATTACAAAAAATGTAAATATATATTATTTGTGTTGCGTTAAAGTAATGAAAAAGTGTGAAACTAGACTTTCTGAAGAAAATGTGAGTGGTGCTTCCTGTGGCAAAACTCAGGCCACAATATGTTGACGATGTACATAGACATACTAAAATATGGCTTATTCATGATGCTAGGAGGTTGCTAGGGTGTGGTCAGGAAGTTGCTAGGGCAATACCTAAAGCCCACTTACAGCACGAGTCAAATAAGCCCACGCACATGTCTCTGCAGTGCTTTAATGCTGAGATATGGCTTATTCATTTTATTACATGGTTGCTAAAGTACAGTAAATGGTTGCTAGGGTGTAGGCTAGACAGTTAACAGGGTAAAACTAATAGACGGATGTGTGTGTAAATCAAAAGAGCCAACTCCCAAGTTTTTATGATGTTGTGGTGCTGAGATATAGACAATTCATGTTGGTTGCTAGGGTGCTCTAATGGTTGCTAATGGACAGTTTCCATGGTAATAATTAAGGCCACCCACTTGCCTCTACAATGTTCTGATCCCTCTCACCTTTTTAAATGGAAGTCAATGGGGTGGTTGCTAGGGTACTGTAACTGGTTGCTAGAGGCGTGGCTATGAAGTTGAAATGTAACCATGTATTGCTGCTTACTAAGCCGAGCGATATGAGTCCACCCACAAGTCTCTACGACATTCTGAAGCGAAGCTATAACGTCACAAAATTCAGGTCAACATTATTTTTCGCCCACTTTTTCGTACGGCCTATAAACATCGTACACCCGATCGCTTATAAAAGTCGTAGCACCCCCCTCCTCAATAAGCCGGTCGATCTGACACCTCATGAGTCTACGACAAACCGTGCGGGTGACGAGTTAAAGGGTGAAATATGACCCAGACATGTTCCTGACAGTGAGATTCGACTTTTCATCTTAAAACACTGAGTCTTAAAGTCAAATGTCTCTTGACGGTTGTCACATACTTCATCCCTCTCCAGTCCATCCAGAATGTATATCGACCACTGCTGGAGTGCCGCCCCGTGCCGCCCCTCGTGCCGTCAGGAGTCTGATACCTGCCTGCTCATGTGCACACAATTCACCATGACAGATTAAGAGCTTGTCCTTTGTGGCAGTTAATAGAGCAGGTTGGATTCTTCTTCTGCAGTAACTGCTGGACACTATATCAGGGATATGAGCACACTAAACTGTATGTTTTACTTAAAGAATCTTAAAGAATTAAAGCTGCAATCTGTAACTTTCCTCTCCACCGCCATCTTTGTTTGAAATGTAAAATTGCAGGTTACTCGCAGGGTTATTTTCTTAACATTACTGACAAGTTTAAATTCTAAACAAATGCAGTATGCAACTTATGCAGTAAGCTGTTTACTGCAGCATCTACAGCACCTGCACATGATAGTATCTGGATCTTCTTTCTGTTTACAGATGGAAATTTCCCAGGAAATCGGACATGGCAGCTCAAATTATTAAACATTATTAGAAAAAACTTTTAAAAATTAATTCAGACCTTTCATTTTAATCATAAGAAGGTACAAGTTTCAACAGATAATCCACCCAAAAATTAAAATCAAGTTATCTAGTCATCTGACCGAATTACAAAAAACAGTCAGTTCAAGTCATCGTTGTGCTAAAATCTTGATGCGATGACTTACAACGTCCAGCCCAGCGGCAGAAATGACCTGTTTATTGTCAGAAAGAGGGTGGAAAATGGAGAATTGGAAGAAAATAAAAAAACTTCTATTGGAAACTTTGACTAACATAAGTGGTCTTCGTGAGGAACAAAAAGTGTGGAATATTGTGCCCTGGAAAACCATCCAAACCTCAGCTAAACTGTTTTTCAAGTTCTAGCCCTCAAATAGCAGGAAAATGTTTTCCTGCACAATGTGGAGTGGCTCCATCTGTCAATCAAAAGCTTCAGAAAAGAAGACAGCTTCAATCTTGCTACAATTCAGTTAAGCGAAGCCAGAGAGCAGGTCGAACACAAAACAAACACTTGGGTGGACACATTTGTCTGGAGTCCACCAGAAGGTCTTGACAGTCGGGGCCAGGGAGACTCCATCAGCTTGATGGTTCGGCTCTACAGGAGAGAAGCTAATTGCTATGGGACTGACATAGCTTCCGCATCTGTCAAAACAGCCCACCCTGCCTCATCCACCTCTAGCATCACTTGACTGAACACAGGTCGGATCTCCTCCAAGACCCTGCAGAATAACCTTCAAAACAAAGGGGCTAATGCTAATCGGTTTGCTTTAAAGGAGAGCAGTGTGGGTTTGTTTGACCTCACCAACAGCTCATCGCTTCAACCAGCCCCTAATGGCAGGTTCACATTACACATGAGCAGCATGTTACTCTGAACGAAGCATTAAAGAAGGCAGGTTGCATTTTATTCATCCATTCAGAAATGCCTTCAGCCTTTATCATTCAGCATATGTCGAGCATGTCTTCGGAAGGCACGTGGCTGACGTTAACAGAAAACATTTAACTAACTTTACAGCAAGAATGTTTTGTAGTATCTTTGAGAGAACTTTTAGAGAACGTTAGCCAACATTGTGAGAATGTTTCCTGTTAGCGGGGCAATTTCAACATTTTCAAAATTATGCTAATTTTTCAGCTGCATTGTAGCATGAAAAACAACAGCACAGAAATAATTGACTGAATCATCAAACTCATTTGCACATTAAAATAATTATAGTTAAAATAATTATTTAGTTAAAATAATGTTTGGTGCTTTCACCCTATTGTTTTAGTTTTTTGTTCTCATATAATGTAAAGGAGCATTTAGGTTTGATGTAGATACAGTAGCGAATGCTTTTTAAAAAGCTCGTAGCTTATGAAGTTTCCGCGACACTGGTTAGCATGCACGTTATTTATGTGTCAGAGGAGTTTGGTTCATTTTCGCAGGTCGTACATTTCCTGTCTGCATTTCATGTTACCTTTCGCCAACAGCATCTTTCCTGAGAGGCAAGCCCCAGATGCTAGTCAAATCAGAAGATAGCCCTATAATTGAATTTTCAGTGCTTGAAAAGAAACACCTCAAGGAAATAAACTCTGGACTGTAATGACAAAAAACGGATAAAATGGACAACAAATGCAGCGAGTCTGTTCGTTCTCTCATTCAGAAACAAGCCCACGCACCAGACTGCAGCATGCAGCCCAGCATGTCGCATGTGCCTGTCAGACTGGGGAAGCACACTCGTTTTTTATTAAAAAATACGTTCCCCTGCTGGTGCACCAACAGACCTTCGTGATCTCACCTCCATCAGCTTCTGTGAGCGAGACATCCGTGTTTGTTAGGAGAGCACAGCAAATGTTTCTCAGTTATGTGAGGTGCCTGGAATCACATTTGTTTCACTGGCCGAACAGAGCTGTCGGGTGAGAGCAAACATTTGAGATTTATCTTTTCAGAAACTTTAAAGGAATAATTCAATTAAAAATCCCAGCTAACATTTCCATTAGTGACAAAAATACTAACAATGTTATTTAAAAAGTTCTGGGAAGGTCGAAACATACCACTTTTAACACACCACATTGTATTAATGATTTTGCTTGGTTATACGAGCATTATTCAGACTTGTGTAATTCTGCAATGTTTATAAAAGTAACCCCTTAAGAATATGAATGTTTTTGATGTCGTGGTTCAAACAGAGATGGCAACAGAGGACGAACGTTACGAATTGCAGCTTTAAGACGACAATTCTAAACAACATAAATGTATACTTACTGATTGTACCTTTAAAACCACTTGTTCAGAGAGTGAAAGACAGGACAGGAAGTTCAGTCTTACACAAAACTACATCGCTGAGTGAATTTGCATATTCCTGCCCCAAAGCTCATGCGTGCAGGTCATTGTCTACATTAATTACATTAACGACTCATCTGAAGATGTCTGTGGCTTCTCGGCTCCACAGACGCCCGGAGCTTCTCCATTACGCTGTAAAGAGCTCGTATTACAGTGATCACCCTTATTCATTTTCTTCTGCTCCCAATTTAGACTAATTAAACCACCTAATATCTAGAAACCAAGGACAACAGCATGATTTATCATTCGCCACGGCTTTCTGATAGATCTGTCATTTACGATCATCTGAGTTCAGCGCGCATGTTGAATTTCAATGAGGGGCTAATGGTGCTTCACATATCTAAACGGGAGAAAACCATCCCTGCCAGACTGAAGTATTACAGAGGAGAGCTACCCAGCTAACAGGGAAGGTTCTCAGAATGTTGACTAACACGTTCCCCAAAAGTTCTCATAAAGTTATTAAAAGCGTTCTTGCAATAACATTAGTAGTAGAATGTTTTTCTGATGTTACATGTAAAATATATACCAAATACATTATTCTTAAATAGTTAGTGGAATGTTTTTAAAAGGTTACAGAATTAATAGAAATTTGAACACAAATATTCTTTCAACTAACGTCATCAAGGCCCACAACCTAATTTAATAATGTATAAGTACCAGTTTTGGAACGGTGCTGTTACTACACTGAGAATGGAAACTGAATGTAGACTTTCTCTGTTGTGTTCATCTCACCCGCGCACTATGATTTTTGAACACAGAGATATTTTATTCATTTTCTTCTGCTCCCAATTTAGACTAATTAAACCACCTAATATCTAGAAACCAAGGACAACAGCATGATTTATCATTCGCCACGGCTTTCTGATAGATCTGTCATTTACGATCATCTGAGTTCAGCGCGCATGTTGAATTTCAATGAGGGGCTAATGGTGCTTCACATATCTAAACGGGAGAAAACCATCCCTGCCAGACTGAAGTATTACAGAGGAGAGCTACCCAGCTAACAGGGAAGGTTCTCAGAATGTTGACTAACACGTTCCCCAAAAGTTCTCATAAAGTTATTAAAAGCGTTCTTGCAATAACATTAGTAGTAGAATGTTTTTCTGATGTTACATGTAAAATGTATACCAAATACATTATTCTTAAATAGTTAGTGGAATGTTTTTAAAAGGTTACAGAATTAATAGAAATTTGAACACAAATATTCTTTCAACTAACGTCATCAAGGCCCACAACCTAATTTAATAATGTATAAGTACCAGTTTTGGAACGGTGCTGTTACTACACTGAGAATGGAAACTGAATGTAGACTTTCTCTGTTGTGTTCATCTCACCCGCGCACTATGATTTTTGAACACAGAGATATTTGAGGGTCTTACAGACATCGTATTGTTCTGCCAACTGGATTTCAGCATCTGATCAAAGATGATATCAAATTTGTTGAGTCAAAACCTTTTAATCGCTCCTTTATTTATGAAATCATCAAGCGCTGATAATGAAGACGGATCCTGCAATTGCATTCGGTACCAGCTAGAAAATCAAATGATCTTTGCCCACAATTTTACCTCTCAAACATCCACAGCTTGCATTTAACAAATTTAAAATGTAATCTAAGGCGATCTTGCAAAAACCACTTTCTGTGTTGTAATGAAATCTTTTGATTTACTTTCAGGCAAGTCCTTGTTTTATTACTTTTGTTGAAAGCAAATTAATAATCTGTCATTTAAACTTGTGATAGCATGGACAGCAATATATTTGCATAACCTTAAAACAATAAATCTGAGCTTTAGTATGTGCTCTGAATTAAAGCTAAGACTTTAAAAGACATAAACATTAACTTTTAAAAACATGTATCTGCTAAAAGTTAATCTAGGTTGGGATTACACTAGCATACAGATGCCCTCAAAGCTGACAAACATGGGGCAAAAATGTTTGATTTCATAGGTTTTTTAAATTCCTGATTCTGATTGGACTACAGCAACGCCTGTAACCCGAAGCCCCGCCCACTGAGCTGCAGAGGTAAGATAAAGGCTCTGACTGTCCTAACAGCTAAATATCTTTAGCCATCTCTGCTGTCATGATGTATTTTCTAAATAAAACAGAGTTGATAGCATCAGAGCTGATGGAACCAGCCAGATGGAGCAGATATCTCGTTGAAGCAAGCACCCTGGGCCTCATGCCAGACCATGCCTCCTTCAAAGTTAAAAAAACATTCCCAGTAATGCCCGCCCCCCATCCTCTCACCATATCTTTATTTATCAACACAAATCCAGACAAACAGCAGCATTCCGAGACCGCTTTGATACTAATTCCTGATTGGTCCACACCATTGCCGCCCGCGGTTTCAGAGATCAGGTGGGCCGCGCTGATTTGAGGACTTTAGGGAAACGCTATTATGTCGGAACATCAAGCCTGCTTTTTTTCAGGTAGCTGCTTAACAGAAAGCCAGAGAGACAGTGACGCAGTGGCCGGGAATTTTTAACCTCCACAAGCTTTCTGTTGAAGACGGAGAAAGACAGATACCTGCAGATCAGAGGATGATGGCCTAATGCACTTTAAAAGCCACGAAGGAGGGGCTCCATTCCCCTGAGAGATGTATTCCCACAAGAAAAGTTTATTTCTCAGAACATGCTCTTTCGAAAAGATTTGAAGGAGATCTCAGTCGTGTTTCATTTAAGTATCCACTTTGTCTCCAATGTTTCTCCTGAATTTGTTTAGGAGGAATTTGTTTCTGCACTGGTCTAAAAGCGTAAAAAACGGGCTACTCGTCTCGGCTTGCTTAACATTCTCAGGCCAACGTGGCATTTAGGTCTGACTAAGTGCCGGCCAAATTTGTTAATTGGATTGTAAACATTTGACTGTCGGCTTGCAGACATCGCTAATGCTAATGCTAAACACCCAGCTGCATAAGCTCTTCTTGCACAGCGGGACTTTGGAAGGCAACTTAATTGCTGACTCCAAATGTTAATTGGATTTCATTATGTGTAATTTGGGTAGTTTTGGTCGAGGGAGTCTTTAATAAAGAAGGACAGTGAATACAATTGCAAAAGCCGCTGTGATTATTTGCCACTTCGTGAGGACTGTTGGGCGCCAACCAGCATTTTTAGTTAGAAACAATAAATAGATAAGAACAAATAAATCAAGGGAGATACAAAACATTTACAGTTCAAGAAATAAAGAGAAAGAACCAAAAGAATGAAGCATTACCTGAAGCTAAGCTAGTACCTGCACACATGTAGTCTGTAGTAACCTGTAGTCTCAGCTACATAGACCACACAGAGTCTGCAAACTCTCGAGTGGTGAGATGATACCTTTCTCCAAATGTTGTAAACCTTCTAATGCTCCGATTAAAAGTCTTCAAGACTTGTTACAGATCTTTCATATTTGTGTTTCAATAACACTGTACAGCTCTGTGTGTCTGTCACATAATAAATAAACTGTGCTATACAATACATAGATATAAAAGCAGGTTAGATACGCTCACTTTTCTTTACGTCAGCTTCAAACAATTTCTCATTCATATCTCGACGGAGTCACAGCCCACCTCACTGACTTCCTGTCGTCTCGCTTTTGTCCTCGTGATAGAATTATTGTAGCTTCGCTAACAGCGCGGCTGAGTGCAGTGAAAACTTTGGTGACAAAGACAAATCAGAGAAAGAACAAGGAACACGAGGGAGAGAGAGAGAATATTTCTCTGTTGAAAGACTCGTCGCCTCCATCGTACGAACATCTGAAAGACTGCACACCGGTGGAAGATAGTGAAGAATGAGAATATAAAAGTGACCGAGTTTTTACATCTCAGATTTTTCTATCTGCGCTCACACTCGATATTAAAACAACCTCTTGTTGGGGTGTTTAGACCCCTAAACAAACTTCAGGATTGAGGTATAATACATCAAAAACAATTATTCTATTGTCTGTCCATCTAAACATTTCTCTCAACGTTTTCAAACCGTTCTTGCACAAATACTAATAGAATGTTTTTAACGTTTTATATCGTGTATCAAAAACGTTATTCCTATGCTGTTAGTAGAATTTAGTTTTACAAAACGTTACAGAAATAAAAAAAGTTTGATTAACGTTCTAGACAGTCAAAATAACATTTTTTGCGTTTTAGCTACTAAATGGATACGGTAGGAAAACATTCTCACAACCTAAAATTGTTAGTTGGGATGACGCCAAAAAGTCACATTGTTGTCTTTGTCTGACGGCACAAGGTCACTCAACGTTCTGCATTGTAAAAGAAGGTCTTTGAAAAAAACGCAGTGCACTGATGAATCCCTCAGAAGTCTTTCATGTTAGTGCACAGCGGCCGGCACGGGAGAAATCGAGCAACACATCAACCTCAGACGTCGACTGCAGCTTCATTCTTGTCTCTTCAAAGGAACAGAGTTCTATAAATAACAGCACTGTAGAGCGAGGATGAACATAGACTGCTGCTCTCATCTTTGACACACACTCTCTATCCAGCATGGAAATACACATATACATCACATTGCTTATGTCCATAAGAATGAAAAATCACTAAACAGATCTCATTAATATCTCGACTGCTTCTGCTAGTCTGTAATGCAAGACAGCAAATTCAGTGGCCTCTGAGAAACATCTAAGACATTTGATACCGTATTTCAATGAAACATCACATTTCCCAACATTTTCTAGGAACATCCAAAATTGTTTTTAGACGTTGTATTAACATTATTGCTTGGTTATAAAACGTTTTTCAAAAACGTATTAATTCTGTAACGCTTTTAAACATTCCACTAACAACTTAGTATAACGTTTTTAACATGATACATGATGCTAAAAGTTCTACTAAAGTTACTGCAGGAATGTTTTTGATAGCTTTGAGAGAACTTTTAGACAATGTTAGACAACAATCTGAGAACATGTTGTGTTACCCGGGATACAGTAACTGAGAACTCATTAAAGTCATCAGAGCTATGAAAAGAACAGCAGTACATTTTCCTCTGGATGATGGTTTTGATCAAAAACACACACACATGGACCGCAATAATCATGGCAGAGAGATGGGGAGCCAATTTTGCAATAAGTTTGAAAACGCTGGTGAACCAGATTAGCAGGTACGATTTAAAACAGGAACTCAGTTTCCCTGAATCTCCTGCGATGTTCCTTGTATGTTCACATTGCGTTTAAATTAACCATCAAGAACCATATAAGCTAGAATTTTACATCTTACGACAGAAACGTCAGATGTTTGACTGTGTAAAACTCACTGATATGATGCTAATGTGTTGTGGGTAGCTGCAGCAGTTTTTCTATGTGCCAGGATGTTGCTAGGGTTGTGTTGCTAGTCACACGCACACAGATACTGTATTATTCATGCCTGCAGCACAAGCAGCGAGAGATAAATTCACTGTCATAATTGTATACTTTTATTACCGTACTTCTTAATAAATTAGACATAAAACAGGTTTTGTTCATGTAACACCAGTAAAATCTTCTACCAAGATAAACTCGATTTGGTTGGAAAACCCTAGAAGTTTGTGGACATCTCACAGGTCAGAGTAGAAGGTCCATAAATGGCTTTTCACAGAAGTTCCAGTGGTTGAGTTCGAAGGTCTTGTGTGCTTCATGACCCATTTCCTCTCTGAGCACAAACATACTTTAACACTCTGAAAAAAGACCCAAACAGAAGAGCTGGAAGGACAAAGTGATACATGAACCCAAGATCGCAATGGTTCCAACAGATATGACAGGTCTTTATTTTAAACCATTTAGGCTCAAATCCACCAATAGGAAAAATTCATAAAATGTTGGCTAACATTCTCTAAAAGTTATCAAAACTTTCTTGCAGTACCATTAGTAGAGTGTTTTTATTGTTGTATGTCATATATACCAAAAACGATATTCTTAAGAAGTTAGTGGAATGTTTTAAAAATGTTTCGTTCCTATAACCAAGCAATAACGTTAATGTAACGTCTTTAAAACTGGATGTTTCGAGCACTCCTAGAACTATCAATGTAACAGTTTGGATGGATACATTAGGGATACGTTCTTACAACCTAAAATTGTAAGCTGGGAACCATCTTATCGATGTATCAACTTCACTGAGTTCTTCCTCTACTCAACCAGTCAGGACTTTCAGAACGTTGCTGTCCTCACAATTATGAGAGCATTAGATGCAGTATCAGGAGACGCTCGCCCTTCTGTTTGACCTGTGAGATAACTGATGGAATCAGGCATAAGATGCCGGGCTGGCGTTCGCGTCCGACAGCTGTATCTTACCGACCTGTTTGATCCGGTAATTGACTCGAAGGGTGATAAGATAGACAAATACAGAGGGCAGAAAAGCATTTGAGTTAGAGAGATTTGATTTCCTGTAAGGCTCAGCTTATTGTTGTGTTTAAATAAAAACACACATAGATTCACACGCTGTATGTGACCACACGCTCTATGTACACATGCACACAAGAACAGCGGTACACAATCCGATACGTTACCAAATTTATAAGCCACAAATCTTCATTACATGAAAATAAACACATACAGTATATTTTAAAAGAAGAGACGATTCAGTCACCCACATTTCCTGTTTCAACAGGAAGTATGTAGACACAGAAATTATACACTGTCCTTGTAAAACCTAAAATGTCAAAATTTCATGATAACGTTACCACAAAGCTGTGAACATCGATGCTTACGCATTATGTACTGTATCAACTAACTAGCTACGATATTAGCTAAGGCAAAAGTGCACCTGTTGGGATTATTTGCCAATTTAATGAAGAAAAACATTTGCATGATTTAGCGTCAGGCGTCCTTATGGAATAGCCCGCAGTTAATTACACATTAATGGATTTTAATAAGTTGTCATGCAATTTATAAAAGCCTGCAAGCCTGCAGAATGCCTGCAGTTGTTTGCACAGATGTCACCTGACACGTTACATGATCGAGTATTGCAGGTAAGAATGATGCTTGTGTTTTATTTCTGTGTTGGGGGGGGTCTTAACTTTGTTAAGCCAAATTCCCATTTCAAAGCGGACTGATCGGGCTCTTGAATTGAATTTGTATTGACGGTCTTTTGTATTGTATTAATGCGCCAAGTTCCACGCTAATAATTTTAGGTTGTAGGAACGTTGCCTTAACTTTTCCGTTAAGTAACAAAACGTTAAAAATGGCTTTTGAAAATTCTAGAAATGTGAAGCATTGTATTAACAATATTGCTTAAATTGTTCCACTAACTTAAGAAAAACATTTTATATATATATATATGGTATTTAACCATTAAAAAGTTCTACTAACGTTACTGCAAGAACATTTTTTGATAATTTGAAGACCAGACAAAACAGTCCTGTGATGAAATGGATCGCTTGGAATTATTATCGACTTAAAGCAAATAATTTTTTATTAACATGCGACTTTTATCACTTGGCTTAACCTTAACCATGTTAAAGATGAATGAAACCTGTCACTCAGAAACCTGCTGCAGTAAGCATTTAAATTGCTAAATCAGAAAGATTTAATATCTGGTCAGATGTGATTTGCATGAGATTGCTCAGGAGAACAGAAAATCGTGGGCACTGCTGGTTTATATGGGTGAGCAGTGTCATTAGTTTTTCTCAGTTATTGGGTCACGGAGTTGATTTAGGACGCGTCTCGTCTCTAATGATCCTCGAGTGTATTGCTGCGTTTGTGCCGGTAAATTCCCTGCATTCAAAGAGCAGAGAACAGTGAGTGCAAGGCCATCGGAGAACAAATGATCGCTTGATTCTCCCAGCACAGCCGGTCAGAATACCAGCTGATGAGTCCCTCTCTCCCTCTAAACACTTTTATTAGCTGTGAGACTGAGAGAGGTAATGACACATTCTGTGCTGGTCTCCTTGACAGCGTTTCCTTTCAAAAACACTTTCATGAAAAGACCCAAACCATTTATCCAAAGATCTAAATCAACTAAACGTCTCATGTGCTCTGATGTAATTCTAGAGATAATTTAATTTTTTTGTACTGCACATCTAAAGTATCTATTTAAAGCTTCTTTCTGAAGTATCTACCTACCTACCTACTTACCTACATCTATCTATCTATCTATCTATCTGCCTGCATACCAAAATACCTATGTAACTAAATACCCATCTAAGTATCTATCCATATCTTTATCTATCTAAAGTATCTAGCTTGCTCACTTGCATGCAGCCCTGTGATGGGCTTGCTCATGTGCTGTGAAGTTTTTGTGAAAGCCCGTAGCTGTAAATTTCGTCCTTCACACTTTCACCCTGCCCTCTAATTTATGACTTGCTGTTGCACCAATTAGCGCTGTGGACCGCCCGGCGCCGTGCAGGTGGCCCGGTCCGTGTGCGCTGAAGAGAGGAACGCGTTAATGACTGTCTCACTGCTCAACACAAGTGGAGATGACATGGACGCTGTGGGAGATGACGCAGCGCTGAGAAACACGCATACCAAGAAGGATCTAAGGGACTGAGTGGAGGTCTGGGCTGTAGGCCAGACAGTCTTTCCATGAGTGAGTCAAGAGGCGCATCAGCTGACCTTTGACACCTACTACACAGTGTGACAAATGTTATATGGAGTTAGTCAGAGGTTCTTGCTGTACAGTGTATCCAATGTTAGTTTTAGATTATGGTATTTATGGTAACACTCAATCAAGTGTTTTTCTTAAGATGTTAGTATAACATTTTAAAAACGTTGCAGAATTTAATCTAATTTAATCTATCTCCGTACCGCTTGGTTAGTCAGTCAGTTAGTCAGTCTGTCTGTCTGTCTGTCTATGTATTTAATAAAGCTCTAGCATTGTGTTTGCAGATACCGCATGCTTTGATATTTTGTTATCTAACACAATGACATTTCACATTTACCAAACACTTGTTGACGGTGCTGTATTTTAAGGGTACATATTTTATTACTAGCTGATGTAAAAGGGTAAATAATAAAGAGAGTGAGCTAGTTGATCAGCAGTGTCCACCTGCTTCCAGCTGAGTGGACTGTTTCATTACACCACCCCGAGTCTTCTAAACAACAAGTCGCTCCAACAACAACTTCAGCCGATCTTTCGTCTCTCCTGTGCTGACTTCAGCAGAATCTGTAGAACCCAGTACAGAAGCAGAGTCCCGAAGGTAAACACACACACACACCAGTTCCTAATCTGAACACAAGACCTGTGCTTAATGAACCCTGCCAATGGACTGCACAAGAGCCGGAGTGTACAGGAACGAGAGGGCTGTCTCCCCCGTCCCCTCGATTCTGGACTCGGTCTCCTGCATTTTTAATGAGCGGGATGTGTTATCATCTGTCATAGCTGTATCTCTCCTCCGGGCACTAGGCTGACGAAGTGTTTAATATTGGAAATGCAATATTAAAACCGCTAGGTTTGGAATTATCCATTAAACCAGAGAGAACGACTGCTGTCATGCCTGGGAAAGCCACTTAACCAGTAAATTCATAAAAAAGAGCGATTTGAGGAGACCCAATCAAATTTCGAGACCTGAGCACAAGAGCTGAACTTCACAACGACAGGAGGAAAAGTGCTTGATTTTGTAGGCGCTGGGCTGATTTCATTTGTTTGATTTAGTTTCGATGTGCCGCACTGTAATGGTAGGTTGTGTACATTTGTCAAGAAATGATGTAACTTTTCATATTATTTCATTTTCATATGATTCACAGTCATTATGAATGTTTATCCAATTCAATTTAAGCTGTAATGGTTTTGACTTTTTTATGTGACGCAGCTGTTCGTGCTTTTAATGCTAGTTTGATGTTTTACATTCCTCAGGTTTTTTTTAAATGCTTGTGTCCCAGTCAAATCCATGAAACATAAACAAATTATGAACAACTATTTTAAACTATAAAAAATAAAAAATACAGTATTAACTATACTGTATTCACTGTATACATTACAGTGTTACCATGTGTGCCTCAGCCACAGCCAATCAGCACTCAGAACCCGACTGGATTTTCATCGGATCCCGTGTACAAACTCTGATGTCTTATCTCTCGCTTTCAGTATATCCCGACTGTCTCTGCAATTAATCGTGACCGCTCACGCGAGACAGGATGTCACGCTAGCATTTGTCGCTAGCCAGTCGGACTGCAGGAACAACGACTGCCCTCATCCCCAGAGGTCCGGCGACGCCTCAAGCTGAGCCCATGGTGGCTCACTCTGGCACCGGCGCTGAGAGAACTCCAGCCTATCTGTGGAGACAGATGTGAATGTCCTACAGCTCCCAGAGTGGGATATCTTTCACGGAAAACTCAGAGCATTGGTTCTGAAGACCCTTGAAGATGGTTTGAAGGAAAACACAACAAAAGTAAAATCAATACCACATACAGTTGAAATGACATGAGCAAGTAAATAATGAGAGAATTGTTATTTTTGGATGAGCTGCTGCTTTTTAAAACACCTGAAGACTCTCCTAGTCTTCCTGTTGCCTTCGGAGTCTTTTTGGGATTCTCTTCTCATCCTGGGTTTTCAAAATGAAAGCCTGAAGGTATGTTTTTTTGCTTGCAGGAAAGGTTTAAAATAACTTAAATGTAAGGTAGGCAGTTCCGAAAGGCTAGCAATAGCAAGCTAGCTTTGAAAGCATAAGATCCCTCCCCTCAGAATGCTCTCGAAAGCCACGCCTCCTGTAATACACATAAATACATACATATTTGACAGTCAAGCAGGACAACCTATCATTGCATTCGGACTGAAAGAAATGATTGGACAAACATTTTATGCTCCTGTATGGCAATTATGTTTCCACAAAAGACATATTTATCTAAATATATTTGGGCCACTTTCCAACCAGAGACTTTCAGCCAGCATAACAAAAATGTTTCTGAAAAAATATCCTACCTGCTATTAAAGTAATCCAGGGTTTCACTCTGTTTTCATTTAGCTAGCAGTCTAGTTAACATACAGGAAACGTAATACCAAATTCATAAGTTCTTTGACTTTCATAAATGCGTCATAATCAACCAACACTTACCAAACATTACCCGTCATAAAGCAAAGCATTATGGGTAACGACCGTCCATTCACCCCATCTGATGGACCGACAGCAGGAGCCACACAGCGAAGGTCGTCAAAACCCAACCATTCTCTCCACCACGAAATAATTCTTTATGGTGCAATATATCAAAACCGACCCATATGTCTCTCTCTGCCATCTGGAACATTTTGAGATGAAGAAAGAAAGATGTGAGAACATCTGGTGTGTGGTAACAGTTTGAGCAATTAGACTATGAATAATCGTGGCCCCAAATCAGGAAGCCGGACCGTGAAAATCCTGCAATGCTGAGGTCAGGGAGGGATATATCTATATCTATATATATATATATATAGATAGATAGATATAGATATATCCCTCCCATAATGATAGATAGATAGATAGATAGATAGATAGATAGATAGATAGATAGATAGATAGATAGATAGATAGATCTCATTTGTACAAACACATTTTCAAATTTTGACACGTCAAGTCGCACTGTGCCAACTTGATGGACAATGACATCAGCGTGCATCTGTTCCTGCTGATGCGCCGCATTTGAATATGCGCACCTGTGAGTGTGAGTTTTGAGGGAACTCTTCCTTTAAGGGTTCTATGTGCCGGGCTTCCATGTTATTAGTTATTAAATATACATTTCATTACTCGCATATCACATCTGATATATTGCACATTCTGAAATCACTTCTGCATAAAGAGAGAGAGTGTGTGTGTGGTTTACTTAACCATATATTGGGGACAAATTTGTACCCAAAAATAAAAGGATAAACCTCCATTTGGGGACGTCCTCATTTGTATGCTGTAAAAACATAGCAAATAAGTTTTTTTAAATTGTAAAAGTGCAGAAAGTTTTCTGTTAGGGTTAGAGTGTGGGTTATAGTGTGTTAGGTTATATTGTTTAAAACTAGCTGTGTATAATAACTGTAGAAGTCTATGAAATGTCCTCATTTAGATAGATAAGTAAATATGTGTGTGCGCAACCCTCCCGGCATCCCCTCACAGCGAGTCACCCTCGCTAGTCAATTAATAATAAATTTAAAAGCACTCAGCCTGGAAATTTCATTGCTGATAACAATAGTGGTTGTCTACAGATCCGACAACTTCACTTCCCCTCAGTTCATGGACCCCAAGACACTCCAAAGCCAAACAAGAACAAAAAACTGAAACATCAAATAATTCACATCAAACATAATTCACTCATATCCCACAATCCCCGGCTTCAACATTCACAAGGTCGATGGGCGGCACAGCAGAAACTGGACAGAAATAGTCTGAATAAACAAGGAACAACTGGTACCCGCAATCTTTTCAGACATGCAGCCTGTAAGAGAGGAGAGCGAGACCTTATTCAAGCGATTATTCGCTCTGCTGGGCAAATCTGTCTTTTGCCTTTCGATGTCTTGAGCGAGAGCTGATTTCAGTTACCTGTGGAAGCTACAGTTATTGGAGCTGTAATTTGGCCAATTATGCAGCTAATTAGCTCATTTACAGCTCAGATAAAGCAGATCTCCGCTGATGCAGACTGTGAACAAGCATTAGTCTCAAATTCAAGGGCTGTTTCTGCACAGGTCACAAAAACACACGAGTCAAACTTATGACAACATGCACAGGTCACGTTACCATAATCAGCAGAAAAAAGTGTTTACGTTTACAACCATTGAAGGTACGGTAACCAATTTCAAGCTAGCTTTAAAAGCGTAAGATCCCAACCTCCCTTCAGAGCGCTCTCCAAAGCCACGCCTCTTCCAGTTGTGCACAGAGGTATTCGGACCGAATGCAATGATTGGATAAACATTTTATGCTGCTGTGCCTTCCACAGAAGATAAATATTTATATAAATGTATAAATATATTTAGACCACTTGAGATTTTGAACTAGCATAACAAATATGTTTCGATATCTTTAAGATTTTTTGCATTGTGACTTTCTATAACAATTAACTACTGTTTCCTCCTAAATCTGTAAAAATATTACCTCATTGTAGTATTGGGGATAAAATATGTTTAATAATAATGTCACAATGTAAAAAATCTTAAAGACTAAAACTGCACTTTCTTCAGCTTTCCGTCTGTATTATTTACAGCATGACATACAAAATAAAAAATGTATGATTTCGTAAAATCTCAACCGATATATAATGTTGCAGGTGGGGTTATGAGGTTACTGTGCATCAAAAGTCAAAAAATCGAAGTTATTTTCATTTGATCATGGTGTGGCATTTATTGGCTGGTTGTGGTGTGTGCGGCCGCTCGAGAGTTTCATTTAATGAATGCGTAACTCTGAATTAGAATTCTGTTACACCGGCATTACAGGCAGGTCACCGCAAAGGGCCGCTTCATAAATAAACATGGAGCGCTGTTTCCATGGCGACAGCTTTCTGAAATCAATGATGTCAATTCTGAGTCGTCAAAAATAACTTTACATATAAAATATTTAACTAAATAAATGCCAATTCATGCTTCAAAAAGGTGTAAAATTTTATCAACCACCTCAGCTAGGAAATTGTTCGACATGCCTTAAAACCAGAAAGTGGGCTCAGATTAAACAGCGACAGATTTATATAGAACTAAAACAACCCAGAAAAGGACCCTTGTTGCTTATTTCTGAGGTCTGTCTGGTACTGAAAGTGAGCGGTGGACACTGTAAGGTGACATTTAAACTCTGTGGACTTCAGTAACAGCCTGTGACAAGGTTAAACTCCACAAACGCTGCAAGAGTCTGTCTGATGGGAGTGGGGCACAGACCTCCATATGATACCTGTCTCTCTTAGTCTGTCTATCTGTCTCTCTCAGTCTGTCTGTCTGTCTCTCTCAGTCTGTCTATCTGTCTCTCTCAGTCTGTCTATCTGTCTCTCTCAGTCTGCCTGTCTGTCTGTCTCTCTCAGTCTGTCTGTCTCTCTCATTCTGCTTGTCTGTCTCTCTTATTCTTTCTGTCTGTCTCTCTCAGTCTGTCTGTCTGTCTGTCTCTCTCATTCTGCTTGTCTGTCTCTCTCATTCTTCTTGTCTGTCTCTCTCATTCTTTCTGTCTGTCTCTCTCATTCTGCCTGTCTGTCTCTCTCATTCTGCTTGTCTGTCTCTCTCATTCTGCCTGTCTGTCTCTCTCATTCTGCTTGTCTGTCTCTCTCATTCTGCCTGTCTGTCTCTCTCAGTCTGCCTGTCTGTCTGACTGAATTTCAGCCATGTGAAACTGGAAAGGTACTGTACAAGTCACTGTGTTATTTTGTGACATCAGTGGCTAAATCTGTTCATACATCTTCTGTGGAAAGCACAGAATCATAAACTGTTCATCCAATCATTTGGTTTGGTCTGAATTCAATGATAGGATGTCCTGCTTGCCTGTCAAACTATGTATGGTTCATATGTGTTGGAGGAGGCGTGGCTTTGGAGAGCTCTCTGCAGGGAGGGCAGGGTCTTATGCTTTCAAAGCTAGCTTGCTATTGCTAGCCTTTCCAAAATTTTCCAAAATATAAAATAACACAGGTTAGATGATTTGGTATGTTGAGGTGCTACGAGAAACAGTTGCCGTGGATACCACACATATTTTTTAGTTGGCTAGCTGTAGACGTTGACATTTTAACTAACTTTAACTAACCTTCTCAGCACGACTCTCTTCAAATTGTTGCTCGGCAATGACAGCAGTTCAGAAAGAGAAAACTAGCGCAGTTTATGCAAAATTCTGCTTAACGCCTGTTGTATCGCATTATAACCTGCAGCCTGATGCATTACGTAATGTTGTCTAGGTAGACAGCTCACTAACTTTTGGAACAGATATAGAATCTCTCAATATAACAAGATAAAAAAGTATCTGTCAGATTATGTCATTGCCCCCCAAAAAACCTTCAGGCAGCTTTCCAAAACCATTACTGTGGGCATAAGTTCTTAACATGTTAAAAGCTAGCTCAGACTCTCCATCAATGCAAAAGAGTAAAAGATGCGAGACACCATTTGCTTTCAAAACCACAGACACTCACCGACACGGCTGATGAATTCAGAACAGCTCGGACAGTAAGAAGCCAGGTCGTCCAGACGAAGTAAATAATGCGTGAACATAAAACAAGCTCTTCATCCAAAAACATTGAAACTTAATTCTATATACTTGAGGAGTCTTTACAAGGTCTATAGTTTATTGAAGATCCAGAAAACTATCCATTTTTAAAGTAAAGACGCAGCCTGCCACTCAGCAGATAATGAATATTTAGCACAGCTCTGAGGTAGAGAGATACAACCCATAATCCCTCATTCTAACACCCACAATCATCTGCAGAGAGCTTCTGTCAACTCATTGTGGTTTCACTAGAAACCTAATTTATATTTATTGAAAGGCAAGGCAGATCTGGAATATCAGCTCAAAACACGTTTCCTGTAAGTACTCTCAGTTTGACATATTTCTATTCTAATTCTACTTTTGAAAACCAGACAGTACTTTACCTGTACTTACATCTAATTCCATTCTTCTCAACCCTTAGTTCTACATTAATCACACTGTTCTACGCTGTTCACAGCGATGCCATAGAAGAATCATTTTTGGTTCCCCAAAGAACCATTCTTAAAAGAACCATTTGTTACCTTTCTATAGTCTAAAGAATTATTTTCCACTACAAAGAACCTTTTGTGGAACAGAAGGATGTTTAAGGTTCTTTATGGGACCATACAGTCAAAAATGCTTCTTCTATGGCATAGGGTTCTTGACTTGATAAGTTTAAAATAAAACATTGCTATTGCGTATTTTAAATATGCAGTATATTTGTGTTTTAACTGTTATGTGTTATTAGGGGAAAAAAAAAAAAAAAGTTCTTTTTTAATTTAAAAATAAAAAAAAAAAATTTTTTAATTGCCCCAAGGTTTTAACTGTATCCTTTATCCATTAACCTCCAGAAATTCTCTTCTGTCGTCACATTTCACCTTGCGAAAGTGTTATAATGAGGGAACCGGGCAGCGGCAACCTGAACGCAAGAACTACTGGTTTTAAAGCAGGGAAAGTCTTGGCACATTGAAGCTTTGCAGCCTCATTCACCCTGTCATGGGATGGACTTAATTACAACAGTGTTCTGCCCAAACGTCAGGCCAATGTGCCTGCGGGGTGCTGATCTGGGATCTGCGCTCTGTGTGGGGAAACTCGCTCTGACACACCGTGTGGCTGGAAGCTGGTTGGGCAGCCCGCGGCCTTCACACCTCTGACGGGAATCCTAACACAGCCTGGAGACATCGGACGCTGAAAGTGACCTTCACACGGGCAGAGAGGAAAAGATGAGTATGATTTTCTGAGGTCACTGCAGTTTATTTGAGTACAGAGAAAAGACTCTCTGGAAGTCAGAGGTTATATTAACCACTACACTGTGTTAGCAAGTTTAAATCTAGTTTAAAAGTTTTTAGTGGCTTGTTAAAGAATTTTTAAAATGTTTGAATAATGTTCCAAGCAATAACATTAATACAACGTCTACGAAAACTTCTAAACATTTCCTTAGAACTTAAAATAACACTTTTTACTTTTTTGCACTCTATGGAAACGTTGGGGAAACATTCTTGCATCCTAAAATTGTCAGCTGGGTTCTGGGATATATTACTCCACAAACATTGCTGAGGTAAAAACAGTGTGTCGTCTTGTATTGTGTGCTACCTCATTTGTAAACACCCTCGCTGGACTCCGTCATGACCTGTAACCGGCATCAGAGAGTGTTAATCTCATGAACACTTCTCCTGTGTAAAGAGGAGAGAGAGGGACACGGTTTCGTCTGCTTCTGTCTGTACGTGAGCATGTCAACCAGGTTCCATTACCTCCTGACAGCCGTATCTATGAAATATGAAAAGCTTTAATGCGGTGCTCTGCCCACAGGCAGCACTGGAACCCTGAACACTGAGGTGCAGAGCGGCAGCCGTGTTAATGGTACTGCTGAAAACCCAGCCTGACCTACTTCAACCTGATACACGAACTGGACATTAATACCAGACAAATGCACACTTACAGAGAGACTGACTGACAGACAGACATACGCACAACATCTATAGTCTATATAATTGATATCTATTTCTTTTTATCTATCTATTATCCATCCATGTGTCTCTCTCTCTCTGTCCGTCTCTCTCTCTATCCATCCATCATGTAATTTATTCTTTCCAAATAAAGTTAACAACCGGCTTCATTTACATAGATGTAATTTAAATGAATAAAACGTGTTTGATTGTGCCATTCAGAAAGCTGAAAATGTTTTTATTCAAAGCAAGAGAAAAAAAATCTGTGTTCCACATTATTATATTGCGCGTCAGTAAAATATATAATTTCAGAAAACAGGTGTCTAAAAACAGTATGAAAATACTGTGTCTAAAAATGCTTCGGTGCATAAACATTCCAAAAATGGCATATTTCATTTCACGGCTCCCCCAAAAAAAGGATGCTGGGAAATAATTGTGAATCACACTGCCCAACTGTTGACACAAATGTCTGGGTGACTCTCTAATGACTGAGCAGGGTTGAGTTTATCTCTAGCTGTCTGGGGTCAGATGTCTGTTAATATCACCCCTTGTCTTACTAACAACCTGAGATGTCACCGAGCAGCCATCTTCAGCATCTGTTGACAGAACCATATCACCAAATTACGCCCATGCTGTGCCAAGAATGAAATTTGTTAGTGTAATTAAAGGGATAGCTCACCCAAAAATAAAAATTTCTCCATCATTTACTCACCCGCATGTCATTCCAATCCTGTATGACTTTTTCTCTTCTGTGGAACACCACAGAAGATATTTTGAGAAATGTCTCAGTGGTTTTGAGTCTATACAATGGAAGTTATGGGTTCCACTGTTGTTTGGTTACCATCTTAGAATATCTTCTTTCAAGAAAAAATGTCATACAGGGTGAATACATGATGGAAGAGTTTTGATTTTTGGATGAACTATCCCTTTAAGATTTGTGCCCAACCATGGAAGGAGAATCAACTTTGGACTGACAGTGGATGAAGATTTTAAAGGATGTGAAATGTATAATTTGGTAAACTGTCGTACAGGTTGTAAAAGATTACAAGATATTGCCAGTTTCAAAGCCTTATCCTTTTAAATGTAGGTGAAATAAGTCATTTTCGGCATATACCCCACAGAAACATCACACTGGCGGTCTTGATAACATCTGCGAATAAAACTCCAATAAGCTCGTGTCACCTTTAGAGTTCCAGGAAAGACCGCTAATAACAGGGACAAGGGAACCTGGGATCAATTCTTGGTTAACTTGTGAACAACGTCTCACTTTCCAAGAACAACTGACCAAATGTCTACAAAATAAAACATCAAAGATCTCAATATTTATCTGAGCTACGCTCTGCACATTCACTTCTCTAGCTCTGTACTCATATAGTATGTTAAGCTATGCATCATTCAGGCCTGTTTTTATTTCTCACAAGGAAATTTAGGAGAAACATCAAAGTTGAAAAAGTTGATGCTTCAATAAAACAAAAACTCAAGCTACAGAATTTTCTAAAAGTGAATCTGGGCTGTTTGATTCTCCACTAGAATACAGACAAACGCCTCTTTGGTCCAGTTGCCTTCTGTAAATGATGGCGAAGCATTTCATCAGATTCAGCAGAAATCAAAGCTCTGGGAGGTTCTGATGGGGCGGCCCGGTAGGTAGATGGATCCACAGGCTTTGATGTACAGAGACTCTGGGGTTGTCATGATCTGGACGTCCAGCCTCTCGGGGGATTGAGTGTGTTTGAAGTGGTTTAAATGTTTTAAAACCCACAGTTATACATTTAATAAAAATGCTTCTTTTCTGTGGGTTGCACGATCCAGCCCAAGCATTCGGATTCAAGATCACAGAACCAAAAAGTTGTTAAATAAACCCCACCCTCTGTTCCCCCCCCAATATGGTAATATGCATAAAAGTCATGTACACCCAGTTAAATTATGGCATCGTATATCACGCAGAGAGCCGTAACAGGGAAGAGCCCATCGGTGGGATGGAAACACCAAGTGCATTATCCAAATAGCCGAATGACTCAGCGCCATCCCACACTCGCAGAAACCATCCAATGAGTTTTCTTAATGAGCGCCGCAGAGATATCAGGCAGTACCGGGACAGCCAAGTGGAGTGGAGGGTAGATTCATTCACAAAATGAAACGCTCTCGCACTAAATTAAATTACCACAGCAGTGGAATTATGGGGGCGGCTGTGTCGCACCAGCCCACCGCCGGAGAGCAATACTGCTAAAAGCCTTTCAGTGGATTAATGTGTGTCCGAGAGAACAGCAATCACCCCCCCCCACACACACACACACACTCATACCTGCCAAGATCCTTTAAACTTCATCTGCAGCATCAGTCATGTGAGGACAAAAAGTCCAAGAGTTGTTTGGCCCAAAAATTAGACATTTGCAGAGGAAGAAACGTTGAAATGTCACAACTAACATAACAGATAAATAATAATGAACAGAGAAACTTTCAGTAAATACAACAAATAAAAATGAAAAACACTAGATATGCTCTTAAATATAAAGGTTCCTAAACGGTTCTTTTTCAAGCACCGTAAAAAACCTTTAACATCCACAGAACCTGTTGCACCAAAGGTTCTTTGTGGTGGAAAAACATTCTATAGACTATAAAAACATGAGAAAGAAATGATTAAGCACCATTCACTGACATGTTCTTTGGGGAACCAACAATGGTTCTTCTGTTGCATCGCCCTTTCACGCACCTTTATTTTTAAGAGTTAACACCTTAAACATTTTGCAACTTACATTACTGAAAAATCCAGTTAGTTTGTAGCGTCATAATACAATAATCTGACTTCAGAAACTATTTGAACAGTTAAGTTAAGCTGAGGTTGAAAATCAAAAGACCTTCACATGCCTAAAGAAGAGGGAAATGGCTAACAGTTTATGAACGATCATCTGTGTTTTTATAACCCGAGTACAGCAGGTGTTGCTGATAACACAGGGACAAGGGAACCTGGGATCAATTCTTGGTTAACTTGTGAACAGTGACGGTAATTTTCTATTTAAAGATAAAAATATCCTGCTTTTGTGAGCAGTTGTTTAGTCGTGAAATAGAAACATTCCTCTCTTGCCAGCACACAAAGAAACATTCACGCATGACGCAATAATGCAGAACGTAAACAAAGCGGTTTGCGCTCGATGCCGATCAAAGCTGGTTACCGCGGCCTTCACGTTTTTAATGAAAAATTCAGCACAATGAAAACGCTTTGTGTCTTTGATAACATAAAAATTATTTTCTTACATCACAATAAAAAAAACATAGAAGTTTTGTTTGCTGGTGACAAACAACAGTAAGAAATATATCTGTCGTGACAGCTCATTCAAATGAGAGCTCGGCATTGGAGATGAACGTTTGTGAGTTAGCCAGACCTCATCAGAATGACCCTTGAACATCAGAATAATGGTTACTGTGATCTTCTGACGTTCACAAATGGCTCTTCCTTCTAGCACAGTGGTTCTCAACTTTTTT
Organism: Chromobotia macracanthus; assembly: GCA_036877525.1. Lineage (NCBI taxonomy): Eukaryota > Metazoa > Chordata > Actinopteri > Cypriniformes > Botiidae > Chromobotia > Chromobotia macracanthus. The sequence goes on along the minus strand of JAZGTH010000033.1, from coordinate 1,912,895 downwards.
GACTTCAAGACACAATTTTATAATATAATTTTATATTAATATATACATTTATATTTTACATATTTATTTAAAGGTATATTTATAAAAAAACAGATGACCAAACACTGAGAAATATCTTGATTTGTATTTGATTCAGCTTATTTGATGCTTGTTTTGTCTTATATACTCATTTGAAGTCATCTTGAGGCCCCTCAGTGGGCCCCGGCCTCTTGGTTGAGATACACTGTACTGGAACACACACATGCAGACTGAATCTCTTCATCTTTTGCCCGGAGAGATTCTTGATGTCTGAGTGGTGAAGGAATTTTTTATCTTAATACATTGAAGGATTTGTTAAGACAGGCAGCAAAAATCAGATTCTGTGTTTAGTTGTTTGCAGTATAAACAGCAAAAGACATGAAATTTGGGGGGCTTGTAGACAGCAGTCTCTCCAGTGTCCACATCTGTATTTGAAAGTAAAAGATTAAATCACATTCTTCTAACAAATAGCTTTCTTACAGCTGTCTCTATACATTAGTCTTGCATATGAGAATCTCCTTCATTCAAATTAAAACACAGATAGTGAGAATAACCTCTAATGTCTGGGAATTCTCCATCGTAACCTTTTCATCTGTGATTACTGGAGAATTAAAGGACGAAGAGTTTCAAGTCGGCAATTATTACAATTGTTGCTGTGATCTGAAACTTTTCCCAAATGCATTTTTAAACTTTGTTTCGTAATTACGGATAATTGTCGCAATCACAGTTAGTTCAACACCTGCATTATCTTCACGGGGTGATTTTAAAATCTGCAGTATTGCTTTGGAGACGGATGGGAGAAAATAGATTAAATAAACGTTTCAATATGGAGATCGTCTTTGTTATCTTGCGTACCTGTGTACTTGCATAATTACATGGCGAATGCGGCAACGAGAATCATCATGGAAAATGAGGGTCGTGTAATCGCTACCCCAATCACAAGCAACATAATTGGTCTGACAATCAGGGTGGCGCTTTGGAGGCCCGGTGAAAACGCTCGACGAGAAAAAGCACCATGTGACAGCTTAGAAACTATTTGCATGAAACTGAATCTCTTTTCTGAGCGTCTGTGTAACGAGTTTGGGTTAAATTGCTTCAGATTACAGGTTTCCCAAAGCAATTTGATTATATTGTATGTTACGTAACTTTGGCTACAGGAAAACAAATATTTGTAAACTTAATTATTGTGGTTCGCCAATGTTTTTTTCAAAATGCCTCTTTCAAAACGCAGAAGGGTATGCTGGTGTGTCTATATATATATACACATACACACAGTTTTTTTCATATAGCACAGAAGCCTCAAAAGTTGGTCTGATCTTTCATTCAGTTAATGAAACCTGTTTAAACTTCATCTTTCAAACATGAGGTAAAACTATTACGTTTTCTTCACTGTTTCGCTAGTGCACGACTCTCGAGTCTATTGTTTGATCTTGGTTCTTCTCATGTTCTCCTGCTGAGGTGTTTTCCACCTGCGTGGGGAACGCTGTGTGTATATACATTTGGAAATCCGTTTCCCACACCTGCTGTTTTGTTATCAGCGGTGTGTCCACAGATCTGTCTCTCTAACAGTGGTAGCAGTATATCTGTTTGAAGACAATGCCCTTTGTAATGATTGGTGTAAGTGAGCTAAAATAGAAATAAAGTATATAGATTAGATATTAGAGTTAAACCTTTTAATTTATCAGCTAACATGATGCTTTTCAAAGGGAAACCAAATACTAAAAATGAATTATACTAAGACTACCAATTTTAAAGTGAAAACTAAAAATTTTATTTAAAATAAAACTAAAAATTGAAATTTAAAGAAACTATTTTGGCGACCGTCTCCCTCATTTGGCAGTTTTGTGAAACAATGCTTGTTTGGGACAGTTGGCCACATCTTCCATGCTGTTGGGCGACATCCTCAGATGATCGTGACTAATAAGGGCCCGTCAGCAGCAATTACAGGCCCCTCTGCCAGCAGGAATCTCTCCGGTTTCCTACTGGCATCCCACAGAAGCAGCTGGCGAGGGTCCATCTTCATCTCTAGCCCTCTATCTGTGGATCCTTGCAGGAACATTTTGGGAGACGTGAAGGCACATGGAGATCTGAGATGCTGTTGTGGAAGAAAACGCCACCCAAAATAAAAAATCATTTGCTCACTATATTGTTGCTCCAAATATACGTGACTTTCTTCTGTGGAGCACAAGAGGAGAAATATGACATTGAATCTTCATTGTTGGGTGAAATATTTAAAGGCACATACTACGCTTTAAACACCAGTGCATGATGTTTAAAATGAAAAATGGTTAACAAATCTAGTTTGCTGGTCCAAGCTGGCGTAAACGAGTCTCACAGCCTGGCAAATCTGGTCTAAGCTGGCGTCCCAAGCTGGTAATACTGATAAATGCCCAAAACTATTTAAAACCAGCCAACAGCTCAGCCTGACCATGCTGAGACCAGCTAAAACCAGCAAGCCAGTTTAGTCTAGTTTAAAACTTTTATTGTATTTTTTGATAAAGTTGTCACTAAACCCTAGACAGGCTTATGAATAAAAAAACATTGTGTGTTTTTATTCATGCATACTGCTTGTGTAAAGTTTTATTCTCAATGTCATCTATGTATTCCGTCATGTCTAATTAACACACTCACAGAACTGTGGGTACTTTATGTGAAGTTACAGCTGGTCAGTGCGTTTCCTCTTGACAGCAGTACTATACTGCAGTATTACAGCCCCATACTGGCCAACATTCTGGCACTGGAACACAGTTCCTTTACCAATGTGATGTTTAATATGAAAATTAACTGTAAGTAACTCACTTGCGTGGCAGGACTGATGCAATGTTAGCTGTAGCTAACATGCTGTCAGTAAGGCAAATTTCCAGCTAAAAATGTTAGTTATAAGAACGTTTCCCTAACTTTCTATGACATAAAAAAATGTTACATGTTCTAGGAAAGCTCAAAGCATCTAGTTTTTTAAACCTTGTATTAACATTATTGCTTGGTTATAAGAACTTTATTCAGGTCAACTTGTCTATGTTTTGTCATCATTGTGTGAACTCTAAACCACTATTTTCTGAAATCACACCCAACGTAATTTGAATTACTGGAAAACATCCAGTAATAATACAGTGGAATTGCTTATAGCCTTATTATTATTATTTTTCCATTCTTGGGATGCATTAACAACGCTTCAGTGGCTGGTACTGGGTCGCGACCGGAGGTTGGGGACCTCTGCATTACAGCTTGTTGAATGGTTGAATAACAGTGAAATGAAAGATAAATCTTTTTTCCAGTATGTTTACAAAAACACAGATAACAAGAGCCTGTAAATCTTTTATTGATGTACCACATTGATTCCTGAAATCTATAATAGCGCCCCGAGTTCTTATTTTCAGTTCGGTTGGATCTTCTAACAAGTTTCTGAAGTGAAACCTGTTTAAATGCGGCCGCAGGTGATGAGAGCGCCTCTCCACCTGAAACCTGTTCTCCATTCGCTCCTCCTTCTTCTGCTCTTTGTCCCAGCATGGGGACCTTACCCTGCTCGCATGGAGGACTCATTTTGTTGAGAGCGAGTCTGCACTGACCTTCACTTTTCATCCAACCAATTTCTCTGTTCTTTCAAGGAAGCATGAATGTAATTTGGGCCCGGAAGCCTCATGCTGCTAGTCTTTGATCCACAGCCCTTGACGTGTACAAAAGAGGGAGAGAGAGAGAGAGATAGAGAGAGAGAGAGACACAGAGAGAGAGAGAGACAGAGAGAGAGAGACAGAGAGAGAGAGAGAGAGAGGTTCTACTTCCTACAGCCAACAGTGACATGTTTGCATAGTAACAGCAACATGTTAAACATATGGTGTGTGTGTGTGTACAAGCATTGTGTGCTATGTCATAGATTATATTTGCATCACAAATGAAACTCTGAAGGGACCTTTGGTCTCCATGTCCCAATCAGAAAGACCCTCAGAAGAGGTGCTAGAGGTGTTTCAGGAGAAGAGAAAATCCCCCACAATGCACTGCAAAAGACAGTTTAGGTTTATGTAGTTCTTAACCGCAGTAATGTACATTAAAAACGTCAGACAGATAAGTATCCAAGCAACCTGATATCTCAGGCCTAACAGGGAATGTTCTCAGAACATTGTCTATTGTTCTCTCAGAGTTCTCAAGAATGTTCTTGCAGTAATGTTAGTAGAACATTTGTTTTTCCTAGTAGAAGTAGTTAGTGGAACATTTCAAAAGAATTTAACAAGGTTTGAATAACGTTCTTTTAATCAAGCAATAACATTAATGCAATGCTAAAATTTTCTACGTCCCTAGAACTTTTAAAATAACATTTATGTTTTTGTTACTAAATGGAAATGTTAACAACCCAAAATTGTTAACTAGGATAATGCAAAAGATCTCCGGTCACATTTAGAAGCGCACCGTATTGCGTTTAAGCAGCAATGCGGTAGGTAGCAGCTGAAACGACACCATACACAGAATACAAAACACCTGCTGTAATGCATCGCAGACAAATAGCTGCGCCGCCTCGCCCGGGGGTAGAACAGGGACCTTTAAAAATTCAAGCCTGCCTTGTGTTGTAAGGTAGAGTGGAGTTATTGGTGAATGATGTGGCCTTCTGGGTCCTAGCTATGTGTGCAAGAGCCTTAAGACATCTGAGATGGATTCCACACAGAAAACAGGACGGTGTTATAAATTCAAGCTAACCCAGACTTGAGCAAAGTTAAGAGTCTAAATCTACAGCCTGCTGGTGCACTGTAAGAGAGTTTGCGTTGAAGGATTACAGTAAAACATAATGTAGTTATAATAATTTTTTGTACATTTTTTAACGTGATTCAACGTTCGAGTGTCGCCGTTAAGACCCCACAAACCCATGTTTTGGGTTCAGCAGCAGATCTCTAAAACAAATCACATGAAAAGCCAAAGTTTTCCAAAACAGGCATGAACAGATGATGTTTGAGGTTTTTATTTGAATGTTCTCAGAGCGTTCATAACATCCAGTCTTTTTAGACATTATATTAATGTTAATTCTTGGTTATAATGTTATTCAAACTTTTAATTCTGTAACATTTGTAAATGTTTTACTAACAATTTAAGAATAACATTTTGGATGTATATTATATCTAAAACATTTCAAAAGTGTTCTACTAATGTTACGTTTTGATAACTTTGAGAGAACTTTTCAAGAATTTTACTCAGTGTTCTGAGAGCATCCCCTGTTGGGGGGAGCTGAGCTAAACCTACTTAAGCCAGCCAAGATATCAAGCCACTTTATAATATCAGTGACATGATTAAATATGCCACTGTGAGATATTTCAGTGGTTCACAAGAACTTATCTGAAGTTCTGTTCCCTGTGAGACCCTGTTTTCTGTCCGGGAGTCAGATTGTTAACGTTTGCAAATGTCCAATTAAGTTTTAAATTGTATTATCTACTGAGGAGGCTATTGTTCTGTTGTTGCTGATATTTAGTGCCAAACCACCTACCCAACCAGCGTGTCATCGTTTAAAAGCAGCGAAGCAAATGCTTTAATCTGGCAGTAGCTGTTTTCCTGGCGCTTAGTGTGCCAACAAACCCCCGATTGGCTTCGTCTGGCAGGCAGGATTGATACGTCTTTCAGATGGACAGGTCCATGACAGCCGGTCTCTCATAGGTGGGCCGCAGTGTCCAACGACAAAGATTAAAAGGGCTTTTAGAGTGGGCGCCCACATCTCTGCTTTACAAAGAGGGAAAAAAAATCACTTCAACGCTGTCTGCCTTTGCTACACACATAAAAGGCTCGGACACACACCTGTGGGACCCCAGCGCGCTTCACACTCTGCCGCAGTGCCGCCCAGCACACACATGTGACGACCCCAGCACACGAGGGCTTTCAGACATAGAGCTAAAGCGAGCTGTTGAGTGCAGGCTTTTCACACCTCTTGCTCTCATGAGGAAGTTTTGTCCTACAGGGAGTTTACAACATACAAAAAGAGATAAACAAGTCGTTTTAGGAACTCTGGGGTCTCAAGAGTCTGAAGGTGCGGAAAGCTCTTTAAACGAGGCATCTGGATGAGTTCCATGTTTTGGATGTTGTTAATGATCTGTCTAACTACATACTGTCACCTCACATAAGCGAAAGGAAAATGGCACATCGTGAATGCATGTCATTGGGGACGCCGAGCATGATGGGAAATGCAGGGTGAAGTTTTGGTTTCCGCTAAAGGAATAAATCAGTGATTAATGAGGCATCAGGGCTGAACTTTGACCGGTCCACTGCATCTGTTTCTGCTAATGGATGAAGGGTCACTGCCATTAAAAAGACGCTCTCATCAGCACCGCACTCAAATATTCTGAAAAGACACAGATGTGCAAATGAAAAACCCTCCATTTTTAACTTCATCAGACATGGGCTGCATTTAAAAACCATTAAGTTACACATACTGATTGTGTTTACAGTGTGTAATGTTAATGTATACCATGAATGAATTCACTGCAGGCTGTATGAGTCGGACATAAACATACATGTAGATATAACTGAATGTAGCTTAGTATAAATGAGGTATAATCTGTGTTAAAGTTTAAAAAAATGTTTCGTTTTGGCTCCCAGCTAACTGGGAACATTCTCAGAAAGTTGGCTAATGTTCTCTAAAAGTTCTTTCAAAGTTATCAAAAAAGTTCAACAATGTTCTTATAACCAAGCAATAACATTAATACAATCATCCTGCACTTTGTCGTGAAATATCCTGTTTAACTTCAAAATAAGTCAGGTTAGTGAAGTCAGACTGACCAGGAACACACAGTACATTCGAATACTCTACTGCTTTTCCAGCACCTCTTCAATTCTGTCAAAGTGCTTCAAAATCAAAACAAGGTCAGTTGGAAGGTTCAGGACTGTGGAGAAAGATATGAAATATCAGCACCTCACGCCTAAAGCTCTGACTTACCTTCTCCAATTTTCAGCGTCTAGAGCGCAGCAACATGATTTTGGTTTCCATTAAACTGACTCCAGCAGGATTTTATTAGTGTTTCCTGTGGAGTCGAATGTTCATGCACCCAGCGGGACCAAACATCTAGAAACATCTGCTCTAATTATATTGGGTGTTGGGTCCAGATTCATAGACCTGTATCACTTACGTATGCTCAGTATAATTATAATGGCCAGGGAGTTGTTTGCTAAAGAGCGATTTAAGCATTTAGATGGTATCATGTTGCCTTTGAATGAATGGATTCCAGCCACAGATAACTGATAAAAAAATCAACCTCTAGCTGTAATGAAGTCAACCTGTTTCCAGAAAGTTCCAACAGGTCAATACAACCAAATCTTACAATTATCATTTTTGTGTTCCCTCTGTCATCATTTACGTACCATCTCATCGTTCCAAACCCAACGACCTTCTATAGTTCAGAAATGACATTGGAGTGACAAAATAAAAACAACATTTGTAAAATTGGAGGTGAACCAACCTTACATGGTTGCACAAATGTGACTATTTAACGAGGTGGTGATTTCCAAAGAAATCAAGCATTAAGGGCCACCCCTGAAACTAGCTGCCACTGGGGCAAAAGGATATCATACGAAAATATAGAAAATAATATCAGACAAATTGTTATGAATGAGCCACCAATTGGCAAAACTGTAAAATTTGAACTGCCTTGACAAATGTGTTGGGTAAACTATTAATTTAAAGGTGAATTGTCATTTTTCAGCTGCTAGCATCACCAAATGCTAGCAAATTGTTTCAAACAACCCACTCCTAATCTGTCATTGGTCAAACAGAGCAATATTTGAATGCATACTTATGCATGAAGTAGTTCTCTCTGCATAATAAACCTTGACATGTATTTTGTATTTAAAAACGACACAAATCCCCTTTAGCAGCACACAGTACCACACACCTATTAAACATCAGCCTATACTTATTGCTGCCATGGTGACCAGCCATACAGTGAAAGACATGCATATACACGCTAATGTATTCAAAGCTGCTGTAGGTGGACTAACATAATTTACCAGAAGCAGAGAAGCAGCACGGTGATTTCTTGACCCCCATTCATAATCCAACCCACCATAAAACAGGCCAACAGTTTCCACAGGCCATAAAAAACCTGCCGCCCCAACGATTTAAAAACAACAGACATTACAAAAATCATTTACAAACTTGCTTAGTTACATAAAAACCAGAGCAGAATGCGATAAATTTTAAGACTCGCTCTTATAAAACGACACATAAAGAATGCCCCCCCGCACCTTTGGCTCGCAAAGCCTCGCTCTCAGAATGGAGGAGGGTCAAATCTCACAATAACAGATTTAATAACGCACACAGGCAGTAAAACAACACAACGTGTATTTCATCCTGACAGAGCCGTAATCTGCCCGATTGATTTTCCGAATTTTCCAAAAGTTGGGAACGTGGCAGATTTGTACAGGAGTGATGACAATCATAAATCTAACCCCCTCACACCCCATTTGATTAGCTGAGACCCGAAGACCCCCAAAACACTGACAGATTCATTGTCGCATTTCTCACACACAGCATTGTGGGTCGGCGTAATTATCATTTTTATGGACCCTCCTACAAGAGTTCAGCAATGGTGTATGATGTGATTAGGGTATTAAGGTTAAGATTAAGGTATTAAGATTAAGGTTATTATTTTGAGCTGAGCGATAACTACAAAGGTTTAATATGTTTCAGTTTTTGCAGATTGTACAGTAATCAAACTAATCTTAAAGTTAGCATGACATTAGCATTAACCCTGTTTACTTTATTATCCAAAATTCTTAGCTTTGTTGTTTTTGATTTTTTAATGCATGTCATTGGAAAGAAAAACATTTCATTGTTATATTCAATCAAACAACAAAGTCAACAAACGTAAAACAACAAAGAGTATTAGCCTCAAAATAAAATCGATGCAATATAATAAACATATATTTAATATTTAGAACTATTTATTTTATTGAAGTCACAATAACTACATTTTAATTAAGATATTTTGAAGTCGCATTCTAGAGGTCCGGCTTTCCCACACTGGGCTGTATGCAACAGTCTCAAACGAATTAACTTCTTATAAAATGCTTTTGAGAGTTGAGATGAGGAAGTGTAGAAGCTTCTGACCACGTTTGTCAGAGGAGATGAACACGCTGAGTGTTTTGCGAGGTGCTGGTGATGTAACGCTAGCACAGATGGAGGTAGGGATGCTGGCATGTTGCTAACCGCCCACCAGCATGAAACCACACAAAAAAGACTTAACCCTCCATCTTCTAGACCAGAGCGCATCAGTTTTACGTCGCCTGCTTAGCTGAGTTCTGATGGTGCCACCCTTCATTCCTAATCGATTGTTTTCGTTTTGGATGCATGACTCTCCCCGCTGGAACGCTTGAGTTAAGCTAGCATGTTTGCACAAGAGCAAAGCCTACCACAGAATCGCCACTGTGAAACCTCAAGGGTTCAAATCCTGAAATTCTCAGAAATAAAGAGTAAAGAAATAAAACAAAAGGATTAGAACCACACACAATTGTGCCCTAATTCCCAAAAGTGAAGATATTTTCCATTGTTTAGATATGAAAAAACCGTACAGCCAATCCAAGAACCAACCAAGTAACTAATAATCTTACAGATGTCTAAATGTGCTTCAATAAACCATTAACACCACAACTTATCATGATGTTTTCTATGGTGAAAAACAGGTTTCAAGCTTATAAAAACACATCAAGGACAGTGAAACTCATGTTACCGTTAAACTGTCTGGTACACAGAAGAACGCTGAGAAATTCACCTAGCTATTCCTTTAGCTTGTATTGTACTGACAAAGAAAGTTATCTGGTACAGAACTGAGACCTCCTGTTTCCTCTGGACAGGACAAAGGCACTTGTCAGGACACCTGTGTGATGAACAGAGAGGATATTGGGATAATGAATGCGGACCGTCACATTTCTGCTCACTGAATCTGTGCTTGTGAAATCTCAATGCAAGAGTATAACACAATAATCCATATTAACATTATACAGAAGAAAACAGAAATTTGATTAAACGTCAATTTCAAATACAATATAAAGACTAGAATTGAATCTCACAAAGCCCGTCAAGAAGATGGCTGAAAATTAAAGAAAGACATAGGAAATTATATTTTGTATAAAGGAAATTAAGCCTTTTTTGATGTGTGATATCATTTTAACAACAATGAAGCAAATTGTCTTCCAAAACAGTTTTAGGTTGCATGAACATTTCTCTAATGTTTCCATTAGGTAACAAAATCATTAATGTTATTTTGAATGTTCCAGGATTGTTCAAAGGATCCAGTTTTTTTAGATGTTGTATTAACATTACTGTTTGGTTATAAGAACGTTACTCAAACAATTTTTACTCAAACAACATTCCCGGTTAGCTGGATTACTTCTGACAGCGCTCAATAAATTAAACATGCAACTCGATGGCATGCGCTTGTGCATGGGGAAGATACATGATTTAAACATGTTTTTGAAATTTCTTGAAATGATTTCCTCATCTCCAATTGAAAACAGAGAGATGGAACAATTTGATCTTGTATCGGCGAGAGACATAAAGGAAAATAAAGTGGATGTTTCTCAAGACGGTGTTTGGGTAGCGAGAACAGCTAAGATGACACCATCTGTGTTCCGCCTCCTGTTTCGTCCTCTTGAGGGACGAATCCATGACGACGGCCACGCAAGAGAGGGAAATGAATATTGAAAACATTTGGCAGTGGCTCGTAATTGGGGCTAAAGACAACAAGTCATAGGTGCTCTGTGGATTGGTCACAGACTCTCGCTCTCTCTCTCTCTGAGGCTGGCGTTCCCCAGACTGGCATTCTGCTGAACCCAGGTTGTGGGATAATCTTGTGCAACAACAGATTTGGTTTCCATTACATGCACATTAGTCATGGTGTATTTACAGGCTAACTGCCATGTAGCCCCAGATCAGGCGGCGTTTTGTGCCAGCGAATCAGTGTGGAGTCCCAAATCGTTAATGTGCTTGTGTAAGTGTCAGGAATCTAAATGGAACCTAATGGCAATGATAATACATTATGTATAGTGATGCAATCATGGTGATAAAAGTGAACTGTGATTTTATTGGTTAGTGCCATATGACCACGCCCACTTGACCTTGGTTGCATCATGAGAAAATTCGTTTCAGTGATGGGGAAAGATATAACAGGTAACACAAAAAGATTTTCTCTCTAAAATAATAATGTACTGTTGGGTATAATGTAGGGTACAGCAACTGATTTATGAGAAACGCTGTTGAAAATTAAAATTATCACCCAAACAAACAATTTTTGGGATATTTGATAGATGTCTGTTTTGTGTGTGTATTGAAAAAATTGCTCAGGGTGTGTAAGTAGGTGAATAAACAAAAAGGGGATCGGAGCATTCAACAAGGGAGGGGTGTGTGCGTTTGGATGTCAATTTCAATATCTGAGGAAACTTGTGAGCCAGAACTGATTAATACAAAACATGTAGACAGAACCTGTCAGATGTTCATGAAGAGTGAATGGGTGCACCAGGAAAAGTGCCAAAGACAACTTAACCACCACACGGCGTCGTACCCCAGACGCACCCCAGCGTTGTGCTTAGAACACATAGTAGTACAAAGCCACATGGTGGGGGGAAAATATACTTAATCTGTTCAAAATGAGCTGTGTAATTATGCATTAGGGTGTAGTAAGACTGAGCTTATACTGCAGTGCCTCAGTGCGAATTAAAGCCACTTTTACGGTCCTAATTAATGACAGGCTGACAGAACAGCAGTTACATGTTCTGCTGTAGAAAAGAGAGGCATTCAAAAGCTTTATAGAATAACATGAGTGAGAGAGAGAGAGAGAGAGAGAGAGAGACAGAGAGAGAGAGAGAGAGAGACAGAGAGAGAGAGAGAGAGAGAGAGAGAGAGAGAGAGAGAGAGAGAGAGAGAGAGAGAGAGAGAGAGAGAGAGAGAGAGAGAGAGAGAGAGAGAGACTGAGAGAGAGAGAGAGAGAGAGAGAGAGAGAGGACTGCCTTATCAGACAGCATTTGAAGTCATCAATCCCAGCATTCCTCACAAAATGACTGACAGGCAGAGAACGCTTCTGATTGGCTAAAATTGTGGGTCACTCCCTGACACATTTTTTGCAGCAAGGTTTGGCCCGGAGACTGGTGACATTTCTCAGGACACCTATTTCAATAATATCTGTCAGATAACAGGGACATTTTATGTGTGGGTTTCCAAAAAAACACACAGCTCAAAGCACCTTGCTCCTCAGGTGACCATAAGCGGCACATTTTTGCCTCTGAATGTCTCTGGAGGGTCGTTGAGGTCACCGTCTCCCTTCAGCAGATGTCTGGATGAAACTGCTAGTATTCCAGCCTGCAGATAGACAGCACACACACAGTCTCTGTGTTAGCTTTGTGTGTTACTGCAGCTGATAATGTTGGACCATTAGCGTTTAATGGGGTGGATTTGAGCATCAAATACCCGGTGTGGGACGAGGCAGCCGGCCTCAGGAGAACAGAAGCATTTGTTGTCCAGGAAGCCTGCAGTAGGTCAGAGCTCTGAAAGATGATAATAATTAAAATAGAGGGGAGTGTGGGGAATATATGCGGAATATGTGTTTGAATACATATTTACTTTGACTTAGTTTTATTGCTCTATCATATATTTACCTCGCAGCAGAGCTATGCTGTTCCATACCAGACCAAATTTTTCAATTTGTGGTTCTTGTGCAAGGATTCTAAAAACGAATAATCTTGTGATATGAGGCAATACAAGAAATATTTCCTGTTAAACCTCTTTGTACAGTTCTCGTGTCAGCGGTACAGTTCATTCACGATACGTCTGACTGCACCGTGAGCAATAGATCTTTAGATCTCCATCACTCACTGCTGTCTGGGACTGCTGGACAATATACGTCTGTCCATTTAAATATACGAGCCAATAACTGCTAAGTATAGGTCAACTGGACCGAATGCTAAATTCAGCTTGTCTCCATGTGCCTCACACTGCAGCTCAAGTCGGGCTCACGGAAGTCTCGCCGGGATCCTGGACTCAGAGTGACACGCAGAACATCACTCATCGATTGCTGCTGGATCATCACAACCCGAGTTAAATTGTACAGAAAATATTGATAAAATGTGACACGCGGGGGCTGAATGCCTGTCATGCCCTGATCAATGACAGAATTTCATATCACTGGATTTTGGTGTGCTGGTTTGCATGCGATAATAGCACGTTATCCATCCTTCTCTGCTTTTTAAGATTAATGTAGAAACTAATTGTGTGTGTGTAATCTGGTATTCACTGCCTTATGGGGACCAAATGACACCACAAATATAGTCATATCAGTATATTTTGACCCCTTTTGTCCCCGTTGTGGGGACATTTTTAGGTCCCCACGAGGAAACGATGTTATAAATCATGCCAAATGATCTATTTTAAAACTCTAACATAGCAGAAAGTTTTCTGGAATGGGTAGGTTTAGGGGTAGAGTTAGTGTAGGAGAGAGAATATACAGTTTGTACGGTATAATAACTATTAAGTCTATGGAATGTCCTTACTAAACATGAAAGCCCATTGTGTCAATCAGATTGTAAGATTAGGTTATATAATAAATATATCTGTATATATAATTAAGTACTTACCAGTATCATATTCCTTATAATTCCTTATTTTTCCAGCCTTGTATTGCAAACATTGGTTTTCTGAACAGCTCGCCTAAGACGTCCAAATAATTATGCTTTTATTCCAGAGATGACGTAAACCTGTACCAAACAAACCATCCATTAGCTGCACAGAACGAGACAGTGGATTTAAAAACACAACACAGACGAGGGGCGTCTGTGTGTCTGATGATTATTATTACTGAGGAAAAATGTTGTTCTGCACACCAGTGCTCACTAATGGAGCTGTGATCTTCACAGACCTCTGATAATTAGGTCACTTTAACCGAGCGAAACAAGGAACAGTAAAGCCCTTCGGGAAATACACTTTGTGGTATTTTGTTTGTTTTGGAAAACCTACAGTCGATAATCTGTAAATAAGCCATGTAGCAACCCAGCTAACAATTTTAGGTAAGAATGTTTTTATAACGTTGCCATTAAGTAACAAAAATGTTAAAAAGTTCTAGGAACATTCAAAACATCCTGTTTCTTAGATGTTATATTGGCATTATTTCTTGATTATAAGAACTTAGTTTTAGTAACTTTCTAAAACATTCCACTGCCTACTTAAGAATAACAGTTTGATATAAATGATCGTTACGGTAACTTTTAGAGCACGTCGGCCATCATTCTGAAAACCTTTTTTGTTAGCTGGGGTTTGGCGAAAGGCCAGTATTAAATTCATTTACTGTACAGTATGCAGAACACGTCTTGTAAAAGCTAAAAGACCGTGTTGATTGAAAGGTCTGACCATAATAAGGATGTTTTTACTGTAAATTCATGCTTGTAAATTCAACCCCTAAACGTACGTGAGTGATTGACATTTAAATTGTTGGTACGGCGCAGCAGGAACTTCAAATACGCTACAATCTTTACACAGTCTTAAAATAACTCAAATGTGAATCTTATAGCTAAACTAAAGTACAGATATTCTAATGAAGTATTCCTCCAGTAAAAGAAGTGAAACATCCCAAAAACAAAACATCCCAGCTAACAATTTTACATTGTAAGAATGTTTCTTCAAAAGTTAAAACAAAAACATTAAAAATGTTATTTTGCAGGAACATTTTAAACGTCTAGATATTTAGACGCTGTTTTAACATTACTGCTTGGTGAAAAGAATGTTATTCAACCATTAAAACGTTAAAAATGTTGTTTTGAATGTTCAATAACAAATTAAGAATAACATTCTTTGATATGTAATATATAACAACATTTCAAAGTTACTGCAAAGAACGTTTTGGGAGAAACGTTGATAACTTTGAGAGAACTTTTATAGAACATTCTTACATATTTAGCCAACATTCTGACAACGTTCCCCTGCTACCTGGGTTAGCAGTGTTGGAGTAACACGTTACAAGTACAGTAGTTAAAATGATGTAATCAGATTTTTGTCTTTAAAACCAAGTAAATTGTTGACTAAACAGCCAACTGAAAGATGCAGCAGACAGATTCGCATATTGTCTAGTGGTTTGGTATCTGCACATATGATCTGACAACAGCACTCAGTAACCCTGGTGTCATTACCATCAGCTGCGATCTGAGCATGGCATTACGCGCAGAGGGCGCAATGCATGCAAACACATCCAAAATGGAGCATCGGCGTGTCAGCCGTGCGTATTTCCAGGCCCTCAAGCTCCAGCAAGCCGAGCCCCAGGTTTGAACTTGCCCCCGAGATCTGCAGATCTGCCCGCACACCAGGTGGCTTGGAAACACGCCAGTCTTGCGATGTTACAACTGGTGCTCGGGGAAGTGGAGCGAGAGCGTGCCGGAGATATCGTCCCCTGCAGGGCAAAAGACACACAGTCTACCAAGCCACCAAGCGAAAACTCCACTAATTAGTCCCTTAATGACTTCCAGACTTGGCTTACATGCCTGTACAACTTAATCATAAATAAATTAGAAGATAAATAGTTAAGAAACTCATTAAAAATCAATAACGTGATGTAGAGGCCTCACGGTCAAGCGACACAGTAGCCCCTCCTGGTGGCCAGTGAACAGATATATTTCATTGAATATACAAGACTAGCATGTCATGTGACACACACAAATTAACTGAACAACAGTGATACATTTATAGCTGCAATCTGTACGTTTTTAGAAAATCAGTAATTGAGCAAGTACATGTCAGGTCAATGTTCAAAACTGTCTCTATATCTATGCGAATACCCCGATTCCCAATGGTGTGTTTAATAATAATGATGTATAATTTAAGCTGTCAGTCTGATTTCCTGGTGCAGGTGCAGGTCCAAAAAATGTCCATATAATCATTGCATTTCGTCCGAATGCAATAACAGGATGTCCTACCTGCTTGTAAAACTATGTACCTGTGTATGGTCTTGTGCTGGAGGAGGCATGGCTTTGTAAAGAGCTCTGAAGAGAGGGAAGGATCTTCTGCTTTTAAAGCTAGTTTGCTATTGCTAGCCTCTCTGAAATAATATGCATACGGTACTTTTAAATCACAGCAATATTCAAAGCGACTTGTTACTTTAAAGTTAACGCAACAAAATAATTTACAATAAGCAAGGGTCATACCTCAATAATTCCTGGAATCTGGGGAGAGATTTCTAGTGATGTAGATTGTTCTTCTGTTAAACAAACCCTCAATTCTCATTTTATTTCACAACATAAACACAGGCGCTAATTGGCTGTTACTGAGGTGAAACACCAGCAGGGCTATTTGATCCTTCAGCTGAGTGCACACATAAAGAGCAGCTATCCGTGACCCCCTGAACACTGGTGCTCGGGAACAGAATTGTGTTTGTTGGAGCAAATGAGTCCAGGACATTCACAACCATGCTGGCATCACAAACAACAGCCCTGATGCCAACCATAACCAACTCACCAGGAAGAGATTCCCGTCCATCAGGGCTGGAACTGTGCTGTGGATCGCTTAGTGGGACCAGAGCAGGTGAAATCTGATGCTAAGTACCTACTGGCACAGAATAACACAAATACTACACACACATCACAACATCAAATACAGGCAGACAACGGACTCCTTTTAACCAAAATCTGGAGCCACCCAGTTAACAGGGAACGTTCCCAAAACATTGCAAAACATCGTAACATTCTGTAAAAGTTCTCTCAGAGTTATCGAAAAATTTGGCAGTAACATTAGAAGAACTTTTTTCAATATATATATAAAAATTTTGTTTAAAATTGTTAGTGGAGCGTTTTACAAAATTACAGAATCAAAATACATAAAGAAAAGTGTGTGAAGTAACCTGCAATTTTATGTTTCAAACAGAGATGGTGACAGAGATGTCCACTTTAACATAACTCAAGTTGAAACAAACATTGCATCAGGTCATAACGGTAAAGAAGAATTTTACTGCGAGCACGACTCTTACTGTAATAAGATCACAGCTGTGACGTCTGCGATATAAACTCTTTGTTTTAGCGAGTGTGAGAGTCATTAAACTGCTGTGGGAAGTTTGATGAGCGCAGACAGGGTGTAATTACACTCCACTCACACACAGAGCCGAGAACTAACTGAATGTTAAATAATGCTGATAGTCTTTTAAAAACCTGAAAACACGATGGGACCGAGAGTTTGACATGTACAGCCCCCTTGTAAAAGAACAACTTGATTATAATCTCGCCCCCAAAAACATGAAAATGAAGTTATACATATTTATATATTATTTTCCTGTAGCTTAATCGGTGAAGTATTGTGTTAGCAGTGCAAAGGCTGCGGGTTCGATTCCCAGGGAACACACGTACTGATAAAATGTATAGCTTGACTGCACTGTTGCTTTAAGAAAAATGTCTGCCAAGTGTGCAAATGTAAACATATTTTAAGGAATATTTGAATGATATATACCCATGCAAAAATGATGCATACCCATCACAATGCTGGGATGCTCCAGACAGTTGCGAATATGTTCTGAGGGGGTTTGTAGCACATTGCTGTACGGTTGCTAGGGTGTTAAGAGTGGTTGCTACTGGTTAGCTGGTTGCTTACTGTCAAAAAAGTAAAAAAAAAAAAAAAGATCCAATAGACTGTCTAATAAATAAGTCCATGGGATTTTTTTGGCCAAGCACAAATATTAAGTTTAATAACACACAAAGACAAAACTCAGATCAACAGATAGCTTTGTGAATCAAGCACCTACACTGATCTGACACTGTCTGGAATAATTATCATGCAGCTTGTTACTGTACTGTAATAATTCATTCCTGTAGCATGACTATCAGCACACAGTTCGATTGCTGTGCTTTTATTCATCACTGATATGATGTTATTGAATATCATTTTATCACTGTTCTTTTGACTTCATTGTGAAAGTGCGATAAGATAAAACTTCATCTTAATTTAGGATAACAGCTAACTTCCTGTGTAGCTGTCCGGCTAACATTTTTAGGTTGTTAGCATATTTCCCTAAAGTTTCCAAACAAGAAGAATGTTAACTTCCTGAAACTTTCCAGTTGAGAGAACTTTAGAGGACATTCTCTGTTAGCTGGGTGGTCACTACTGGACAAACAACCGTCTACATGAGAAGAGAGCAGAGATCAGATCTCTGATTTGAAGTCACAGACATGAAATTCTGGTGGAAAATTCTGGAAAATCTGGTGTACGCCAACTTTACAGAATAGCAACTTTTAATGAATTTGGTTACATTCAAAGAATGATAGTTCCCAGTTGCAGAATAATATACTGCCCACAAATCCTCCAGAAAAGACTGCCATTGAGTTTTCCTAGTAACCGTCATATTAGTTAGTAAATTTGTTGCCTAGTTAAGATACCAATGAAATAGTTTGGTTTTAGTTCTGAAGAAGAGAGTTTTTCTTTGTAAACATTTTGCCCTCGAGTTCATTTGTAGTTTCTTCTTTGCCGTGTATTGTGATTATGAAGGATGGTGGCGCAGTAATTATTTTACCAGTTTAATTCATTTCACGCTGGGAGGTTCAGCTCACTTCACACAAACAAATTTAAAAACGCTCGCGAAGAGCTGTTGAAAGATTTTCTGAGCAAACTTTAATGAAATTGCCACAACAAGTATTTATCAGCGCTCAGCTGGGTTCAGAGAAGATTGGCTTTAATGTTTTTCTCTTTCTTTTGGTAAAACTATGTGTGACTTTCATTTTCAAACAAAGATAAATGCAGCTAATATACAGAGAAATACTGAAAGACTTCCGATAAACTACTGACGCGTTTTCCGACAGATCTGTAGTACACCCATAGTACAATGATGGTTTGTAATGTAACACCATGGTCGTACTTCTGAAAAACAGTACATAGTTTTTACAATTTCCTTTTCAGGGTATTGAATGATTACAATATTCATTTAGCATGATGTCCACATAAGTATTCCAAGAACTCCATAAGTACATCCATTAGAGTTAGAGTATGGGTTAGGTTATATTGTTTATAAATAGCTACGTATAAAAACAGTAGATGTCTATGGAATGTCTCCATTTAGATACGTAAACAGGTGTGTGTGTGTGTGTGTATGTGTGTATAAGTGATCCTGACGCCTCTCCTAAATCAATACTGTGGCTTTCCTAATTGGCCACTTTTTCTCTACCTGAAACCAAATACCAACAACAGAAGAAACCCGTCTCCCAAAAGTGCCTTCAGTATAGCGTTTAGACCGAGCGCGTGATTCATCGAAGGAAAGACAGCCCCGGGAAAGACAGTCTGTCTCGGATACCACAGCGTCAACCACTGGAGAAACGGAGTGAAATGATCTTGTGCTATTTAAACTTCAAAGTCACCTGCTGCATGTGTGTTGTTTCTCCCCTGTGATGTACAGTACAGCATCTCCTGCTGTTGGTTGCCTATGGATATGAGATAGTCAAATCATAAAAGAAACATACAAAGTGCAAAGATGCCGTTCTGTCGTTTATTTCGGATCAACATCTGTACTTGTGTCACAGTTTTAAAATCGGGACGTGCTTTTAACCTATATTTTATGAAGGTATATTGTACACCTGATCTTGCATTTAAATGCAGAACTTAATTAATAGCTTTAATTAGCAAATTCAACAGGATCCTTTTCTTTTGACTGTCCCGGTAATGACTGCACACCTGACATGACCGTAGCTAAACAACCTGTCTCCTCTTTTTATAAATGACATCAGATTTGCTTCTTTCATCCATGTTGTAACTGAAGATCCCTGTCAGATTTCTAGCAGGAAAATGCCTCAGGCAGACTAAGGAAATGTAGGAAGACAAAGAAAACGACACAATTCCAATCTGATCTCAACAGATTAAAAGTCACATCATCTCGTCTGTTCAACAGAATAGATGGGAAAGACTAACAGGTCTGATTTGATTGGCTGGTTGACTTTCTGGAAGGTGTTGACGATGCATCAATGAGATGCTGACTAGGTGTTGACAAGATGTTAATGAGGTTGATATAAGTAACCAATCACAGGATGAAAAAGACAAATCACCCAAACTAGGTACTTGTTGCAAATGTTGATAATATTTTCTATATGAAACATTAAAAGGTTTTTCATCTGCTAAGTTTTCATGCTAAACAAACTGTTAATAAGCGTTAGTAAAACAGGCATTTTGTTTGTGTATCATCACTATGATATAAACAAAACGGCACCAGACAAAAACAGCCAGACATCTGGTGAATATTTCAGGCACAGATGTTGGATTAAGGTGTAACTTTAGCGTTTTCACATGGGATTTTGTGATTGCATTTTCATTAGGATTTATTAAGTACATATTTACAGGCTATAATTTCAGTGCTAATTAATGTAAAAAAGAGGTAACAGTGGAATTTTTATTCATGTGTTGTATTATTAAAGAAATAAGCCATGAGAGGATGCGCTATACAGTGATTTTACCATGCGCAGTATCCGTGCTATACTTAATTCAAAAAGTGATCATAATATATTTGTAAAAACAAAATAAAAAAAGCCCAGTTAATTTGTCTACACTCAAATAAAAAAGGTGCTACACAATGCCATAGAAGAACTATTTTTGGCTGTATGGTTCTATAAGGAACCTTTAACATTCATAGAGCCCTTCTGTTTCACAAAAGGTTCCTTTGACTAAATGGTTCTTCTATGGCATCACTATGAAGAACCTTTTAAGAACCTTGATTTATAAGAGTATAAATGTTACCTATTTATAATTTAAACAGGACACATTCAGTTTTGTTTTAGAGGCAGAACTACCCATTTTTAAATATTTCTTTTACGGCGAGGCTATAGTTAAACTGATTAGAAAGCCACATATTTGGGCTGATGCAGATGAAAGTGCTCTGCAGAGGAGGTAGAGGAGCCGAGGTAGACTTCAGACAGCCGCACTAATGACTTCAGCCATTATTAGAGGAAAGACACAAATGGATTTTGCCTCATTAGTCAGAGACTAGTTTGTTTTCCTAATGAGGGTTTTTCTCTCCATTCCCCCTGAGGAGCTCCGGGCTGTGTGGGGACAGACGTCTGTGGGAAGAGCAAAGACCTTCCTCCAGGTTCACACACAACCACACACTGAAATTAGTGAGGGAGAAACATTTGAAAAGAGCGAGGAAACTGTGTCCTGCAGAAACTCATATTCTTTATCGAATCATTTTGTCTTTTTCAGTACAACCATCTAAACATCCCTAGAACAAGACAGACTTCACAGAGAAGAAAATTTGGGTTATTCCTGCTATGTAGTACCTTTATAATTGTGTCACTTTAAAAAGGTACTGAAGTATCAATTTTTTTAAGTGCCCTGCTGTTTTCCCACCAAAATAATGTCACTTGAAGCATGATGTCATTAAGAAACTAGTTTTTCTTGGTTAGGAAGGAAACAGCCCTGCTCTAGGGAACAGTTGTGGCCTACTAGTTTGATTCCCAGTGCCGGCAGGATCTGGCAGGACCCTTGAGCAGGACACCTAATTCCCAGTTGCTCCCTAGTGCTGCTCACTACTCCAATGTGTGATCATTAACCAGATGGGTTAAATCCAGCAGGGTCCCAGTATGGGGTCTCCATGCTTGGCCTGCACTTGATTTGACGACTTGTTTTTAAAGAAGATATATTGATTAAGGCAGATTATTTGTAGCCCTCTGTCCTGTTTTAAGCATAAAATTTATTCAGCTCGCCTTTATGCAAACATAAATCTTACCAGAAAACAACTATTTCAGCATTTGTAGTGTGGAGATAAGACCTTCTGAGGAGCTCCACCTGTTTTCTACATCTGTCATGGCACAGAGGAAGATTAGAAGATCATATTGACATTTCTCTGTGCCTGCTGTTCACCAAGACCGAGCGTCTCACAGAGAGCTCTCACTTGCTGTACTTGCTGTATGCTTAAAATCCTCCATCTTTTGCCCATTTTTTGTCTCCGTTTAGATACTTTAATTGCACACTTATGTGAAAGCACGCGTTTGAATATGTTGTGAAAGCGGCAGTATTACCACATACTACCACAGGATAAAACTGCTATTTGATAAACACAGACCTCTGTAACATACACTGACAACTAGCCACGATCTGTCATATGACACACAAATCACAATCCCATACAGTAATCGGTATAAATAGTATGCAAACTGTGATGTGTCCTAACTGACACAATATTTCCTTTTCCTGTCTTACCTAATGCTTAGCCATGTGTCACTTCCTCTTCCTCCTCAACTGTACATGTCACTTCCTCCTCAACTGTACATGTCACTTCCTCCTCAACTGTACATGTCACTTCCTCCTCAGTGGTACTCTTTGTTTTCCTATCAGTCAAGTATACAGTATGGCTCTTTCTCCACCTCACTCCACTGCTCTCATCTCCAAACGCTCTCAGAGGAAATGAGGGTGGCTCTTTCACTTCCTGTCTAATTTCCATTTAGATTCCTCTCTTCTTCTTTTGATTTAGTCATCAGACGCCCCGCTCGCCCTGCTATCTCTCGTCACGGCAGAGCACTCAAAATGTTTGCTTGTTTGTTTGTTTGAAGGCAGATGTCGACAGGCTGACTTCCGAACTCTTGAATCGTCGCACCTTGTTATCTTGTCGACGGTGCGTTGGTGGGCCCACATTAGCCAGCGTTGACGTGCTTGTGTCTGTGATAAACAAATGTGGAAATGACACTGTTATAAAGTCTGAAAACAAGACACAGGAAAAGCCAAACTTTATATACTTACAAAGAAGAATTGTCTTTTGCATAAATATTTTTAGCATTGTGACATTTTTTTGATGACGATTAGACACACCTGCCTCCCAAATTCTGATTATCGTATTGCACCCGGATATTTGTAATTCCCAATATTCTGAATAATTATTCTCATTACTCATTACACAGTCTGTAATACAGTAAAAACAGCAAGAGTATGTGATAGCACAGGTGTGGTGATATTTACCCACACACTCAACTGAAGTATTATTCAGATGTGATATTGGGATCTTTTCCTTGCCAGATGGGTAAAACTGTAAACTAAATTAAATTCCCGGCTTCCGACCAGCCTCGACATGAACAGCGAGTTTCAAATCCCACGGCTGCATTTGAACTACATCATTCCCACTCTGCTGAAGTTGCTTTGGTTGGTGCCGGCTTGACAAATACCTCAACAGCTACAAATATATTACATTTATTGGAACCGTGATACATTCCCTGTCTCCATTACACTTTTATTTATAAAAAAACGGTGTCTGCGAAGACAAAGGGGCCGAGGGAAGCGACCTCACACAGATGAGCAGAGCTATATGGAATGACACCTCCACTTCATCTTCATGACATTTAAACTCTGCGAGAGAAAACGAGGAGGGAAGCAAACAGAGGTCACAGATTTACCACACAGATATGTTACTCTGCCTTTCTCTCTCTCTCTCTCGGTCTCTCTCCAAGCAGACAAATTTTAGCTCGGGAACGCAAGGCGGTAATGTCGACAGGAGTTCCGCCAAAATGAACAAGGAATTATTTCTGAAAGGCGTCAAATCATTCGAAATGAAGGAGCTGTGCTCAGGTGCCAAATAAATACTCAAGTACTGAGTACCTGATAAGCACTGACTCTCAGCTGAAGGAACCATTCCAAAATAATGAAACAATTTGTCACTACTTACTCAACCTCATGTTTTATCAACCAATGTGCAGTTGCTTCATCATGGAACACAAAAGATGTTTTGAAGAATCTCATGCCGCTGTTTTCCATATACAGAGAGTTTATAGAGACTAAGTCTGTCAAATTGCAAAGCTCCAAAACTGAAATAAAACATTTATTTTATTATTTTATTAGTGGAACATTTTGACAACATTCAAACAAAAACGTTTAAATAACGTTCTTAGAAATAACGTCTAATTAAGACATTCAATGTCTTAAAAACAGGACATTTCCAACACTCTTATAACTTAAGGTTTTTAACTTTTTTTAACTTAACAGAAATGTTAGAAAAATGTTCATTAAATGTATGTTTATTATCCAGGAACTCATGGACAGATTGCAAGGCAGTAAACTGCTGTCAGAAGCTATTAGTGAAGAGAGGATGAGATTATACATGAAGCAGACTGGCAGAAGCAGGCAGGCGGCTGGTATATATAGATTCACACCGCACAACATGTATTATGAATGGACAGAAAAATGGACTTTTGCTGTCTCTGTAACTGCCGGGTTACAAATGGCTTTGTGAACTTTATCACTTCGTAAACTCTTGTACTTTAAAGCTGGGGCTCCCTTGTTTGTTAGTACAATCTTTAACATGATACACACACACACGGGGAAGAGGACTGAAACCTATCCTGGACCTGCTAAATAAAACAAAGGCTTGTCCCATTACATTCCAGTGATCATAACGCAACGTTTTTATAACATTTCACTAATGCTTTTAAGTCACAATTAGATTATGTAAAACCGCAGCTTTTCAAAAACGTTCTATAAAACATACTTTAAATGTAGAAAGACATGACAGGCGTGTTACATAGTTGGGTACCAAACAGCAACTTTAAGAAAAGTTACTTTTGATGGCAATTACAGGTAGGTTTTTTGGTAGGTTTACTTAGTAGCCCTAAAAACAGCATCGCAACAACACCAAGATTTTACAAAATATAAAGTGTTTTCAAGATTCAGTATTCTACGGCATTGGTTGGACAAACAAATAGGCCCGCCCCCAACTCACCCCATTATTTTTGCCAGTTTCAGCTAAAATAATTGGTGTTTTTTTCCCAGTTCAAACATGCAGATATGGCTCATGCTTATAAGAGTGTGTTCAAATCCCTAGCCTTAAATATTAGACTTCTGGAGAATACTGTAATTAAGTTTGTTGAAGACAAGCGTTCTGTTACAATTCTAAGCAATCAGATATACATTCTTCTCCTGATGTACAAATGAACAGATAGACGTACACAGAAGAAGAGACACAATCAATATTTATAGATCAGAATATGAGAGACTTCAGCTGATAAACAAGAACTCCAACTGCAAACAACTGCATGGCAACACAAAACACCCTAGCAACCATCCATCCATGCACTCCCAGCTAACATTCTCAGAACCTTGCTTAATGTTCTCTTAAAGTTCTGACAAAGTTATCAAAAATGTTCCTGTATTAACAGTAGCAGAATGTTTTTTAATGTTACATATCTGATATATATATCATAACATATATCAATATCATTTTTTTTCAGTTTTACAAATGTTAAAGAAAAAAAATTTGAATAGCATTCTCATAACCAAACAGTAACATTAATACAACATAAAAAAACTGGATGTTTTGAACATTCCTAGAACATAATAATCAAAGTAACATTTGAAATGTTTCTTAATGTCAGTAAAATGTTTCTACAACCTAAAATTGTTAGCTGGACTAGCAACTAACCACAGCAACTTGGCATTGTGGGAAAACAAGTCACATTTTGATCATTTCTGCCAAAATGTAAGTATATAAATTAAAACACTGCACTATGAAAGTACAGGCTTTCTGACTTGATGGTATGAACAGGAAACATGCCGCCAACTTCATGACGTGGAAATACTGGTTCTCCTCCTGAGGTCAGAGATGACAATAAAGACCTCCTCGAGGTGCTGGATTGTTTGCAGGTGGATGGATGAGAGAGCCATGCAGGAATGAAATTGAAGATGTGATTTGGGCCGATCTCTTCTGTGCGGCGCGATTCAAAAATCCTCAGTGACCCACAGATCAGGCCTGTGGCTCTCAGCAGGAACTGTGTGTGTGAATTTACTTGCTAGGTTTCCATCTTTCTCGTCGAGCTAATGGTCATAGGACTCACGCTGAATGCACTCAGGCTCCCAGACAGGAGAAGAGAAACTCACTGAGATAAAAAGAGCAGGTGAGGAGACGAACCCGCGCTGCTTGAGACAAGAGGGGAAACGAGGTGAGGCAGTGCATGCTGGGAAAACCTGTTTAAATTTTCCTTTAAAGCTCTTCAGGTTTAAAAATGCGTCTCGGAAGGTAGAAATTGTCTTCTGTGAGGGACGGACTCCTCATTATTATTCCACAAACAATATTTTAGTGGCCGTCACACCGGCCCCATGAGGTGGAAGATTATGCGATTTAGGGATTTATCGTCTGAAAGGTGAAAGTGTTTAATTTTCTGAGAGGAACATGTAGAAAAGAACACTAAATATTGCACAATAAAATGTATACTGCAAACTATTAGAAAATTATGAAAGCTCATCCAGTAAACATTACCCTTATAAAAATTAACAATGGTTTTATTATAGTAAAATGTATTAACTGTATTTTTGGCTTTAGTAGAGTTGCTGTAGCAAAGCCATGGTTAATTTGTGGTTACCATAGTTCAACTATAGTAACCATAGTTTTGTGTTTTATTTGCTGTAAAACCATGGTAAAGTTTTATAAGGTTATCGCATGTTTAACTGTTATGTTATGGCATTATCACACTTGAAAAAATTGATTTGAAATTTAATTTTCCTATGCTGCAAAACCCTGTTAACTAGTTAACTGGTCAACACGTTTTTAACCGGTCAGGCTGCCTTAGAATAAAGTATTTATTATTAACTTAGACTTTTGCACCAGCCTATGAATTAGAAGCACATCTACAGTATGGTGTTTTAAAATGTTCCCTAGGTAGACAACTTGCTAGTTACTGGCACACAGCCGCAGACAGCGCGAGAGAGAGCAGAAGATAGTGTATCTGAGGTATGGCTGTAGGGTGCTTTTGAGGGCTGGTCACAGGAGGTAATTAGCCTCCTCACTGACACACTGAATCAAGCCTGTGAAAGACCTGCTGTCACATCAGCTCTGGAGCCCGCTGACCTGAGCACCACTGAGCACCACCTCCAACATGCAGCACTGCACGACTGTCTGCTGCAAAAGCAGCACGCGCAGCAGGAGTCTGCCCAGACATATGACATATGTGACTGGAAACATGTCTGCTGTATACTGCAGCAAATGAGCACTTCTGTATTGTTTTATAGTGGAAAGCAATGAAAGATCATTAAAGATGTATTCTCTGAAGTCTTAAAGGGCCAGCACACACAAAAATGATCTGTATATTCTGCCGTCATTTACTCGCTCCAGACCTGTGACTCTGTTCCTTTGGTGGAGCACAGAAGAAAGAAATATGGATTTGTAAACAATGACAACATTGTCATTCCTCTGTGAACTATTTTTTTAATATCTTGGGAAATTTTGCTTCTCAAGTCAATGTATCCTGTTTAAAGAATGTTACCATGATAGATAATTTTACTGGGAAACAAGACTAAGACACATAGAAAGACAATGACTGTTGGCATCTTACAAACAAAGATGATGAGTTAAAAAGACCATGGATTTATCTTCTGTGTGTGCCAATAAACATAAAGACATGCTCATTTTTAAGCTAGCTTGACAGACATTAGCATAACAAAAAAAAAGCTTTCACAGTAACGTTAGTAGAACATTTGTTAACATTATATATTATATATGTCAAAAATATCTAATTGTTAGTGGAATATTTTAAAAAAAATTTAAAAAACATTTTAAATGCTCAGAGAACTTTAAAATAACGTTTTTTATTGCAACACTTATTTAATTAATTGTTAAGCTTTTTGTTACTTAATGGGAATGTTAGGGAAACATTCATACAACCTAAAATTGTTAAAATTCTCAGCAAAAACCCACGGCACACAAACAGACTTTTATCATCTCTTCTAAAACCTATAGAGCTATAATGCTAGCGGCGAGTAAACTCCAGGTAGAGCGCGGCAGGTGATTAATGCTTTGTTTTGCTCACTATGGCCTCTGGCGTCAGATGTTGGTGCACCCATCAGACTGCTCTACCAGGGGCCGCCCTCCTTTCAGGGCCCCGAGACGCGGGGGCCAAATCACATCATGATTAATAATCTTACAACGATAGAGGTGTAAATACATGCTCACCCACGCTGGTGTACGTGACTACTGTAGAAAGAGTTACTTTGCTCCGACAAGCAAATTAAGATCCTGTCATGCTAATCTCCCCCATCATACATAATAATTCATTATGGCGTTCTCAGTGAAAAAAAGTTCGCCACTTGCCGAGTACAGCTGATGTCTGTCACGTGCCGCGAGTCGGGCCCCGCGTGGTGCGTTTATCACAGCGTTTAGAGAGTTGAAAATTTAGCACAAGATGAGTGACAGAATTGGTGCGCCAGAGCCTGTCAGCTGCCATTGTGCTCTAGGAAAAGTGAATCTTCGGGTAAACGCTCCAGAAGCCAAAGGCTGCATTTGATATGCACTCAGGCTAGTTTCTAGTATCTCTTCCAGACAGTTTAAAACCTTTCACAGACATCTGAAAAAGAAACTGCCAATGAACTATTATATATCTGTTTTCTAGACCTACAGAAGGACACTTTGGGCTGATACTAAAGCTACACTTAAAAACCACCTGTCAGCTGGTGATGAAAGAAACAGCTCCACACTAACCAACACCAGCGAAGACAGAACTCAGAAAAACGAAAGCTAGGCTTTTAACAATAGAACAGTAAAATAAAGAGAAATCAGAGAGAATTGTGGGTAATCTAAAGAAATGTTTAAAAATGCATTCACTAAATTCACAATGCAGTCACTTTTATGTGTTATGTGTTTATTAAATTTTGTTGATTATCTTACAAATTTGGGGTTTGATGACATCATAAACGCAAATATACCC
Source organism: Chromobotia macracanthus (assembly GCA_036877525.1). Classification (NCBI taxonomy): domain Eukaryota; kingdom Metazoa; phylum Chordata; class Actinopteri; order Cypriniformes; family Botiidae; genus Chromobotia; species Chromobotia macracanthus. Next base: position 1,884,248 of record JAZGTH010000033.1, on the reverse strand, counting down.
AAATTTACTATATTTTTTGAGTGGACAAGGAAAATGGTACCGTTAACATATGAATCGTTTCATGAATAATTATTAATTAATAAATTCAATTTTAATTAATGGCACCAATATACAGAGGACAGGAAACGATAATAACATTTCCTGTCGAAACGTTTCCTGTCGAAACGAGGAATAAGATTAGGAAAAGAACGAGTTGAGCCTGGAAGATGAGCCACAAATGAGGACAGGTAAGGCAGGCAATCTCCTGGGGCCCCTTTAGTCTGACATGTAGGGGTAAAATCATCTTTTTGCCCCAAAGGTACACATTTGCCTCTGGGTTATGACTACAACCAAGGTTACAATTGATGCTAGCACAATCCACCCGGTATACTGGGTTTAAATGTCTTTCTTCTATCCAAACAATACAGACAATCACTTCTTATTCTCTGTCAGGTGAAAAGGTAACATGTACAAAAGCCAACGAAAGTTGCGTTCGCTTTGTCTGCGGGACAAAAACCACGCGTGACAGGAGAGCAAAGCCAGAAGATTCCCTCTGACAGCCACTGCTCCAGCAACTCCACACGCGGACACAAACCGAGTGAGTTTTCTCAGATGAATGACAGAAACAGCAGAAAACGGCGTCAGAGAGAGTGACAGTGCAGGAGAACATCAGTGCACATGTGAGGAACACTGACGAGATCCACAGGTCACAAACATAGCTCACACACTGTTCAACAAATATTTCCTGCGGTTAACAATAACAAGGCATCAAAATTGACTCCATTTACTTCCCTAATAAATGTTCCTAGTTGTGTTAAATATAAAACAAACGTTTACATAATCTTTCATCATCGAAACATTCTCCAGAGTAACATCTGAGATGAGAAGCGTTCGTGTCTACATACCTGCGTGGAAATATCATTCCGTTCTTAACAGGAAATGTTCTCAGAACGTTGCCTAATGTTCTCTGAGAAATGAATGAACAAATCTCAGAGCAACACAATTTTCCTCGACAAACAGTGAAAGATTGAGGTTAAACAGAGGTCTAACCACACTGGGACTGCTGTTAACATCCTCATTAACGGCCAGTACGGATATAATTTTCCTGCATTCAGTATTTCCACAAACAATAGCAATAATTGGTCCCCAGAAGCAAACTCTTACAATCCACAAAATAGCAATAAATTATGATTATATATGTAATTTAATTTACTGTTCAGCTAAACGCAAAACCTGCTGTGTCACCAGGCTTGTCGACAGGAAACAACACTTGACGAAATGTCTGGGCTGTTAAATAACCACAACAAAGTTTAAATTCATTTTTTTTTTACATTTTTTACTAAATGGCACAGAAACTCCCGAGAATTACACACATTTTATTTAAATATCACCTAAAGTCTGCAATGCCATTATGCTAAGTGTTGAGAAGAAAAGGCGGGAAAAAATTTTCCACACAATTGCACTTGCTAAGCTAATATGATGTTACAGCAGCATCTTTTAATAAGGGTTGCAGTTTTTCAAGTATATTCACACAATTATTTTTGCTATCCAAGCAGGAGCGCTGCACGCTAACCATACTGATTAGCATTTAAAAGAGCCCCATTTTTCATATCCACCAGCCCGGGCCCCATTGACTGCAATTGAACTCGCAGACCTGACGCTGTTCAATTATGGCTGTAAATATCGCCCAGGACAAAAGCCAGAAATGAAACTGTCTTATGCGAACAGGCGAAACCTTTGAAACAACTGAAGGGCCTTTAATAACGCTTAGCGCTGGAGCCCAAATGCTAGCCGAAGCCCACCGAAATGAATCACGAACTAAACAAGCTGACAAACTCTCACAGAACTTCAGCCCACTTAGAATGTGAGAGGCCATTCCTCACAGAAACAGGAAGTTGGAGTATTTTAGGGCCAGCTGGACACCACTAAGAACATCACGTCAAAGATTCAGAAGGAACATCAATGATGTCTGGGCTCACCTCGGAAAGGTCAGAGCTGTACGTCAGAGGATTCGGCTGTTTTCCATTAATCTCTCAAGGAATGTTCTGGAATCCAGGGGGAGACATTGTTGATGTTTCTGGCAGCCATCCAGAGGCTACCGAGCTAACAATAGTAGGTTGTAAGAACGTTTCCCTAACATTTCCATTAAGTAACAGAAACATTAAACATTTTATTTGGAAAGTTCTAGAAATGTCCAATTATTGGACACTGTATTAACATTACTGCTTGGTTATAAATCGTTATTTAAACATTTTTTGATTCTGTAATGTTTTTACAATATATGCTGTAAAAACATATATACAATATAGGCAACATTCTGAGATGTCTCCTGTTACTGTAGCTGTGTAAAACAGTATACACTCTTCCTCGGTTTTGTAGAAGGTGCAAAGCCTGCTTAGATGTTTATCATTGAGAAGAAGCTATGAAGATTTGTCTAAAACCTTTGAAGTTATGTAAGCATGCTTCACCAACAATATTTCACCAGCTACACACGACTTACTCATAAAGTATTAATGCAAACCAAAACAAAATAAACAGAACTCAGGGCTAGTAAAATACAGTATGCCAGCAAAGAAACAGTATTGCTATTGCGAGCTTGCTGTCTCAAACTGCAATCCTCAATAGCGTGACTGTCATATGTCTGTGCTATTAAACTAGATGTAGTATCATTTAGATAGCTAGCTATAAATGTCAGCAGTTTTAACTAACTTGAACTAACTAACTAGCCAGACTGTTGCTCCACAATGGCAGTAGTTCGCCTGAAAGATAAATGTTAGCAATTCAATGGTATAGAAACAGCTGCAGCTAACAATAAATTTGCAAGCTAATACTATATGAGCTTTGGAAACAGTCTGTCCAAAAAATGAATCAAGCATTCAAACAATGTTTTTATTATCCTAACAGTTGTTCAGAGCTGGGCAGATGTCTGAAATTGCCATTTTATACATTTTATAATTGCAGTTATGTTTTTTTATCAAACGTTTACGTGCTAACCTCAAAAATGAATGCATGAAAGCAGCTGCAGATCCTGCGAGCACAAGAAGAAAGCAGCGTTTCCTCAGATGAGAAACACCAGCTTTAAAGAAATGTAACCTGACATGATGAATGAGCTGCACAGCAGATGAAACTCCTGCCATGAGATGAAGGAGAACGATTGCTGGACTTTTGGGGCCAGAGATTAGAGAGAAGAATCATTCTGGACTGCTGAACAGTCTTTAATTGTGTTGGAGAAGATCTTCTGAAACTGTATCAGGCTACAAGCTACTGCCCAGCTAACAATGTTAGGTTGTAACGTTTCCCTAATGTTTATAAAAATGCAAAAATGTTAGAAATGTTGTTGTTGTTTTCAATGGTTTAGGAACATTCAGAAGGTCCGGTTTCTATTAACATTATTGCTTGGTTAACAGAACGTTATTCATGCATTTTTTAATTCCATAACGTTTTTAATGTTAGTAGTTTCACTAACAACTTAAGAAAAACATTTTTAATATTTATTATATATAACAAAAAAGTTCTATTTACATTAGCCTGAGAACGTTCTGAGAATGTTCCCTGTTAGCCGAGTCATAGGTGCTATAAGCCATTTGTTTAATATTGTTAAATAAATGTTTTAAACTTCACCAATAATGAGAATGTTTGAAAAAATTCAATGCCAAAGAAGATATATCATTCAGGTGGGGTGGTCGCAAGATAATAAAAATAATTATTGAACAGTAAATCAAAACATTTCACAATTATTGTGTCTGGACACCTCAATTGCTAAATATTCATAAAGACGAATGATTGAAACGAGAAAATGTCTCACGTTCTTGTATACTGGGGGGATACCAGCACCTGACGGGGACTGATAGTCATGTGACCTTTGGTGACGCCGCAGGGTTTCCCAGCCGAAGCGGCAGGATCCAGATAATGAGATCAACAGATGCACAGAACTGTTTGTGTAGCGGGAATGACATCTGACAGCTCCACAAGGGCAGGAAAACATCTTTAGCAGAGCAGTTCCGAGACGGCGGGGGTTCCTCATGGAACACCGAGGGGGAAGAGTGCAAAATATTCCTGAAAAGAGAGAAGGAAGATGTTTCCTGTTGAAAACTGCACTGGAGCATTTGTGACACTCTCAAATTACCAAAGAAAACAATTACATTTAACATATTCCATCAGTAAACTGGACTTGACAGTGAATGCAGTGAAGCAAATAGCATTTCATTATCCTACAATCAATAGCTATTGTGTGATGTTGATACACAATGCAAAAACAGTTTAACATGAAACTGTAACATGGGAGATTCTCTGTAATCACAGCTCGGTTAAACACAAGGGCTCTTGTACAACGTCACATTCAGTCAAGTTATTCTTACACACAAAATGTGAAGGTGTTACAGAAGTAATTAAATTGTGTGGGAAGGTTAATGCTTCTATGTTTTGCCTCAATTCCCATTGCTACGAGGGCCTTTCTGTACTCGGATTGGGAGGGAAAAAATTCATAGACCTACGTTTGTTTTTAACAATTTAAATGAATGGAAATTCAATGGCCAAATCAATCCTATGCAATTTCATTACACAAGCTATAATGGAGGGAAAATCAATTTCAATCTATACGTCAATGACCTTTTAACCTTCGTTTCTGTGACACGAACGGGGCTTTTCGCTAGTCTAATTTCCCATGAGCTAGTCTAGTTTCTCAATGTAGCACTACTCACCAACGCCTGTTAGCATAATTCCTTGTTTTCGGTTTTAGCAAGCAAACCTAATGACAATGTTCCTGGAATGTTTTGTTCAAAACGTTAAGCTAAATGTAGCAAAAACATTTCAGCAAGGCCACACAAACAGAGCTAGCATTTGTAGCTTTGTAAAATGCCTTGAGGGAACATGAAGACAACGTTTCTGCAATGTTATGAAAAATCTAAACTATGAAATCCATGATATTAAGAACACAAGGAGACATAAAGACCAGATCATGACCTTTAAGGCTGTTGAGAATGTTTCTAGTTGTGCTAGCTAGGAGGATACCAAAATGCTAAGCTGATTTGCTCATAACAAGTGTTAGATTTGTTCAAGTACAGAAAAGACTATCTTTATACAAAATAACATCATTTATGAGTCTTGTCATGTAATTAGAGCCCAAAAATGCCCAAGTCCAGTACAGTCCTCTCTATCTTTTTTTCTAAAGAAATAATGAGACAATTCATCACACTCATGCCCTCTTCCAACTGCGCCCAAACGCAGAACGTTAATTGTTTTTGCCCCTAAAAGTGAACCACTTAGAACATCTCTGAGGGCCACAATTACAGACTCTGTATGTCTGCTGGAGTTTCCAGAAGTCTTGCACACACAGCGTTTAATGTGACACGAGATGAAGAGGCTGAAATGATGGCACATTTCATTAACAGGGTACAGATTGAGCTCGTATTGCATTTTAAGGCGACGAATCGCAGTAAATAATCTCATGGCCTTTTCTCAGTTTTTACATAAATGTTAGCATTTCTCAAGAGAAGAAATGTTTTACAATAAGAAATATTTTAAACCCTAATTTACACACACACACACATTTACTTATCTGGGGACATTCCACAGACATCTATTGTTTTCATACTTTAGCCCACACTCTAACCTAACAGAAAATGTTATGCATTTTTATTTTTGTATTTTAGTAGCATCTTTTATACCCAAAGTATGTTCTGCTCAGATTTGTTAGGTTTTGCTGTCTTTTGGGTACAAATTTGTCCCCAATATACATTTAAGTAAACCCACACACATACTGTATATGGACCAGACAGCATCTCTAGATCTTTCTAGATCTGATCTAGAAAACATGAGTAATGTGGTACTTGATCACCACCTAGCACTCTTATTAAGGGCAATGTGATTCAGTTAGGGGACACAATGAACTTTTGGACTGAAAGGACATGGTCGATACAATCAGGAACCTATAAAGTCCACTGGTGTGAAGACACAACATACTATTCAGGTCGTCACAAAACAAACCCTGGCTGACAAGAATACTGCATTCTTGTTATTACTGTGAAATCTGTGAACCATCTCTGTGCCCACCAACAAACTTCATTTACCAGCTTCCCAAACAAGTGCTGTTTGTCTATAATAGGGGCATCATGCCCCTTTTTGTTCAAAAGAGGGCAACAGTGGTGGTCCAGTCAGAGCTGGTGCTGTAGGCTGGAGTTAGATGTGACCGGAGGAAAGACAGACAGATCATCTGAAGTAAGATGAGTGTCAGGATGAGGAAGTTTCATTTTTGTGTACAAGAGACCGCAGGTTCAAATCCTGACCTAATACATACAGCCTATCACTTTTAATAAACCAAGTCAAATTACAACTGACTGGTATTTTTTTACAGTAAAATTATCACAAGGATAAGGATTATAAACATGATTTCTTACAGTGGTGTTAAATAAATAAAGCAGCTTTAACATTTTGCTACCTCTTTGTATTTCACTGGGGGAAAAGTCATGTGACGTGAGTGTGGGCAGAAATTGAAAGAATTTGCATTTTAAGAGATGATCTGTAGAAGGTCTATTTGATTGGACAGACCAAATTGAGAAAAGCTTTGAATGTCTGATTTCATGGAAACATTTCTTCTCAACCTGTTGGACACAGAGCTGGAGAAGATTATTCTGGGACAGCTGTCCTCTCGTATGGCGCCAGCTCTAAATCATTCGTCTGTCATTGGCCAGATTCTTGGATAGAGTCACAAAGTCCGGTTTGGATATAAGAATGTTATTTAAACATTTGTTAATTCTGTAATGTTTTTAAAATGTTCCACTAACAACTCAGGAATAACGTTTTAGGCATACATGGTATATAACACTAAAAATACATTCTACTAATGCTACTGCAGGAACGTTTTAGTAACTGATGTTCTCAGAACCTGATGTTCTGAGAATGATACTCAATGTTCTGAGAATGATACTCAATGTTCTGAGAATGATACTCAATTTTCTGAGAATGTTCCATGTTAGCTGGGTCATCATCAACACTACAGAAAAGCTCAGACGACAATGATGTTTGCACAGAGACGTGAAGGTGCTCTTCTGCTGAGGAACTTACATTGCTACGAGACAGCTGAAGGCTGTTTGGGGAGAGATTGTTTTAAGTTCTCTGACTGGAGATAAGCTGAAGGCCTTTGTTTATGTCTGAAAGCGTAATGGAATTCTCCGGAAAGATTACCAGGACACAGAAAGCAGATATTTTTCCCCATCAGACATGTCAGCATGTCAGCTGAAAACAAACTGCTGAATGTCCTACTTTTGACTTTCACAACTTTTTCATTTCTCACTGTATTGTTTAATTAATTGAGGTTACCAACGTAGACAGTTCAAAAGCAGACGAGACGTTTGGTAACAGAGCGCCATCCGAACACTGACAGCCTGATTCCCAAGATTCCTCATAAAACATTCCAGGTGGAGATCTGTATGGGATTTAGCATACCTCAGTATCACAGCTCAGCTAACAGTGAACATGCTCAAAACATTGACTAATGTTTTCTAGAAGTTCTCTCAAAGTTATCAAAAATGTTCTTGCAGTAACAGGTAGAACTTTTTTAACATTGTATATCATATATCAAAAACATTATTCTTAGGTTGTTAGTAAAATGAGTTTAAAAAAGTTTAAATAATGTTTTTATAACCAAGCAATAACATTAATACAACTAAAAACCTGCATGTTTTGAGCCTTGCAAGAATTTTCAAAATAACATTTTTGTTACTTAATTGAAACGTTAGGAAACATTCTAACAACCATAAATTGTTAGCTGGGTGGTTACATGATAAAGTGATTCATATTTTATAGACCTACAGCTGTATGGGAAACTTCTCTCCTCTCAAATTCTAGTGTGCAAGAAAATCTGACCTTTGTACAAGTTGTCTACATGGTCAACATCACAATGTGTCTGTATTTGATCATCAAGCTACAAAGAACAGGCTACACGTGTAAGAATTTTACTTTTAAATGAACTTCTTAATCATGCGAAGTCACAATGCAAAAGATTTTAATGTCTCCCAAAAATAATGTTACATTTATACACCACACAGATAAGAGTTGTGTAACGTAGCCCTTAATCCACCAGGAAAGCGTCTCATAGAAAGACTTCAAGTAATGTTAATTTGGTTGCTGAGTTAATACGTAGCCTTTCTGCAATTGTGTTTTATTAAGCGGTTGTCAAACGCTCCAGGCATTAGCCGATATCTGCTAAAAACGCCGCAGTACTGTTTTAAATCGAGCTCATAACAAACCCAAACTCCTTTTGTGACTTTTGTCACCTTTGTGTCAAAAAGGCACACAACTCAAGAGAGGAGAACCCAAGTCGAGACGCCCATCTGCATTCAAGCGCCTCTCTAACTCTAAGAGCCGTATTTCATCTCTAATTGCTAATTCTGCCATAAACAAGATAGCTAGTGAGAAATGCAAATGATTTGTATTGCGCATCTCATTACAGACACGGCAACGACTCTTTAACACTGATAACGGAACGATTCTCTTCCTCGACTTCCAGAAGAATAGCTTCAGCAGAAAGCAATTTGCACACTGAATTTTCATGTTTAATGCCCGCGGTGGTTTTAATCACACTCGGCATTAACAAATCTTTTAATTACCGGTTGTCAACAACTGCGTTTTGAATTATTTCTGTAGCTAAATGTGCGGCTTTTCTATGCGGTGCCTTTAATCTCCAAGCAGGGGAAAACTGGAGGGTTAGACAAACTTGTTTTTGCCAACAATGAAATGATGAAATAAGAAAAATAAAACTAGTGAGAAAAGACATCTTATAAACAGATTCCATCCTATCAAAAACAAAAAAACAATTATTTTAATAATTTGGGGTGAACTGTTTCTTTAAAAATATCATGTTGAATTATTATATGTATGAGACATACAACCATAACCTGAATTTTTTAACAATTTATCGAACCCAGAGAGTTATGAAGTCCAGTACATGATATCAATCTGTAACACTACTTTTCTTAACACACAGTTTTTCATCTTTCAGGTGCTTATCTTTAGCGAGAAAACCACTCGTCTCTGAAGACTTATACTGCTGATTTGACAACATGTCACCCGAGGCTGATCCCAGAACAGGGTAGAGGCTGACTCAGGCTTTTAACTGATGCACTTAGATAGACAAGAGTCTGATCTCAGCGCAGCAGCTGGGAGTTTCCAGTGCCAGCATCATTTATCACCCGGTGCTTTGAAGCCACTGCTCTGCTCTGCAGCTCCTTCACCATCAGACTGTCAGGATTCATTCAGCAGCCACTTAACTGTCACGAAATGCATCACTCATGGAAAACTGCAAGTTTTATACGGCATTGCACGGCGATATGTGCAGTTATCTGTTGTATCCTAGCTAACAATTTTAGGTTGTAAGAACATTTCTATAAACGATAAACTAAACTTTTTTAAATTAAAAATGTTATTTTGCAAGTTCTAGGACTGCCCAAAATGTAAAGTTTTCAGACACTGTATTAACATTATTGCTTGGTTATAAGAACATTATTCAAACATTTTGTAATTCTGTAACTTTTTAAAAAATTCCACTAATGTTTTTGATGTATAATGTATGATATACAACGCTAAAATGTTTTCCTTATGTTACCGCAAAAATGTTTTTTTCAACTTAGAGAATTTTTAGAGACTGTTAGGCAACGTTCTGAGAACGTACCCTGTTAGCTGGGTGATGACTGGGCGATGGAACAACCCTGGAATTCATGCAAAAAAAGACAGAGAGATGAGTAGAAATGGTAATCGGGGACATGCTGGGCATTTGTGGGCCGTTTGAAGCCCAGAATGGTGCTCTCCAAAGAGGGCGAGTAAGTCAGGTTGACAGGCGTTCCTCCAGGGATAAATGAAAAAAAAACACTAAAGACAGCCAAGTTGTCCTTCAACTCGCACATAAAACATTCATACCCGAGCAATGCACATTAACAATGTCTAAAATCAACAATATTCGCTCTATTTCAGAAAAGAGAAGATCTGCTTCTCCACAATCAGAAATAAAACATAAGGCCATGAATAAATAATGTGCTTCAACTCCATATTTGGATCATCTCACATAATAAACGGACAGCAAAGCAATCACACGTCTCCAAGAAGAGCAATCTGGCTTCAGACTCAGATAAGAGCAGAGGAAGGATGTTTTCAACAAGTTTAATCATGTTATTATACACACGGTTAGAGCCCATTTCTGAATGGGCAGACCCAGTTAACAGGGAATAAGCTGAGACCCAGCTTCTCAGAATGTTGGCTAACATTAAACAATGTTCTTGCAGTAACGTTTGTTGAACTTTAACATTATATGTCATAGATATCAAAAGTTATAAGTTGTTACTTAATGGAAACGTTCTCACAACCTAAAGTTGTCAGCTGGAGAGAGAATAAGACAAATGATGTTCAAATGAAGTTTTCTTCAAAACTCACTAGACTGACAATACTGGTCTGTATGAATTTATAAACCCTCTGAATATTTCAATTAGCTAGAAAAATGAGTAGATACAGGACAGAGATGTGAGAACAGTTCAACAGAACAGTTCAATAGGGTGTGGCATGACTTAAGATTGCCTTAATCAGACTAGCTGTGTTTCAAAATGATCCTACAAACACTTCCGCCCAAATCCGCTCCTTAGGACCTGCAAAGTTCAGTTCCAAAACCTTTTCTTGTGCATCTGAAATGTTCAAGTAACCCTGAAAACCTTCATTAGCTGGTTCAGGAGTGTTTGATTATGGTTGGGAGCTAAACTCTGCAGGGCCGTTCACTTTAGTAGCAAAATTTCAGAGCCACAATTCTGTGGAAATCCTTCACAGAACAGCAGAAGCTGTAAGAAAAAGTAAACTTGTTATTATTGTTATTATTTTTAAATTTAAAAAGGACATTTGTGTGTGGTGTTTCGACATACACATACCTGTGACCATATCATATCTGGATGTGGATAACGTAGTTCAGTACACTCTTAAAAAATAAAGGTTCCTAAAAGGTTCTTCATAGTGATGCTACAGAAGAACTATTTTGGGTTCCTCAAAGAACCTTTCAGTCAAAGGTTCTTAAAACAGCCACTTTCTTACCTTTTTAGTGTAAAAAACTTTTTATCCACTACAAACAACCTTCAGTGAAACAGAAAAGTTCTATGAATGTAAAAGGTTCTGTATGGAACTATACAGTCAAAAATGGTTCTTCAATGGCATGGCGAAGCAACTTTTTTTTTAAATGTAGGAAAGCTGAATTCAGCTGAATTCTGTTCCCAGTCACCCACAGCCAAAAACTTCAGACTCTGGAAAGAGAGAGAGAGAGAGAGAGAGAGAGAGAGAGGGAGGTGTCAGCAGAGAGGTGAGAGAGGGAGACAGAGTTGCTGTTGAAAGTCAAGCTGGTGAGGGGCCAAAATCAGCGTCTCACCCACGTCAAATCTGTCGAGGAGCCACTCGCACTAACTGTGGAGGAACACAGATGCTGCGCTCTTCTGGTGAGTCAATGGTCCACTTCACGACAGCCAGACTGACTCAATCCAGGCAGAACTGTGGCCCGATGTTCCCATGAGGTCACCCGCCGGGTCACATCAAACTTTTCTGCTCGGGCAATGTGAGTCACCAACTGCAAACATACATGTCTGAAACTGACAGCAGATGCTTGAATTTGCTAAAGCTACATGTAAATGGTTCTGAACAATTTTGTAGGCACGTGGTGGTGCTCATACAGGTGGCGTGGGTTCAAATCTGGCTTGCAACATGCTTTAATCTCTACTATCCTGCTATTTTCAAAATAAACCAAAAACAATTTCAGTCAATCAATACATTTTTAAGACCTCTAATTAGATTATACGTTTATGAACGCCAATCTGTAACCTGTGGATTGCTATGACGAACGCTCTCCAAAATGATACAATTCACCAAGATGCTCATAAATTCAGAGAACAGCGTTTCCCAGGCTGCAATCCATCTCTGTTCATCGGCGCATTACGCACACATGCAGTATGCATGCACGGAATTGTCTCGCATTAAATCAGCTTACAGTAAAACAGGATCGCATTTAGCAGCGAACATACACATGCAGTATTATACACACTATCACAAACATATTACAGACACAAGTGCTGAAGGTAAGTGTGTGTGTGTGTGTTGTCTAAAACTGCCCCCAAAAGATTTGAAAGAAAAAAGAAATCCTTTCTATTCATTAAGTGCTTCTGACACAAAAACAGGAACAAAACTCGTGTCTTTAGGGCATTTTGTAAAACAATAATTTACATTTGTTTATTTTCATGTTAAGTATGCCAAGAACTATAAAGACCACAATTAATTCAAAACAGCTTTTAGTGTTTCTCAGAGGTCACAGAACAGGGCCAAACGCTTAGCCATTTGTATCTTACAGGGCGGGACTTAATTTAACGCATCTGGAGTTTGGATTGGACTGTACAAATGTGGGCGTGTGCAGTGCATTGTGGGGGGATTTATTCACCGTCTGCAACCCCTCATGCACACATGCAACGCTCTCCCTAAAAAGACCTAAAAAGAAAACTAAAAAGAAAAAAGTTGTACATTTTGATGTGATACCATAAACATTTGTTTATATTGTTATAACGTACAGTAAAGAATCATTCAAAACAGCCTTTTTTTAACGTCATACTGACTTAAATGAAATTGTACATCTTAAAGAACTTTATATATTAATGTATATTTGCATTAAATGCACTTTTTTAAATAAACAAAGACATGCGATGGATAACACCAGAACCAGTATAGAAGCGACAAATATTTACTTGTGATTGGAGCGCTGTAGTTTTAACATAATGAAGCTAAACATTGTGCATATAAACTCTCCAGAGATCTGAAAATCACCTTGCTGGATTGTTTAATTTGCGTTCATAGTTGTTATTGTAGCAGTAGTTCAGCGTTCGTAAGCGCAGTACCCTTCTCTTTGTACATGCAATCACATGGTCTTCCCCTGAGAAAAGCTTTACCTTACAAACCGAATAACTCTCCTCTTTCACACATGCTGAGAAGAGCGTTTCCCAGCCAGCATGTATACATTTCAAAAAGAAAAGCTATAGGCTATATAAGAGAAAAGGGGGAATATAATGAGAATTCTGCTTTGTGAGTGCCGGTCCCCACCATCAAAAGCATTTCTCTATGGGATAACACAATTGTACATGCACGCACACACACACACACATCCTCAGGTAAGAGGATTCTGTGGAGGAGACTCCATTAGGAATAACACATTCAGGTTTTCAAAAAGATCTGACGAGCATTAGAGGTCTCCTAAAGCTTCCAGGCTACAACTTTCAGGTGATACTCAAACATTCAAATGAACAGCTTTGAAAACGCTATAGCTCAGCTGTCAGAGTGGATGAGAGTGTTTTAAAAGTTCCCAGTCGTAAAGGTCTGCTCTCAATTCTTTCTCATCAAATGCCGTGTCCTCATTTGACAGTTTTAAAACTATTGCTAACAGTAAACTCTGGCTTATCGTACTGTAACTATTTTATTGTATTATTTCATTTTCACTGTTTTCTATTTCCTGTTAAAGTAAATCAACTTTTTAAATAACTATGACAAATGGAAGGTGCTAGGAAGCTGGCCTAGCTAACAACTTTAGGTCGTAAAAACATTTCGACAAGTAAAAGGTGATTAAAGTTAAAAAGGTTATTCTGAAAGTTATAACATTTTTAGTTCAAACATTTTTTTTAACATTTTTTTACTTTTTGAAACCTTCCACTAACAATTTAAAAACAACACTATAATATATCATTTTAAAAACGTTCTACTAACGTTGCTACCAGAGCTTTTTTGATAACTTTGAGAGAACTGTTAGAGAACACTAGGCAACGTTCTGAGAACATTGGTGGTTTTGCAGTTAACACACAAGCTCCCTCAGGCAGGTCCCTCAGTGACTTTTCAAGATTCGTGAAAAACCTGGAAATATCAGGGATGCTTACCAAGCCCTGCTAACACTATCAGTGATTTGTCAAACGAATCAACGGCTTTCTTACATAATTAACTTTCTCTTCGATTACTTGACAAACTTGGAGCTCTAAAGCTCGCATGTTCGCACCTGAAGCGTGAGAGCGCGGGCGAGATGACGTGGTGAGGTGGCGGCATCTATTTTCTCTTAGGTGGCTGGAGAAGCTAAAAGTGAAAATATAAACAATAACAATCGTGACAGGAAGGCGGGCGGGATTGTGACGGTTTCCAGAGCGTCCGTTTGAGTCCCTGTGAGCATTAGTGGCTAAAGCTAGTGCTGAGAGAAGACATCACTTCCTGGAGAGTTTAAAATGTAAACTTAGACTCGCTCTCCTGTGTTTCAACATGAAATCGAGGCACTGCATGGCTGGGTGTCGATGTTTACACACCAGTCACTTTTTATTTTTTTTCCGCTTGCATTGTTGAAGGGGTGCTACCTGATCTACTCTATGCTATTACCAGAGTCCTAGCTTAAAGGTAGAAATGATTCTACCCAGCTAACAATCTTAGATTGTAAGAACGTTTCCATTAGGTTACAAAAAAAAGGTTAATAATGTTGTTTTGAATTTTCTAATGCCCCCTTTTTTAACGTTCAGATAACTTTTAGAGGACATCAGCCAACGTTCTGATAATGTGGCCTGTCAGCTGGATGCCACATATAAAAATTAGCAAATGCAATAAATAAAGCTTACATCTGACATAGTTTGGAAACATTTGTTAGGGCTAGATTTAAAAAATGACGAACCAGATTTGAACTCGGGTCGCCTACACAACCGGCCAGTCATCAGGCCCCATCCTGTGTAACTCTTTATTGAAAAAAGACAAAGGGCCTGGCACAGCGTGCAGTCAGGAGCCCCAGAATATCTATCCACAGCTCTGCCCCTAACAGAGAGACTGAAAGCAGGACAGAAAGAGTTAGCATGCGATAACTCATGCCAGGCTAATTAGGAAACAGTTTATCTCATTGTGTGGCTTGGAGCATCTCTTCAGTGGCTGCTCTCCAGAGATAATGGCTGTTCGGGATGGCAATGGTAAAGTGGAATGGGTTTCAGTTTTACCGTCATTATGCTGAGTTGCCTTAGAGATGATACTGTCTTTCCCTTCCGTGTTTCGCAGCCAACAGCCAACTTATACAAACAAGCAATTAAAACAATAGGAGCTCCTCATTGTCACACTTGGCAGGGAAATGGTGAGTGACGGGTTTTAATGAACAGTAAAGTGACGTTGAGGAGTGCCAGTGTGGGCGTGAGGACACCGAATCTGAAGTCGACGTCTACACAGAGTTTACACTGCATTACAAACAGTGCTGCAGCCAACAGACGAGGGAAACCACACTGCTGAGAACGTAATTCTCACACCAGATGACCAACGACCCAGCTAACAATTTTAGATTGTCAGAACGCTTCCCCAGTGTTTTCATTAAGTAACAAAAATGTTTATTTAAAAGTTCTAAGAACATTCACAAGAACATTGCTTGGTTACAAGAAGGTTATTAAAACTTTTTAAATTCTGTAACTTTTTAATCCTTTCCACTAACAACTTGTTAGTGTTAACAACTTGTCAAAAAATGTTTTGATATGATCTATACGGTTAAAAACCGTACTACGGTTACTGCAAGATAACGTTAAGATAACTTTTTTTAAACAGAATGTTAGCCGACGTTCTGAGAACGATCCCTATTAGCTGGGGAGAATTTGTGTCATTGTATTTTTTCTAATTCTAATTCAGCTAAACAATGTAAATGTTGAGTGGTTTCATACAAAAAAAACCTATTGTATGGAATATATAACGACTGTGTTTGTATTGTTGCGATAAACATTTCTGGTCTTACTGGCATTTAAACAAGCACTGACGTCTGTATTTTCACAACAGCCAAATTTAAATGTACGCCGTACTTACGGCCAAAGCACTGCTGCCTGTCAATGAAGGACAATAAATCATATCAAATCACGTCTCTATGGGCGACAGCCCACAGTACTTGAGTTCATATCCTTAAGTGAACTCGAATCAATAAAACCAAAGCCGTTCGCCCCTCCACCAGCATTTAAAAAAACCACACGATGTCTACCTGCATTAGACAAAGAAAGCCATCAGGCCTTCTCCCAGATCCTGTCCTTATCCCCGGACACACACACATCCCGTCTAAAGCCTTCCAGACAAAATCAATATCCGGAGACAGCCAAAGGTAGGAACACTCGCTGGCTCTTGCCTCTACTCTTCCTACACCTGAGTCATTACAATCAACCCCAACGCAATCAGCAAGGCAAAGTCATCGCGGTACATCTGGCCGGTGTGACGCAGCCGCCCCCCACCTCCCTGCTTCCGCTGTTAATTGCACACTTGGTCGGCTTCCAGAAAAGATGTCTGACGAAATGACCCTTTATGATGAAATACAGCTCTGCAGTTACGGATGCCTTCTATCCGCTAAAGCCTATCAAACCGCATTTGCGATTAAGTTCTGTGAAATAATTAATTGGGGGAAAGCGTGGGAGGACGTTAAGAAGGGCTCGCGTCCGAGCTGAGGCATGCTGGGATATGTGCTCAGCACATTTAGCTGTGGAGTTTGTAGAGGCGTGTTTGATTTCAGCAGGTTCTCTCATTCAAATGTTTGTGTCTACTATACACACAATCATCATTAGTGACAACACTAGTGACAATAAAGCACTGGAAAATTAAAAGGTACGTGAAATAATATGAAATAAAAATAATGTAAAAGAACATTAAATAAATGTGATTTTATCAATCTTTTGTCATTAATATATATATATATATATATATTGTTTTATTATTATTATTATTCAAACTCTAAAAGGTTAATACTGACTCTTAATAAAGCTTCTGGTCCTAAAAAGAGGATCTGTAACTTTATTTCCAAATCTTACAAATTGTGCTACCCAGCTAACAGGAAATGTTCTCTGGACGTTGAGAGTATTAATTAACTTTTCAACAAACACTGTTCCATTAGAACATTTTTTTAACATTCCTATAACATTTATAATAACGTTTTTGTTATTTAATGGAAACGATAGGGAAACGTTCTTGCACCCTAAAGCTGTGAATTAGGCTTGATAGGAAGTGTGACTTTTCACAGGTGTTAATAGAGTATTCTCACCACTGAACACTTCACAAACGTGTTGCACTCGAGTGTGGGTGAACAACTGTTTACCCGCGTGGCAGATCTCCGCACAGCTCTGCTCTGTTAGAAACAGCCTGATGCTGGAGATGAAGACAGTGGATGCTGAGCTGTGACAGCGATGAGAGACACGGGGACAGGTGCGCTGTGTCGTACCTGAGCACCACACAGCCAAACAGATGGTGTTGTTTATTGCTGCTAAGCAGTTGTGCACCCCACCTTTCAAACAGAAGAGATAATTACAGATTTGAAGAAGGGTTCCTCACGCTCAAGATAAAAACTCTTGTAACATGCTAAATTACACACAGAATAAGACTGGCTCATACAGAAACAGTTTACAAACCAAAAACATTCTTATAACCAAACAATAACGTTAATGTCTTAAAAACAAGAACATTCAAAATATATATTTTTTTGTTACCTAATGGAAACTTCAGGGAAACGCTCTTACCTAAAATTGTTAGCTGGGGTTCAGATTTTCGAACTAAACTTCTGGATGGAAAACAGCAGTGATGAGCTTTTCACTGAAGATATGAAATAGAATTGGATCAGGAAATATAAGAACAACGTTTAATCTTCCCATTCCCTGACGGATACGAGCAAACAAAGCCGGCGACAGACACAGACAGGAGAAGTGCTTAGTCAGATATTGGGGGTTCGATTTTTTCCCTGTTGTGGCGACAGGCTGAGGAAATGTTTGCAGGCCTCAGCTATTCTTTCAGTGGTGTTACAACTCAGAACAAAACTACAGGAGCATTACTGAACCGCAACAGAAACACCTCTGACAAGATGGGATTTTATATTGCTTTGACTGACGTTTAAAAACACACAAAGGAAACTGTGCTTGCTTTGAGAGGATTCTTGCAATAGTTTAAGCTCTATCTGCACACTACAGTGTTCGTAAGAACTGTGATGTCATTGCGATCATTGCGATAAGGCTTTGACCACTTCCTGTTTATTGCCTCTAGAGAAAGCTAGTTTTATCCAAGGTTTTACTGAGGTTTAATCAGCCAATTTTTTGTGTTTGTTTGTTTGTGTTTGTTGAGTCTATTTCAAATAAAATCATTAAAGTTGCAATCTGTAACTTTTGCCTCTCTACCGCCATCTCTGTCTGAAACTAAAAATTCCAGGTTGCTTTACATTCTTTTCCTTGCGTATGTTACATTATGTAAGCTCAAATTATAATTCGTTATTATATTCTTGCAGTTGTGAATCAGGGTAAGGTAAAGAGATCGGTCTGAACACTGATCTGTCATGTACTTACTCAATAACTGATTTTTATTCATTTTTAATCCAAAAAGTTACAGATTGCAGCTTGGAAGGTAAATCTGAAACGTTATGTTTGAATTAAACAAAACAATAAATTGCAAATAAATTATTTTTGCTTAAAGACAATTAAACCATTTTTAAGAGGCCATTTTTCACATCGTGACACCATATTCTTTATGCAAAATATCCATATATATTTTCCTTTGGAATTTGAGGAATCTTGGGAAAGTTTAAGTTGGCTGTCTGCAGACTACAGAATGAGAACTAGTGGAGCTGATCTTCTTCTGAAGACTTGTGCTCACATCCGTGACACTGCTAGCATGCTAGTCACTTGTCACCTGTGGACTTATTGTTGCGAGACCCAGAGGACTGTCTGTCCAGAATTTTGACATCTGTGAAAGCTTGAGGAAACCAGGAAGTTCTCTGCTGTGACCCAAATCCAGTCAGCTGTGAACTGTCTGACTGTCTGTACTGTATGCTAGCACAGAACATTAGCCTGATCAATCTTCAATTTCTGCACATCTTCTTCACATTCAAATGTGATTCATTTGTTTGACAGGTATTATGCTGGGCTGTTTAAAATCAGTTTATTTGCTTCGCTTCATGGCTTACTGAAGAACAATTTATTCCAACCATTTTACTCATTTTACCAATATCTTGCTTTATCTGAGCACTTATAGAGAACGTTAGCCAACATTCTAAGAACGTTCCTTGTAAGAACTTCCAAGGGGTCTCAAGCTAGCTTAAAATAATTCAAAACACAACAGAGCAAGAATTAAAGTAAGCTAAAACAACTAAAAACCACAATATTTCTTGATGTTTGGTTACTTTTTAACAAATATACTATATATAAATCGTAATAATATACGTCTTACAGATATAATCTTATACTTATAAATCTTTCTAGGTATGCCAGGCTCCAAAATAATTTATTGGGAGAAACTGTGTGTGGGAGGGGCCTTTAAATATTGAGAAAGAACTGAGATATGAACGAGATCTCATTTGTGATGTTTTTTACAGTACCTATAAAAATGATTACCCTATGACCTGGCCTAAACTCCACTCTTAAATCAGGTAAATTGACAAATCTGTGACAGCAGATAAGGTTGTGACTCACCTCAGAGGATCTGACCGGCGAGCTCTGAACAGCCGTCTGGTTTCTCTGCACCTCCAGCCCAGTGGCACCATGTCAAATCCATAAATAAAGCGAGTGGCAGTAAAACAGCGGGGAAAGTGATCCCTCCGCGGGCATTCTTTACCCTGGATGAGACAAGTCTGGAGCGCTCCATTCATTCATTATAGATGTGGCCCGCATCAGTGGCCCAGCTCGTACACGCTCCCCGGGGCCTCCGGAGCGAAATATTCACCTGCTGAAGTCCTGCAGGAAAAGTGAGGGAAAATGTGAAGAACATAGCGGTGAATCTCATAAAAACTGTGGAGAACATGTCAAATCTCATCCCAAAATTAAAATAATGTTAATTATATCCTAGTGAAATTAAAAATATTATTATTATTGTGTATGGTATATTGCAGTGTTTACTGTAAATGGTTTATCTGTGCATGTGATTTTTTTTATTTGTGTGCCCTCATAACCTTTAATTAAAAACATGAACCTCACCCTCAAAACGACATGTCTTCATGATGTATGTCTTACTTCAAGGGCGGAGCTGTATTGACTGTCCAATAGCCAGCCAGTTTTTATCCCTCCAACTTTCAATGATCCAATCAATACCCAAAAGATGAAATCAAGTCCCGGCCCACATTGTTTTTCTTATTCCAGATGCTGTTTCACTCAGATGTGTGTAACTGGCGGGAAAAGACCTTCACAACATCAGTTTCATAGTGACTTTAAAGAAAACAAAGCCTATTTTTAGGACAAGTCACAAAAATATTGTCACTATGGAAAAAATAGTATAACTAAAGATGTTCCCTCCCAAAAATCCGATTGCAGTTTTGTGTCTGAGGCTTAACTGTAATACCATCTTGTGGAAGTTTTATTTGTGATACTTATTATTTTAAACAGTAACGTGACATGTTTTTTACAGGCTTATAAACACCACATACACAAAGAAAGAACACGTTTGAATAACTCAACAGCTCTGTCTGTGTCACGGCTACAATGGCTGTTAGCCGCGTCGTCTCTATCATACCCTCACAATCTCGAATTCTGACGACCCAGGCCAGCCATCTCGCACCTCACTCCCGGGCAAGAGCCCACACCACTGACCAGATTCAGACACTTAGACGGGGGTATTTTTGGCACAGAGTGTCAACGTGACGGTGCTCACTGGTTGGCCGGACTCCATTTGCGAATAACGGCAGGAATATGTGGATATACAGGAGGGTGTTAAAAACAGCAGGTGATGGAGTGACTAATGTTGCGGGATGGTAAAATCAGCCACAGAGAGACACATTGTCCTGCCTTCCTCATACTCCTCCTCTTCCTTATCAAGTACACACATATTTATAGACCCACACGGCACTCAGACTCATTGTGTGGCGTGACGGAGCATGACAGTGACCGCCCACCTTTACAATAGCCTTGCTTCCTATGTATTTTTCTCTAAAGTAAGGTTTTTAAACTCCTGAGTCCACCCTTGAACTAGAACAACCAGATGAATCACAACGTTATAAAGTTTCTTTTGAGGCAATTGTTTGAAATACAAAACAACCGTGTGCTTAAAGTGAGCGTAAAATGGAAGTTGTGACGGTCTTTTCCCTACGGTGACACATATCGGAGTAAAACAGCTTCTGGAATCAGAAAAAAATATCAGGGCGGGACTTGATTTTGTTCTTTGGGATTTGATTGGATTGTTGGAAGTTGGAGGGACAGAAACAGCTTAGCCATTGGACAGTCAATATAGTCCCGCCCTCAGGAACAGACAAACGTCATGGAGAGAAGAGATTTGTTCTCTCCATGACGTTGTTTTGTGGGGGAGGTTAATGTTATTGATTTTTATTTAGTTAAATAATACTTAGATTTGATAGGATGACAATAAGATCATTGGTAAGGAGATTTGATTTGAGCAGTGATGCTTTGATACGGGAGCCACTCACTCGTGCGTTGTGCGCGTCAGGCCGGATTTAAACACACAAATGCTGAATGCAATACCAGAAGAGGACGCACTTTGTTGCGTGGAAAATGACACGCTTGCAACAAAAAGCATGCTTATGAAATTGTATCCTGTGCAGTTGCTATGGCAGCAGAATGTCATTTGAGACATTATAGCACATAAACACACAACATCATAAAAGACATTTAGCGAACATCTTCCAGCTTTAGTTATGCTTTGATGGGTAACATGTCGTACACCATTTGCACTGAATGTGGTTCCCGAGCCATAATGACATTGAGCGAATGCAGACACACCTAGTAACCATGCAGAACATTATAGCAACCACCTAGCAACCTACAGAACACCTTGGAAAACACAATGCAATGCCCTAAAAATCACTCGGACAAAACTACCCAAAACATCTAACCAAGCATCGCTCACATTTTGTCCACAACAATGCATATAGCATATATATAATCTACTATTAAAAAATAAATATATATATATAATCTACTATTAAAAACTTAATTCTAAACAGATACAAACCAGATTAAAAGCATCCTCAACAGACGCAGCGTGCTTTTAAGGTTTAAACAAAAGTTTAATGATGTACTTAAGTTTTATTCATTTCCAGGGCTAATAGTCTGAAATACTGTATCTGTCTGAGTCTGGCCTTGAGGAGCCTAAAATCCACTTCATCTGTCGCTCTGAACGAACGACAAAACCAACAATCAGTTTGATGCAGCGCACAGTAACTCACGTCAGTAAATGAAACGCGAATCAATTATTGCCACCACGGCGTCTTTATACTCCAGTCAAAACAAATCTGAAAGGTTTCCTCTGAAAAATAATGATTCTTTTCTTTGAAAGCGACATGGTGAAATGACGGGCGAAAACAAAAGTGAGAAAAAAGACTCCAAATTAATAGATCAAAGTCAGGAGAAGTCTCGTCGAGAGAGAAGCGCCCATGATGAGGGCAGCTTTGATCACCCGCCGATGAATTCTGACACAAATACACGCTCGGCGAGGAAGGGCGACCTGAAAGAACTGCAGAGAAAAACCAGAAAATAAGCTTTCATTTCTGAAATCTGCTTCTCCCAGTGGTTTAGTTCAACCTGTCTCCAACCTTAAAGGCAGCTGCTGTCGAAGCCGTCGTAACTCTGTTCCTCATATGAACTCACTGCTAGTTTTTTACTGTTTGTGCACTACAATATTCTGCATTTCGGACAATAAGATGCTAAAGGTTGCACGAGTCTTGTATGTTTACACTTAACCACTTTATTTGATTTGGTGAGCTACATTTGATCAATGACCGAATGTTAATACAGGGTTTGGTTAATTTTGTCCAGTTTTATAGAACAATGACTTAAATAAAGATCTGCTCTTTGTCCAAACATAACTTCAATAAGTCAATATAAACTAATGATAAACTTATAATGCTTCGATATTTAAGTGTATATTAAGTGTATTACTCACATTTTTTACATTGACAGAATTGTCTGCCGTTTCTTTCTGGTCTGCTAGTTCGAAAAACACCAGGTCGACAAGCATAGGAACCTAACGGAGCCCACTGATTCACGTTTACTGGCATATCATTAACATCAGACCTAGGTGACGACTCAGTCATACACAAAATTAACTGAAGTGTTTTCCAATCATTGTGTCTGAGTGGCACACAGTCTAAAAAGGCTTTTAGGAGCTCTATTTTGTATTAATTTTGTACACCCTCAATCAATTGCGAGAATAAATCACAGAGGAAAAGGACAATGGAGAAGAATTAGAGACCCACACTTGGTAGAGAAAGATAAAGGCCCATTCACCAGACTGACACACTGAGGAAAAGAAACCTGAACAAAATAAATAGGAGAAAGCATTTATTTTGCCTTCTGCCTCTCCTGACCTAACTCAACATAAAGAGCCAGGCCTATAGTGTTACAAATAATACAGCACGTATCATTTGTGTAGAATTTGACCTCAGAATGTCATTATTTACTCACCCTCGTCATTCACATTGCAGGATTGTCATTCTTTCTCTGGAACATTTTTGAGACAAATGAAACAGGATGTCGTGACCATATGTTTTGCAGCGGCAGTTTGGCGCTGATTATTTTTCATAAGGCAAATATGTAAACTATACATCATGATCTGGACGTATATCTTTTTAAAATGTAGGTTTAGTGTCCAAAACAGAAGTAACTCAACTGGAACCAAAACGCAACGTTGTGAAATGCGTTTGCCGGATGTGTGTCTTTGAAAAGCCGATATTTCTTGAAATAAGTTGAAATGAAGATAATCCTGCATGATTCACAGAATGAGTCATGAGACGCAGATGGTCTTCTGCTAGACGTTCCATGTTTCTCTTGGTGGACGGTATCACAGGTACTGAGCGTTGAGACACATCCCATCAGCGTTGGAGTATTTTAGAGCCCATCCAGACAGATTTACCTCCTTCCATCTGTCATCCAGTGATCGTCTCCAAAAACAACACAGAGAAAACGTAGCAAAGGTAAATAAACAACTGCAGGCAGGAGGTACTGCTGTATTTATTCAACGATGGGCGCGTTTTTACATGAGGGTCACAATAAAACTGTTTTTACTGGACCTTCATTTATTTTTGCTACTTTTTAAATTGCCTACCAGCTTTTATTGTTTATTGTTTTCCCCAGACCCCAAATCAGGACTGTACCACAGTATGATAGTCTTTACACAAACAGTATAAAACGCATCATCTGGAAAGTTTTGAAATCACATTTATTCGTTCAGAAACGAAAATGGTTCTGTTGTACGTTTATGAAAAATCGTTAGCCTATACGGTAAATAAAGACATTAAATAAAAAGAATGTGAAAACTGTGTTTGAGGGGAGTTTAGAAGTTCCCACAGTTGGGTTAGAAACAGTAAGTTAACTTTGAGCTTTAACAGTAACTGCTACTCAAGAGTCAATTCCCATCAAGTGTTTATTTATAGAATGAAGCACTGCGTTATGGGTAAGAGGCTAAGTCACATGTGACAGGTTAATTGACTGTGAGATGATGTTAATAAGGTTTTGGCAGTACTGTTAAAGTGGAGGAGACCTGAGGTGTGATTACAGTAAGAGACTCAGTGAGGGCCGTGCCAATAATAACCAGAAGATAATCCAGGGTCAACAAGCCAACGTTTCCTCAAGCACAGAGCGTAAAAATCACCCAAAAGCCCCGAGCTAAGACAACGCTAATTTATTACGTGTCAAAGAGACAAAGCTGAAAGGGGAGAAATTTTATAACTAGCCACAAAATGAAGAAAAGGTCAGCTGGGTTTCTGAAAGCCATTTTCGGTGAATGTAAGTGAGTTAAAACAAAAATAGCATAAAACTAATTCTTCAGCTTCTGAATTAAACAATGTAGTGAGGTCATGTGACAACAAAAACATTCATCAGAATTAAAAACATTTTGCTGGTTACGTTGGTGTCCGTGTTTACAATAAACACATTGCAGTTTCACAGTGGGCTAATATTGTGAAAATACCAAAAAGAAAAGAAATATCAATTCA
Source organism: Chromobotia macracanthus (assembly GCA_036877525.1). Lineage (NCBI taxonomy): Eukaryota > Metazoa > Chordata > Actinopteri > Cypriniformes > Botiidae > Chromobotia > Chromobotia macracanthus. The sequence goes on along the minus strand of JAZGTH010000033.1, from coordinate 1,859,335 downwards.
TAAGCATAAAGCAGGTAATACTGTAGCTAGATACGGTTATTGTGAAAATATTACGGCAGTTCACCGACCTCGTAAATTAGTGTCTAAATGCAAAAAAATTGTAATTCGTATTTCTAAAGATTTCTGAAGATAAATCCAGCTTATGTTTCTGTATGTAAACCGACAGTATGTTTAAAGACAGACGATTCATCTTAATGCAAATGTACATGAGACAGCATCTAACCTTCCATTACTGTATATACAGAAACAAAAACTCAAACTAGCTAGTCTAATTAGCAATCCTTCAACTACTGTACGCCAACAAGTATCGTTCGTTTAGTTAGCAACAAACTCGTTTATCTCAGAGGTAAGTGTACTCAACTCAGAAGAAGTTTCATTTGGCCTCTTCACTTTGACAACTGGTACGAGATTTAATCTGCGAAATCCCGGCTGACTAATAACGGCGTGGTCACAATGGTGCGACAATGGCCTGCCAGCGAGATATTCACAGAAGGATTAAAGGGCCTGACAGCTGTTGTACGGCCATTGAGGAGCTCTGTAGGGGCTACTGCTGATAGCCTCTGGCCCTCTGGAAAGATTAGCACCTGTACACTTATTATTCCATTATTCCTGCGATGAAATAGGTGCCGATTTCGTTTGCTAATCACAGCTCGTGTGCGCGTTAAAGTCCAATATGATTAAAGCTTTTCAGCTGAAGCTGGATGATATTACAAAGCTGCTGTTAAGAAAGGGCATGAGGTCACTGCAGGTATATGTGGTGAACACCAATGCTAAACGTACTCCTGCTATGCTAAACAAACTCCTATAATGCTAAACAAACCCTGTGAGGCTAATTTAGCCCCTGAAATGCTCATCAAACTCCTACAATGCTCTACAAACGCAAAGTGTAAGATTGTTTGACTCTGTATGTATGAATGTAACAGTGGGAGTGACTCTGATTGGCTTTAATTGTGAGGCCGTGGCTGGTTATCACACAGATACGATCAAATCTGATTTGTTGTTGTGTTTACACTGAACGAATCTAAACCTGATTCTAAATCTCATTTTGATTGACAGCGTGAAAAACAAAAACCACACTGAATATGATTCAGTCTTGAATTCAGTCAGATCTATTTCCATCTAATTTAGTCAGATCTGCTGTTTTAAATTCTGTTGTTTGGGATGAAGAGAAGAGGCGGTTTCCACTGAGCAGTTCTGCAGACACAAATGCTGCTGGAGTCAGGCTGAGATGTAACGCAGAGACAGAAGTGGAGTTTTAGGCACATGTTTACATGAGGAATTACCCTTCAGCATCTCAGACATTCAGCCTCCTTGAGGAAACAGGCAAACAGGTAAATTCCTGTAAGATTTCAAAACAAGTCAAACAAACAGATTTCACTGGCGCTGTAGCCATTTCCTCTTTCTACTGAGAATGATCACAAGCTTCCCAACTAAAAATTTTTGGTTGTAGGAACGTTTCTCAAATGTTTTCATTAAGTAATAAAAGGAATATAGGTATGTTCAAAACGTATGGTTTTTTAAATGTTTTTTAAATAGGTGTTAATTAATTTTTAATACATTAATACATTTTTTAATACTGTAACATTTTTAAACGATCCACTAACTACTTATGCATAAAGTATACTTGAGAACGTTTTGATGTTAGCTGGGCTGCTATTAGAAAGACTGTTTAATGTAACACAGGCAATATTTAGCCAAGCTCAGGAAAATCTATTGCTACATAAAGTTGTTAAACCTATAAATGTATAGAATGAACAGATTTATTTCCCATATCTCACTATGTTGCCATGGTGACCCTGCATCTTGACCTTTACTGGTGTCCCTTAATTTGATGATGACACCACATAAGCCAATAAGAGCGCAGTTTGAGAAAAGGACCAAACTTTATCCAATTTGGCCTAATTGGTCGGTCCGTACCGCAGAGCGATTTCACAGCGCCTTCCTGTCTGCCCGTCCTTACTGCTTCCCCCCCAAATGAAGTTACCCAATGTCAAATAGTTCAACATTATCAGCTTTTCTCCTTCTTCACTGAATTTTTCTGCTTGCGATGGACTTCCCATTAAGAATCAGTGACGACTCCATCACAGCATTTTCATTGGTTGAATCATTTGAATTTAATGTGATGTATCTTCTAAAAATGATGACAGAATTATATTTTGACTGGAAGCGACATTCTACATCTCAAGCTACGCTTATATTTGCATTTATGCATCTGACAGACACTTTTATCCAAATTGATTTACACTCCCTGAGAATCAAACCCACAACCTTTGTACTGCTAGAACGCTGCTCTAACAATTGAGCTACAGGAACATCAGTGCTCTGCGCTCATCTCCTTGGTGACCAAGTATCCTAAAGTTTGTGGAAAAAACATTTATTAGTGTGAATGACTGTTGGAAATGATGCCACAACTTGGGTAAAACATTCATAGACATACATATCATACATAAAATCATTTTCACACAATAAACATATTAAACATATTAAAATGGTTTATGCTGATTTTACTCTTTGTTGCCCTGGGCTGAAACTTGTGCAGATGCCAAACTCACTTCCCTCATGAGCCTGAAACAGCCTACAGCACAGGAAATGTCAAAAATAAATATTACAGTCACGCTTGTGTTACATAATGCAGCCTACATTAGGGGAGACACAATGATAATAAAATGATTAGCAGTACTAGTTTTGCATGAATGTATCTCAGAACATGGATTGTATTCCTCCAAATGCAAAGAATTCTGGGATATCTATGCCTATTTAAATTGTATTTAAAACTATATACTTACCTGGGCCATGTTTTGAGAAGTTGCTTACCTGAAGTCTCACAAAACATCATCCAGTGCTTCATGCTACAGATACGTCGACATTTCTTTACGTTTCTTTTGCTAGCACGCATGTCTCAGCTGCTGTCAAAAGAGGCAAACATTTTTGGCATGATGCAACCTCTGCACGTATTCATCTTTACTGTTTCTTTAAAAAGACGCTCTGTTTTTCCAGCAGAGTGATATTTTAGCAGCACTGATTTCTGAGTCGCACATTTAAATGAAATTATGAAATGGCTGCATTTCGATAAACCTTAATCACATCTGCACCACTGCAACAGCCTTGACACGTGAATTATATATAGATTCATCACTTTAATGTGTTCACTGTCAATTCAAAAAGCGCCAACTTATTTTCCGAGTTATTATCCAGCTACGATGGTGAGAAATTAATTTTAATGTCAGTCAGACGTAATTTTATAAATGGATTCCTTTAGAATTTTCCTGCTGGAGTAACAAATAAGTGTTATACAACAAAGTGATAAAAAACTGCACTGTGATAAAGGCCAACCTAACAAACAATTAACATATCACAAAAGAAAATAACATTTCAAAAATAGTATTTTGCATTGTAATATAAAGAATATTTTCAGGACTATTATATGAATTGCTGTGACATTATTTCCATGACAATGAAGCGCATTCTCTCCCCAAAATGTTTTACAACATTTTCACAACATTTTATACAATTTTACAAGCTTATAATCATGAATCTTGTCCCTATGATATCAAACTTTTAGTCTTGGTTCAGACACTAACTTAAGATACTGGAAGGATATCCGTCCAGCCAGCACAAAAGGATTCTGGGAGCTGCTGTGGCCAATACAATGCACCATGAATTACACCCCCTCCATTTTCCGATAGCTCTCGCTACATTTCCAGCCCTCCCAGCGAGAACTCGTGTCTGTGACATTGATTTTGTGCTCATCGGAGGAGAAAGTGAACAGGTCGGGATGGTAAGGATTATTTCACGGTGTCCGCATTGAGCCAGATGGTGTACAAACTGCACAAGAGATGATGCGTGGGATATGTTGAAGCGCACAGGTCACTGCGCACATCTCTCCGTTTCAACATTGATTCTGGAAGAAGGTATATTGGATTAGTTATCCGAGGGTCTCTCATATACTGTGAGAAAGCACAAAATTCAGCAAAGAACTGCCTTCATCTCCAGCTAATAGGGAACATTTTCAGAACGTTGGCTAATGTTCTCTAAAAAGTTCTTTAAAAGTTTTTAAAAAATGTTCTTGCAGTAACAGTAGTGTAACTTTTCTCAGTGTTATATATCATCACATCTGCTGGTCTGCTGTATTTGAACAAACCTAAAGTGGACTTAAGCTGGTTTAAGATGGTCTAGCTGGTCAAGCTGTGTTAAGCTTATCTAGTTGCTCTCCAAGACTGACCAGATGTAACCAGCTTGGCCAGTGTAGGAGACCAACCAACCACCAAAGCCTGAGTTAAAGTGTTTCTGTCTAACAGGTCTGTGCTAATGTTTTTAGAAAAACTCTCACATAAGACAGCAAATATTTTACTATGAATCCCCCGCCACCACCCCCATTCCTTACCATTTTGCGGTTACGCCCTTTCTTATAAATCTCTTTAAATCCCTACATTTCCATCCCAGAATTCATCTGTTTCGCACTGACTCAGCAGAAAGGCAATTATTCATGTTCTTAACCTGTTCCTCTGCATTCAGTAGAAAAACCTCTTTGTATCTTAGCCAATTTGAATAATTCAGCCAAGCAGGACATCATTTTCCCTCTTGTTTGAACTGGTGGTGTTTCTGCTAATCTAAGCTAATGAAGTAAAGACCATCATTGTCGCTAATCTGGGTGAGGTCAGATGAATCACGCTCACGGTTGGGTTTGATGTATTTCCACAATTCCTCTAGTACAAAACTGTGAGCTGAAGAAAGCACACATTACTACTGAGTAGACTATGTAGTGCATTTCAAATCAAGTTACTTTTGTTTAACACTTTTCATGAAAAGATGTTATGAAGAAGACATTAAAGTGCGATGTTGTAAATGTCTGTAAGAGTCCCTGATGAGAAGTTTCAGTGGAAAGCCTACTAGGTTCCTCTAACGGAAACTAAATCGGCTTCAGTTTCCCCTAGACTTCTGTTTGACCAACACTGGAAACCTGGCACACATTTGGCCTGACATTTTGAAGACACCACGACAGGAGACATTTGTGCCCCCATCGCTCTAATTTTGAGTTGAAACCTCCTCATGGCTTTAGATCAATACCAAACTGTCTTTTTACACAATCAACCAATGGCAGGTGAACTACCAAGTTGCTGGAGTTTACCCTTGAGGTCTCCAGAAATCGAGCCAGCAGCTAATGATGATATCGGATACCTGACGGCTGCCTGGCCTTGGGGCACGCTCACTTCCTGTTCCACTGCACAGCTAATTATTTGTGGACACAATGGCAATTCTGGTGACCTTGGGTGACATGAGGGCAAAACAGGAAAAACTAACACGCCCCAGCTGACATCAGATTGACCGCAGCCACTTTTCGATTTTTATGTAATTTTACTGTACAAATGTCTGCATTACAACAAAGACCAGATTTCTATAATGGAAGATTTCCAACCAGCTCACAAAACTCAATGATGGAACTGCAGGAAGTTTGTGAGATTGTGAAATTAAAAACTAAGAACTATTTTCATTCTTATACATTTTTCAAGTGTGAACATTTTACCCCGATCTTAATATAAGCTAAATAAAAAATAAAATGTATTTAAATGAAAAACAAATCAAAGTAATGCTAAAATAATGCTAAAACGTGCTGTATTAATATGAAGGAATTTCCCATTTTGATTTCTCACAAATGTTGTACTTGTATTTTGAATATTGTGCTGCGTTGTTTTCAAGTTAAAGGAAATGTTTGTAAAATTAATGGATAATGTCCTGGCAGAAGGTCTACGTTTTACGTTTTTTTTTACAGTGTAAACTCTGATCTTATATACAAATACATATTAAAATAATGTTTTATTTTATGTGATAAAAGGTGAGAACATCAAGCAAATAATTTTGTTCTTCACACACACTTTCCACATCCAGCGCTAGTCCTTACCACGCTGCCTTTAAAAATCATAAGGCATAAATAAGATATTCAGTTGGAGGGCAGGATAATTGTATATTGATTGTAAATAATGGAGTAAACCCTGCGTGTACATCAGAATAAAAAGACCACAGCAGCAGTTTTGCAGGCATGGGGGGCCTGAGGCCTTTGGTCATGAAGGAGACAGCGCAGCAGTCCTTTCACAAAAAACTATTATGTTATCCCAGCATGCCATTCTGCAAAGAGAAGCAGTTATTATCCAGCATCACGCCGCATGAAAAGAACAAAGTCTTCCCCAGCTAACAATTTTAGGTTGCAAGAACGTTAATGTTACATCTCCATTAAGCAACAAAAACGTTAAAAATGTTATTTTGAAAGTTTCAAAACATCTATGTTTTTAGTCATTGTGTTAACATTATCACTTGGTTATAAGAACGTTATTTAAACATTTATTCCATAATGTTTTATAAAACGTTCCTCTAAAAACTTAAAAATAACATTTTTGATATATAATATATAACATCAAAAAGTTGTACTAAAGCTACTGCAAGAATGTTTTTGATAACTTTGAGAGACCTTTTAGAGAACATTCTAGAGAACATTCTAAGAACGTTCCTTGTTAGCCGGGTCTTCATGCAACCTGCCACAGTCCGGCTGCTTCACTCTGCACTTCCTCGACTTTTGTGATTTCTGAAAGTGCATCCACCTGCCAAATGCTGTGTTATGAATAATTATCAGAAGTGGCGGAGCTCGGAGGTCTGGTGTCTGCGAGGAGTTGACTGACAGCACCGAGAGTCAGGAAGGGGCCGTCTTGAACAAACGTCTCGCTGAACATTCTGTTTACCGCCATCTGTTGTGTTACACGTTCTTAAAAAAGGAAAAATTAGGGTTTCAATTTAATGCAGAAAGTTTTAAGCCCCTTGCACACTGCAGTGACAAAACAACAGAAGCTTCTGATTCTCTGCGAGACTAAAGGAAATCAGAAGTGGCCAGAAACTTCATGATCAGAGACGTGAGGCAGCCAGTGTTTGTGCAGGACCACCAGCCTGTGGAGAACAGAACAGCAACATGGTCATGCTAAAATTACTAATTAAAATTGTTCTGTTATAGGAAATACCGCATTTTCCTGCCAACACGCAGTAATTTACTGTAAGTTACTGTTGTAGGTTTTGGCAATAACAGTAAACAGTGATATATTATGATTGGAAAGAAGGACAGAAAATCTCCCACAATGCAGTGCAAACTCACATTCAGCTCTGACTCTGTTCTGATAGGACACGCCCCCTTGTCACCATCCAGTCAACTCCTGGTGCAAAAAACAGAACACAACATACATTTTTTTCTTGTACACGTAAATACATGTAAATGTATTTTAAATAAAGAAACACAACTGTTCAAGTGTCAATGGTCACCAATTTTAGGTGTCATCAACCAAAAGTGCAGAAAATAGTACAAGCCAACCGTATAAACCCTATACAGCCAAAAATAACTCTGGATAAGCAGATTATTCTTTCACCAAAAGCAAAAACAATCTTTATTTTTAAAAGCAACAGCATTCTGCTTTGTGCAAAAGGTTTCAGAGCCACATCTCTGAATGAGATGCTTTGAGGATCTTCTGTCATGTCACACAAACCCAAGAGAAAGAGAGAGAAAGACAAAAGGAGATCGATCAGAATAGATGCATGCACCAACACGCACTTACCATGCATGCTAACTGCACGTGAGGTTTTCTGTGCATGCGCCGCACTGATGTCTGAGTAAACAGAGGGTCTGCAGGAGGTGTGGAACCATCCAGTCCATGCATCAATATTCTGTCAGTCCATAAGCAGCTCTGATGGATGCTTCAGTGATGGTTGAGCATGTGTTGATGGGGAGGGGCTGTCAGTGGAATCACATGCTGGGATCTTCTCTTTGGTTTGTGGATTACAGAAACGCTAGCTGCCAATATGACAATTCATGAAATGATATGAAATTCAGAAATAATAATAATAGTTTTTAAGCTATTTAATTGAGTAATTCTTGGTTGTATTTCCAGGAAGTAAAATGTTGGCACCCCCAACAGATGCTTGGAGTGTGTGTGTCTGTAGTTTGTAACTAAAAATGCAACATATCATTCGAAGTTCATAAATCATTTCTTTTTTGTACTCATTTGTTCACATCATCCTACCTGGATTTAAACAGACGTCAGATCACGCTTCCATTATTGTATTTTAACCTTAACCAGCTATATCACTGTGTTTTAAACCTGAATCACGTGCACTCCTCTTCCACTGCTATTAACATTTAAAAACCCCTGCTCAGTATCTCTTCATTACTGTCATATGTGAGAACCAGAGAGATGTTCCTGCCTAACCATCAAGATCTTCTCAGCCGGCTGTCAGTCAATCCCACACACACATACAGACACACTTACACACACACACTTACACACACACACACACACACACACACACACACACACACACACACACACACACACACACACACACCAGCAGCATCAGCAGCAAAAGCAACACTGCCCCCCACAGGCTCTCCTTTCATCAGCTTTATATAGTTACCCTAAAATTAAAATTCTGTCATCATTTGCTCACCCTCATCTTAGCTAACAAGGAACATTCTCAGATTGTTGTCTGATGTTCTCTGAAAGTTCTGTCAAAGTTATCAAATAGAACGTTTTTTAATGGTATATATCATATATATATCAACAATGTTATTCTTAAGTTGTTAGTGGAGCATTTAAAAAACATTACAGAATTAACACAGTTATATAAATCGCTGTAGGAACTTCACATTTTTGATATAAAGCTACAGAAAAGCCAAGAAAAATACGTGTTGGGTTTTCAAACACTGGTGATCTGCATATTTATAACGTGAAAAGTTGTTTTTAGGCCTCAGAGGTTTTAAATATGAAATGTGAAGTTGCTGGTGACGTTTTTAAGTGAGTGTTTCTCAGCAGCAGAATCCAGCAGAATGTGTTGGTGCAGATATGCCGTACCGCAGCTCACCTTAAACTTTAAGCTACTTGACCGTCTGCACTAACTAGTTCCTCAGAGATTCCCTCTCATGTCAAACTGCACAGGATCAATATGATGAATACTAGCACACTATGCTTCATCTAACGCGGAACATTCTCAAAACGTTGCCTTATGTTCTCTAAAAGTTCCCTCAAAGTTGTCAAAAACATTCCTGCAGTACCATTTTTATAATGTTATATCAAAAATGTTATTCTTATGTGGAAAATGTTCGTACAACCTAAAATTGTTAGCTGGGTTAAAAGTATTCATACATCTATTCATTTAAATGCTGAAACAGCTCAAAGCCGAGAGTTTATTTGTTGTTAGATTGATACAAGCACTGGAGGTTTGTGGAAAATATCACCCAGACATCAGGAATATATTGTATCATGTTGAAGACAGAGAAAAATGACCTCAAAAAGGTCAGAGGCTGACATTTAAAAACAAAACCAGATGAACCCACCCAGAAGTGACCGGCAGCACCAAATCACGCCAGAGGAATGGCCACGACGACCGGAGAGACATTCACATTTACAGTCCTACTGATGGAGATGTTGGGTTTTGTCATGTTCTTGTTTCCTAGATGAGAGAAGATAAATAAAAGTAAGGCAAACTGTATTTTACCACATGTTGTGTGTCAGGAACACAGATATATAATTTCATTCGTTGACTGTGTTAATGCTACATTCCTCGAAGAGAGTGTTGTGGGTGGTTCCTGGCCGTTGCTAGGGTGTTGCTATGCTGTTACTGTTGCTATGCTAAGGCATTCAACAGTTCTTGTTTGGGCAAGTACTACTAATAAGGGCAGCAAACAGTCCGCAGAGACTGCGAGGGTTAGCATGTGTTATTACCTGCTTGACTGTTGTATTTAGCAGTGTTAACTGTGTAATTAACTTAATTAACATAATTAACAGCAGGATACACACAAAACTAAATTAATGAAAATAACCAATTGCCATTAAGAATGGATGTCACATGACCGAACACACTGCCTGTGTGTGTGTGTGTGTGTGTGTGTGTGTGTGTGTGTGTGTGTGTGTGTGTGTGTGTGTGTGTGTGTGTGAGATTAAACTGACTAAACATGAAACCATAAGCCTACAATACAGTTATCATCTGTCAACACAACAAAAGATTATGGTCAAACTTTATAATAGCTTTTATACAAAGTTTTGTTGATTTAAATTACTCTTGCTCTTATTTAAGGGTGAGGTGCTCATACCTACATGAACAAATATTGAATAAATGATTAAACTGCATGTAACATAAGAGCACGAAATGAATGACCGCTTCGATTATACAGTTTGTTCCGGATAGATGTCATGATAAATTTAAAGAGTATTAAAACCTAAAAATAATCAAATAAGAAATGTTTTTCAGCACACGACACCAAATATTACAAAAACATACACAACAGATACTAACTTTGATGTAAAACTTCATAGGCATATAGTTAATGAAAGGGGCAAAAATTAATATCAGTCAACAAAAACTACAGTATCACAAAACGACGACAAACTGCGTGGTCAACTCTCCACAGCAGAGGCTACACACATACATAAATTCATCCAAAGCAGAAGCTAAGAGAGGTTTGTCGAGCAGCTACAGTAAGTGTCAAGCGTGGAGACTGAAATCAGTTCTGGACTCTCACAGAGCTCGGCTGTTGATCGGAAAGTGGCAGAGCAGTTTAGCCAAGCATGCTAGCAGATAGCGGCTTACACAACGCAAAAACTGCCGAAAAATTCATTAAATCAAAAGACAGGAAGACGGAATAACCACGGGCACGCATGAACGCCGCAGCAAATAAAACTGGAGGGGAAACAATCAGAGGCCGGGTGCAAACAAACTCTGAGGAGTTTGCCTCAGTGAGACGCAGCCACTGGACTGGAAACTCTGGACATGAGGAGCTGATCTTCATATTTTGAATCGGAGAAATATTTGCTGGCCTCCAAAACATGACGTGCTTTAAAGTGAGTCCAAGCAAAAAGGTTGTGAGGTCTTCAAAAGTTCTTATGCTCAAGTTTTCATTCTACATACTGGATAAGGCACATTACAACAGAGTTCCCAAATGTTGTTGGGCCACAGAAACTAATCATACGTATTAAAATATACAGGGCAGACTTGCTTTTTCAGTAGGAATTGATTGGAAAAGTGTGCGTTCTGTACCAGAATGTCAGCGGCTGATTGGCTGGTGGAAAGTGGCCTTGATGACATCATCTGAAAATAGAAAGTTAAGCTATTGCATTCTGATAACGGATTACAAAAACAAACATTTTATTTTAGAATACGGCACACTGATGAACGTGTATTAAAGCGAATTGATTTCATTTTCTACAATGACTTTCACGAAGGCCAACTTTAATTTGCGCACTGACCCTATAAAAGGCTAACAGCAGGGTGAAGGGTACGTATCAGAATGGCTAAGAATGACCTCAGGTTCAGAAAGCACATGAAGGATTGGCCGTCTTGGTTCTCAAGTGGGACGGCGTCCAAACGGCAGGCCCTGTCGCTACAAATAACATCGCTCCGTGGATTTTAAACTAACTGCGGCATAATAAATCCCACCCAACAATTATTGATTAAATGCTTTCTCCCAATAATGAAAGGTATAAATCTCCCTTTCTCCAAAGACAGGGTATATAATCTAATAAAGGCACTACATGCCTGAAGAAAGCTTAAGAGGCCTGGCTTGACTATGGGCGAGCGAGAAACAGTTTTAGAGAGGAAGAGAGAGAGCAAGACAGATAGACACAGGTCAGTTTGGAGGGAGTTGGAAACATGGTGCTTGTATCTGCAGCCCACAATGGAATAAGTTATCCGAAGACCAATCACTCAGAAAATGTCCCACAAGCATTTATTGATCCCAGCAAAAAAAAAAAGTCTTTGTTCTGGAGTGCGGACATGCAGAGTTATTTAAAAGAGTGTGTTGTGTGTTTAAACAGCAGCTTGGAGAGCTTCTTCTGCAGAACATCTCAAGAGACATCAGAACACAACACAAGAACTGCATCCACTGCATTGCTCACTTGCTCTAGATCAGTGAATCTCAACAATCTTAAGTTAAAGCCTCACCATGTGCGCAACAATATTTGAAGTTGTTAGTAGAATGTTTTAAAACGTTACAGAATGGATGTTTTGAACGGTCCTAAAACATTCGAAATAATATTTTTTACATTTATGTTACCTAAGGGAAATGAATGTCACCATTCGTCAGAAGAAACCAGACATTTTCAACAGAAGGCCGCAGGTGGAGTAGCATCCACGATCTGGTTTCAAGAGCAATCTAACAGCAATATTCAACAACAGCTATGAAACAAACAAAACACCGTTTCCATCTACAGACAGAAGAAGCTTTTGAATCAACAAACTGTTTATGAGACAGACATAGCAGGTGGTCGAGAACCAGGATCAATAAACTTGGCCTGGATGACAACATCGTAGGAGAGAGAAGGAGAAACCTGGCGTGCCAATCTTCGCCAGGAATGACGAAAAACCGTTTCAAGTAGCACAGAAAGGAAGAGGCTGTACTCCCAGTGTGCCAACATCAGTCTTCCTCATGACAAAGACTCTGAGAAACGAACACAGCAGACGCAGGCAGAACTTCCTAATACCGGCAGGATTTGACGCGGTCACTCCGTGATAATGTGATTTGTAACATCCGTGGAAGAAAGCCCATATCAATAAGAACGATCATGAAAGCAGAAGCTTTCTTGAGCCCTTGGAGAAAGACGGAGAAATTGAAAGCGAGAGAGAGGGATTTTTTTGTTACTGTTACCTATATCCAAGAGGAAACTGAAAGGATTTTCCTCCCCATTCAGTTGAACAACCTCACAGTGTATGCTGACCGCTTTAATAAATGCCAAAACCAGAAGCACAGGGTCCGTATCGTGAGCTGTACTGGGACTGTGTGTAAAACAGGTACAGGAGAATAAAAGGTCTGCATGTGTAGACACACCAAGTTACCAAAACTCTTTTTACCTTTTAATGGCATAAAAGTTAAGACTCTCAGCTTTCTGACAGAAAAGTGAAGATTAGCCAAATTAGCCAAAGTTGGTCGGATGGCCAACGTTATACCACCCAAACACGGGTCAAAAGGAGAAATGTATTTATATACCGTTATACACAGTGAGCACAAGTCTTGCGGCACTTGAATATAACGTCAGAATATATTAACTTTCAACTGGCATCCGCAAACAAACAACGCTACAGATGTTCTGAGAACTTGGTGAGTGAAGAATTTGCATGAAATTTTTACAAAAAGCACCCCTGCAGTCAAAACAAAGCAGCAAAGCAGACCAAAAAAGATGCGCACTGATTGTAGGTTTACGTAAAACTTAATTTTAACATAATTTGGCATATAAATGACATCTTGGACAGACGATTTAGAGCATCTACTACAGGACTGGTGTAACTCTAAACCGGTGTGGAAAGCTATGACTGGAGAACTGCTGAGATGGTTGTACTGAGCAGTCACTTGTTAATTAACGGTCCCAGAAGCTTCTAACACTTTGGTACTTATGAATATTTGATTAGACACTCAAAACATGGTGATTTGGATAACACACCGTGTGCATGAGTGCGTGCGGGCACGTTGTGAAATCACAGCAGTGCGGTACAATGAAACATTTTTCTCTCGAGCACAGTGCCTCGTCCTGAAAAATGGCTTATTATGGCTGTTACAACAAAAGGAACAAAAGCGCGACTTCGGCGACATTCATTCACACAGTTTGTTTTCCGTACAGACAGTCAATGCGGATAAACACACACAAAAGTTCAACAGACAACAACAAGCAAAAGTGTAAAGTTATTTAACTTGAAATGGGAGACTTTTTTAAAAAGGCCTTTTCATGTTTGTATGCATGTATGTGTATGCATGCATGCATGTGTGTATGTATGCATGCATGTGTGTGTATGCATATGTGTGTGTATATATATATATATATATTAGTATGTATATATATATTTACAGTAAGCATACATGACTCTATGCTTGAGTGCTATATTTCTATACTGAAGTGTAATGCTCTTTTCCCAGCATGCCGAGCTTTAGTTCTGATTGACGCAGTAATAGGGCCCTGCTACATTATGATAAGGTCAAATTAGAATTAATTACTGTGTTTTTTCTGTCTCTTCCCTCCGGGGTAAATGAATAAACATAACTCAGCTGAAGTGACTAACTCTCAGACTGGTTAAACAATGACACAGAGAAGCTGTTATCGCCGGGTTCATACACACGGCCGTGTGCGTGATTATGTCAGAGGAGAACAGAATCAGGCCATTAAGACTCCTTAAATGCGTAATGTTCTTCGTTCTGGAATTTTTGTAGTTTAACGAAGGCCAAACATTTGCCGAACATTGCTGCTTATTTAGAAAATTAACTTTCAATCAATCAATCAATGAAAGAAATTAAACAACATAAAGCACACCCTACAGAATACACAGGACATATGGCACAAACAATAAACAATAGCACTCTAAGGCACACATATGTATGTATGTGTATATACATATATGTGTGTGTGTACCTTAGATATAATTTATTAAACTAACTGTACAGTTGGCACAATAACACAGAACTATTCAGAACACAGAACAACCTGTAAGTTTAAAAAAATAATTATGGTTGACACTTTGACTTCAAAACAGCCATTTGTTTTTTCTAAGGGCCTCAGACTTCACCGTGATGGGAGGACATGTTTGTTTGTATGTGCAGGTGCAGTCGTGCACGAGCCTGAAATAAACGTTGACTGTGTCAATGGAGGAGAACAAATGCCGCAATATATTTAATGCCTTCAAATGCTGCGTCCCCGCTCTGAGCACGCACTCATCTCTCATAATAGCTTATGGGACTGAAATAAATAAATAAATCAATATCAAAGGAGTGGAGTATAATGCTTTACTGGGTAATAAAACACGTGGCCATCAGGGAACGCAGCGGTCGCCCACTGTGGAGAATACCCAGAGGGCTGTGAGGGACAAGGAGAAAGTGGAAATAAATTTCATGGCAAATGAAGTCCATTTCGTCGCACTAAATGAGAAAAAGGCCATGCAGACAATCAGCCCGAGGTTTCAACTTGACTCTCAGATCGGTCGGGAAATTTGGGCAGATCTTTGGTATTGTGGTGAGCATGTTAAGATGTCCGCGGGGTATGAGGTGACATGGGGCGTTAACCTTAGCGCAGAATGGGTGTTCACACAGACGTAATCCTCACGGTCAATTTGACCTTGTGGACGTGAAGACAGTGTGCTGTAACCCAGGCGAGTGATTTATTGATGTAGGCCATTTGCTGTATGATTAGACGGTAATATGTCTAAATTATAACCTCTCACAGTATTCTATTAAAAATAACGATTTTTTTCCCAGTATAAGTAATTGACCATGACGTAATATTTACCCACAGCTAACAATTTTAACGTTTCCATTAGGTAACAAAAACATTAAAATTGTTACATTGAAAGTTCTTGGAACGTGACATTATTTTGACCTTTTGTACAGGATGACGGAAGACAAGTAAAGAAATCTCGCTTCATTTGATCACTTTTACAAATCTCAACAGTTTAACCATTAACGCACGTTATTCACAGACAAATGTTTTAATTTATAGAAATCATACGGTTTTCAATAACTACGTACCAACATTTGGTTCCATACTAGCGTCAGGCCCAATGACCTTATTTTTGGGAAAAGAAACAATATTTTTAAGGAGTACCGACCCTTCACTAAACATTCAATGTTCTCTCTGAGATGAAAAATCCAAAAGCGAGAAAACAATACAGCCGCTCACGGAGCTCAGATCAGACAGGCCAGAAACATCAAAGTGCTCGGTGTCCTGAAAACAGGGCATCAAAACACTGCCCGGATCGGCAGTCACCCAACACACCGCCAGTGAAACCGTCCAGACGGTGTGCTTGACATCTTTAGCACTGACGGAGTGATTTTTCTATTACAAGTCAAATTTATGTGAAGCTGGAAACACGAGACCTGCTGGGATTTGGAGAGGAGGGCTGCCGATTATTATTCCGAAAGCGCATATCCGAGTAATCCATAGTTAAATATGTAACGCGGGCTGACATTTACAGAGAGAGCTACTCAGAAATTATGAATTCTCTGTTGGATTTTGGGGCACATAAGGGGAAACGGATATTGAAAATGAGCTGCTGCTCGCATGTGTGCACATATCTGCAATTATTTATGCGCCGTTACAAATTGAAACCAATATATGCAGAATTAATCATGCAGAATGTGCATGCAATAAGCATTAAGCTCTCGGAAACAGCAGCAGATGAATCTGTTTTATTACTTCGATTGCCACTGTGAACACACACACACACACACACACACATATATATATATATATATATATATATATATATTGTGTGTGTGTGTGTGTGTGTATGTGTGTATGTGTGTGTATGTACATACATACATACATACATACATACATACATGTGACATAAACATGGTCTACCTAAAAACAACAGCTGCCCAACTAACAATTTTAGGTTGGTTATATTTTGCTTGGTTATATGAATGCCATTCAAACATTTTTTTAAATTCTGTAACGTTTTTAAAATGTTCCACTAACAAGAATTACGTTTTTGATGTACATGATATATAATGTTTAAAAATGTTCTACTAATGTCACTGCAAGAACGTTTTTGATCAATTCGAGAGAACGTTCCCTATTAGCTGGGTGGTTGTTTACTCATCTAAATTGCAGGTAAATACATCTTGTTGATCTCCAGACACTGCAGGTCTGTGGGGCGGCAACCGGCAGTGCGAGGGTTGCTAAGCAAAAGCAAAACAATCAATACCTCTTCAAGAAGCGGTTATTCTAAGGCTTGATGCTAAACGTGGTGCCAACGTTTGCCAGCACACGCCATATCAACGTTAACAGATCAATACCAATTACAGATGTCTTTATCAAGTCAGAAAGAGGCCTCGGATCCTGAGAAGTCCTCACAAAACCTTCATTCACATCCGACATGGTTATCAGATTATCAGTATTTGAAGAGGTGAGACTGACGCAGGAAATGGAGTATGCTGGGGATGATTACATCAGCAGAAATGAGATTTTAATGCATTACCCGACCAGACTGTGTTTTATGATGATCATTTCCACAGCAGAGGTAATTATTCTGTGTCAGAGGACCTGAGAGAGACATGCAGAAAAGTATTAGCAAGACAGAAGTAGTGTATGCGATTCAGACAGTCCCCACTAACAGTTTTGGGTTGCAATAACGTTTCTCTGATGTTTCCATTAAGCAACAGAGACATCAAAAATGTTATTTTGGAAGTTCTAGGAGCGATCAAAGCATCCAGGATTTTAGACATTGTATTAACGTTATGTCTTAAATGTTCTTATAACTAAGACATTTTTTAATTTGGTCATGTTTGTAAAACATTCAACTAACTACTTATGAATTACTGATGTATACGATATATAACGTGAAAAAAAGTTTTTCTAACTGTACTACAAAAATGTTTGAGACAAAAGTTGAAATGGCTTTTTCTTCCCAAAACATTAATAATTATTGCCATCATTCATTTGAAAATGTAATTTGCTCGGCACACACATTAGGAATGCAAGAGGGAAACGGTTAGAAAATCAGCTGACCTCAGATCAGTTACCTCACACACATACTGTTCAAGCAGAATGGTGCGATTTCCATTTAGATATGATAAGATCCTGGGAAGCCGTGGAGAAAGTAGGTCAGTCTATCATCTCCTGCCGTATGTGAGCAGGAGCATGTTTCCTATCAGCTGAAGTCATCTGCTGAGGAAGGTGGTGTACTCACAGTGTAATCCACACATTATGCTTCTGGGATTAGATCATATTGTGCTAATGCACAAGGGACCTACAAACACAAACAAACGTTGGTTAGATCTGTGAAGACCAACTGCAAAGATCTGCGGGGGATTTTTTAAACTACAGCCCAACCATATTAGACTGGAAAAACATTTCCCTAACATTTCCAATAACATTAAAAGTGTTATTTTGAAAGTTCAAGGAACATTCAAACGTCCAGTTTTTAAAGTGTTGTATTAACGTTATTCAACTCTTGTGTAACTTTTTAAAACGTTCCACTTCAGAATAACATATTTATATGTTAATGTAATAATGTAACATGTTAATGTAATATTATATGTTATGAATTTGATATTTAACATTAAAAAATGTTCAACTAATGTTACTGCAAGAATGTTTTTGATATCTGTGAGAGGACGTTTAGGAAATGTTAGCCAACGTTCTGAGAGTCAAAATTACTGGATTATTTAATGCTGCAGTCTGTTAAAAGTGAACAAAAATAAGTTATTGAGCAAGTACATGACAGATCAGTGTTTTCTTATCTCACCCCGATTTACAACAGTGAGTTTATAATAATGATTTATAATTTGAGCTGTCAGGTCCGATTTCCATCTGTAAACAGAAAGAAGATCCGGCTACTATTTTGCATGTTTCATAAAAACGTCCTTTGAAAAAGGATTTCTGAGGCCTTTGTGCACAAGGTTTGTTTACCTGTTATATTTTACGAAACAGACGTTCGTCTTTCTTGGTCCTCGCAATTGTTTGACAGACAAATAAATTCATAAGCAGGACTTTTCAGTGTGGACAGATCGATACATCAATCTGAGCTTTTACAAAGAGCTGCAGCCAGATGAGATCTTCTGAACACAGCAGGGAGGAAACCGCCAATCAATGCTACACAGCAACCACAAACAAAACGCTTTGTGCCAAACACAAGAACATCATCACCACTTCACCAAAACTTTCAATGTGTCCATCAAACTCGGGTGCTGCACGCTGTCACACTCCCAGCTAACAATTTTAGGTTGTAAAAACATTTCCCAAACGTTGTCATTAAGTAACAAAAATGCTATGTTATTTTGAATGTTTTAGGAACATGCAAAACTTTTTAAACATTGTATTCACGTTATTGTTGTTACTCATTTTCATTCAGTAATGTTTTAAGAACGCTCCACTTGTAATTTAGGAATAGCGTTTTTGATATACATGATATATAACATTTAAAATAGCATTCCAATTACGTTACTGCAAGAACTTTTTGATAACGTTGAAAGAACTTTTAGAGGACGCTAGCAAGTGTTCTTTGAACGTTCCCTGTTAGTGGGGACTTTGCTTGGTATTTAAGAACACAGTAAAATTACTGTAAGAGCAACTTTTTCACATTTTGGAGTCAGAACTATTAATTTTGTTAAAGCAAAATATCAGCTTGGCACATTTATATTTTATAACATTCCTTAGGCAATTTGATTAGACCATTTTTTTATATAACAGGAAGTCTTTATAAAATATATTACATATTTACTTTATATCATTCTGTATTCCTTTGTCTCATGTTGAGTTGGAATTACATCACTGTTCTCCGGTGTGAGCATGTGCAGACAGGAAGTGGATTATGGAGTCTGCTA
This sequence comes from Chromobotia macracanthus, assembly GCA_036877525.1. Lineage (NCBI taxonomy): Eukaryota > Metazoa > Chordata > Actinopteri > Cypriniformes > Botiidae > Chromobotia > Chromobotia macracanthus. The sequence continues at coordinate 1,840,005 of JAZGTH010000033.1, read as the reverse complement.
ATGAGAATTCTAGCACCAGACTGACCCAGCTTCACTACAGTCACCAAACCCTGCTTACCCAGGCTCTACAGAGGTTCAAAAGCAAGGAGAAGCACACCAGAGAGACAGAGCCACATGTCAAGAGACACACCAGCAGGAAACACTAGTTAGGTTGAGGGAAAACAGAGGGGAATGAGAAGCTTCTCTGGATCTTCTTCAGAACTGCTCTAAAATGATGAGCGGAGGAGGAACATTCCAGAAGGTGGGGAGAAGACCATGAAAGGAGCTCCTGAAAGCAAGCAGAAGATCAGAGAGCTGTTCACAGGTAGACCTGTAGCTCTCTGACTCTCAATCCTGGGCTCCGGTGAGCAAACACACAGCAGTCACTCACCAGAGGTTTATGGGTCGGCAGGCATCATCCCTGGACACAGAAGTGCTCTGCTCCAAACCCTGGAGAGCAGTCTAACAAGACAACATCTGACATCACAGGCAGACTCCTGCTGTGAGGACACTAGACAGGGAGGGAAGCCACACTGCCCTGCATCGCAATGCCAAAACTCAAAGGCAACACCACATTGAGATTCTGAGCTTGACTGAAGGTGGGTGGACACGCTTCAGATCGCCTCTCATTAAAGCTTTAAACAGCCGTTAATTCACAAACAAATGTGTTAGCATCAGTGTGGAACGACGTCTGATTGAGCGCTACCAAGATGAAAGAGAAAAAGCCAATCCGTACAAAATACAACAACGTAATTCAACACAGAGATATCCTGCGATCTTGACCTTCTACATGTAAAATCATCGAATTAGGCTAATGACTAAGATGCTAATTACAGAAATGCTAATTCTTATGCTAATTACAAAAAAGATGCTAATTACGAAAATAATTAGTGCTGTCTATACATATATATTGAGAGATTGTAAAACATCAAGTGAATTAATGGCATTTCAAAGCTTCACTGACAAATTCTGGGAGAGGATTGCGTATCGCCGACATCGGGTTTGAAGACAGACATCACTGCAGACAATGCTAGTTTCAGCATCAGTGCATGGCGTATCGACCACACTGTACGACAATGTTAAAACAATTAAAGCAAATGAATCAAATTTAACCACAGGACCACCAACCAGAGACCACAGGCATTCAGATCATCCCGGCTGAAGTAAAATAACATGTTTGACAGGGAAAACTATCGAAACGTTAGGCTTAGACATCTTCCTCACTTTACCCTCTAAGCAACGGGAGAGATTTCACAGTACATCAACTCCATAAACACGGAATGATCTGGAGAGATTTGGAAATATTAAAGTAATATCCTCTTATTTTGCCAGGTACATTCCCGAATCCCTCTGAGGCCTTTACCATGGAAAGCCTAATGCCTCGGAAGACAGCAGCCATACTGTGTTTAAAGAAAGCATTTAAACAGATTCTGGTTCTGCTACTGTGAACCAACACAAAGCACAGAAAATTGAAACTCATGAGAAAAGACAGAGCGGAGAAACAAAGAGAAACTAAAAAAGAAAGTTTAAATGTTTTACAGGATGTGTCTTAGTGTGTGGATATGACTGGCAGGTCTGTATGTTCCATCATTTAATATTGATCAGTGAAGAAAATCAAACTGTCAAAGAGGAACAAAAGTCTTTCGTTCGTTATTTATTGTGCCCGTTTTCTTTTCATTTCTGATCGGCTCGGTTTTCATTCTTTTGGATTCTATTTATTCTCGGTTATCTAATGCGTTACATAATAAGCATATAAACAGACCATGAGAAAGACTTAATTAGTCTTCATAATTCAATAAAAATACATCCATTTTACCCCAATAAGTTTTTGCTCCATCTCTACTGTAAAATGAATATACAAAAACTTAATAACTAGTTGTTTTAAGTGCTGTAAATGGAAAATAAGTTACAGTACATATGGAGGTTTACCACAGGGTTTGATATGTGTTTAAATTCATAAACGTAGAGAAGCGATTCTTGCTTTCACAAACAGCAGTAATAATTAACAGCTTGCTTGTCTACAACACAAAAGCCCATCTGATATGAGTTTTCAGTGTGCCTTGCTCTCCCCAGAATTAGTCCCTTGGGATCCCCAAAAAACTCCCTACAGAAAACAGGTGATTACCAACACCTATGTACGTAGAAACCAAATGAAAAGGGGAAAAGTGGAGTAAGAGAAATCCATCCCATGTTCCTGGGCATTAAAGTGCAACACTGAGACTCAGCGTAAGAGAGGTTTTCAGGCCATTCCCCGGAGATGCCTGCTGGGCTGTTTGGACTTTCATTGGAAAACTGCTGCCTGCTCTTTAATGAAAACTATATTTCACACCATGGGGGATGAAAGCTGTTCTTACACACTTATTTGTACAACACACACACATTCTCTCTCTCGCTCTGACAGCCGCAATTCCTCCAGTGCGTGCCAAGCTTTGATTAGACACAGCGAGAGGGCTCGTCGACGGCAGTAGATGCATGATCACCTCACACTTAACTTCATTGGTTTACCACGTTATTCATCATTCATACTCTCAGCAATACAAAAACAAGTAATAACAGTGTTCAGGGCTGTATCACCACTCTCGCCTAATCAGCTACCAACGGACGGCCATCAGGTGATGGAAAAAATTACAGAAGTGACCAACGAAGGCTAGTTTCCTGCCTCTGGGCAGAGCTGCGTGAATGCTGCTGTCAAAAGCATGGAAGACAGGTTCAAATCACACGAATTGAGTCTGACAGTGATTGCCGGGCATAAGGTTTAATAGGTGTGATACATTTGGAGCCGTTGAATTAGCACAGCTAAAACGTTGCCGAAGATTGTGACTTTGAATAGCTCTCTGAGAATCAAAAAGTTGTAGTTTTATTAGATTAGAAACAAGAAACTGGTTTATTTTGCTCTGTTCTTTTAACCTTTATTTTTCAGGTTTTTAAAGGATTATCCATCTCATGGTCATTTCACATTTTAAGCAACCAATCCTCCAAACAACCAAGAAAAATGGTGGAACAGACACATGCTGAAGGTTAGAGGTTTGAAAAGATGTTTCCTGATAAATCCTGTTTTTCACATATTTATAAACATAAACACAAATAGTCTCAAGAAACAAAATGAACGCTGATGTGTCATAGATGCATGTATTCTGTCGACACACACCGATTACGTTCTGGGCTCAACACTCGTCCTGCTGTGCGTTCACAAGCTATTTTGAGTCTCTCTCTGTGTTTCCTGCTGTTCTCTGGTGTCCCGGTGCTGACAGCCGGTAAGTGGAGCCCATTTATCCTGTGTAGCCGGAGTTGTTAACCTTGCTAAAATGCGAGCGCATCGCTCTCTAAGCGCTGCTGTTTGGAGACGCCGCTGCCGTATGCCAGTGTACCTGCGAGCCTCACCTGACCTTACCTTCCTCTCTGCCTCTCTATAAAGATGATCGCTGGTATTCCTGTAGCTCAACTGGTAGAGCATTGCATTATCAGCACAAAGGTTGTAGGTTCGATTCTCCAGAGAACACATACTTATCAAATGCATAGCTTGAATGCACTGTAAGTCACTTTGGCTAAAAATGCCAACTGCATAAATCTAATGTAAATGTATTAGGAATACAGAAAGTTTTGAGTAGCTTACTGCTTTATCTGAAGCTGTCCAGGCCTGAGCGTGTCAGACTCATAAACACACACTTATAACCATTGCAGTACGTCATAATTGCATCAAACTATTGCATTACATAATAATTGCATCACACTCATCTAAACCAAACACCCGGCTGGGCAGCTACACTGTTTACACATCACAAACTACTGGCAACAGAATGAAAGAGAGAGAGAGAGAGAGAGAGAGAGAAAAAAAGTGTTTAAGGAAATATTCATAGTGGTCCTGAAAAATGCATTGACACGAACACACATGACTGGCAGACAACAATAACATGTGATTACGTATTCATAACCTGCATGATCACATGTGCAAATAAGATATCTGTTGTTCTAAAGGCTTTGATTATGTCAACAGTGCGGTTAAACGAAAAGTCACTATAGCTTTATCTGAAAGAGATTCTCTTGTGCAGAAGACGTAGAAACCGTGAGACAACAGTTGCGTAACACGTCCAGAACGTTGTCCTATTAAAACAATGAAGGACAGAGAAAAACAAACAGATGGTTTAGCTTTTGATCAGCAGTGGAGAGAAAACTGAATATAAATACAAAACCAAACACCATCCATTATCAGAGTGCATTCTTGTTCTTCTTCAGAAACAAGCAGTCCACTGAGAGTGCATGCACTGTGAAACAAGTCGCAGTGGAGCTCTTTGACAGCATGTTCTCAACAGTGTGAAAGAAACCTCTGGCTTTCCTTTGCAGTCCTTGACATTATTATAAAGGACGTGAGGGGTGTTTCTAAAGATGCCCCAGCATGCGCTCACACCAGGGGTCTTTCATCAGAGTGCCATCAGAGAGACAGAATTCAGCACTCGTACCCGGACCACGGGGTCAGGTACACTCTGGGGCGTCTCAACCAAAGGGAACCAGCGGGCGGCGGGTACGATGGCACGTAACAACCCATGAGAGCCGTCCTCCTGCTGGGGTGCCCATGGTCAGAACCAGCAGCCTTCATGAAAATTTACTACGTTTTTTGCTACAGCAACACTATGGCCAGAAATATTTTATGCAAGTATCCAAAGGCAAATGCAAATGGCTAGCTAGTGCACTGCAAGCGTGCATACCCGTTGTGCATGCTAAACATGTGCCTACTGGGGTGGTAACAAACCTTTTTACTTAAGCGGGCGATACAGTTACCTTTAAATGCAGTTAAAGTAATAATTCACAAAGCCCTTGTGCGTTCATTATTAAATACTTTGGCTAATTTAATGCTCTAGGCTGCCAACAAGAATGCATTACTCTCATTACAGCAGCTCGGCAGTATGATATCACCTCCCATGAAAGTAAACCCACTGCGTTTCTGCTTACTGCTTTTACATGGTAGATATATGCAAAAATTACTTGTACTGTCATATAAGCATGCACCCAAAGTATTGCACATGTATAGCTACAAAAAACATTATTATTAATAAATGCAACAAAAACCAAGCATGTACAAGAACATGTCCTGAAACAATTTCACATGCATTATGAAAAGAGACACAATTAAATGGTGCAGTGAAGTTTGTAAGGTGAAATTTTCATCGACCATGAAGGCACAGTGCAGGCTGTGAGCTAACACGCAGGAGACTTGCGGCGACGTTCACACTCATTTTCAGCCCACAGACAGCTGCAGTCGCTGCATGTCTCAGCGTGCCAGGAAAGCCTGTTTCAAATTGACAGTATCGCGCCGTTGTAAAGATGAAAACTGCCATCTTCCTCATCTGCCTCTCCTGAGCTCATACAATCGCCACCTTTTGTCTGTGTGCACACATGCACGCATGCACGCCTGCATGCACGGACAACACCCATCAAAAGACGGATCAACACATGAAGGATTTTTTTCTCAAGTTTCCATGGTAACTGTATGAGCATCTAACAAGATATAGAACACAGACGCAAACTAACTAGGAAGTGAGAAAGACAGGGATAGAGAGAGGATGGAGAGAACAAGAAGGACAGAGGGGGGATGAAAGAGGGAAGAGAGAGAGTGGAGGGGGGGTAAAGTGCAGGAAAAGTGCCACGGAGATGAGGCAGAAATTAAAGTGGACGTTTCTGCGAGCTGAACAGCTGTAATACATGCAGTAAATGTCCACTGCTGTTTAATTACAGCTCCTCCCACCTGTGCATGCTGCTCTTGTTAAAGAGACAGCGCAGAAATACAGAGATTCTTTCACTGCCATTTATATGCACTAATATAATGACACATAACAATAAACAATATTTATCTACATACGTTATATTTTTAAATACTATAATATATGAATGTATGTGAGGAAAAACAATATATAAGGTCTATATACATATATATATATACAAGTATATCAAACTTACCACTCTTAACACCATTTTAACTGCTTATCAGAGACTTTTATTAAAGCACCTATCTCTGTTTTTAATATTCTAATACTAATTGAGCCCCGGTAGTTTTACACCTCCTGAAAAGTTTCAAACTTTCTTAGTCATTTATGAATATGAATATTTCTCATTAAATTCTTCTGATACCAAACTGACTACAATTGACTCATTTGTGTCTATTATTCCCACACGCAAACACCCTCCTGATTAACGTGGCTTTCTAGGAAACAAGCAGCTTTGTGAAAAACACCTCTGTGAAATTCACTAGAGCCACAGGGCATGAAGTCCCTCCATTTGCAACCGCCTGCTGTTTCTACACACTGATATCAGAGCTAAAGGAATCTCTTAAAGGCGGGAGTCGGCCCACCCCAACACGCTGTTTGTTTAATGGCTTCCTCTGCCACGCTAATCAAACGCACGCTTGACGGATTCGCAGAAACGACTGCTTCTTATTTCCTCTGCTCGTAACAGCCGACAGAGTCACACAATCTGCCCGTGTGCAGAACAAGGACAGCCGAGAGCTTTAACTGAGTGGAAATTCAGCGAGTTCAGCAATAAAAGTTGGCAGAGCAGCTCTGGGTTTGCTGTGGGCAAACATTGTCCGTTTAAACTGTTCTCAGATCAGTTTCCTGTAGCTAACGTCAGGTCTGAGCATTAAAAAAACATGCAGTTTCTGCATGTTTCTCTACCATGCAATGTAGCTTTCACACGTAAACTAACTTGTGAGATTTCAGGATCTTTCAGGAGAAATATGTGAGACACAGGACACAAGTTTCATTTGCTCTCCATTTCATCTCATTGCTGTCTAGGAGAAATAATCAAGACATTAAAGAGATCTCTGTGATGTTTTTTCACTATGAGTATGTTTAAGTTGATTTTTCAGATACCTCACATTAATTTTACCTGCGATCTCTCATCTCATCATAGTTTAAGCCCAGCTAACAATTTTAGGTAGAACGTTTCCATAATATTTCCATTAGGTAAAAATAAAAAGTTGCTATAAATGTTCTAGGAACGTTCAAAATGCCCAATTTCTGACACTATATTAATGTTACTGCCTGGTTATAAGAATGTGTTCAAACATTTTTTTACTCACATTTTATAACGTTCAACAAACTACTTAGGAGTAACGTTTTTGATATATATTATAAATAACATTAAAATGTTGCTAATGTTACTGCTAGAACGTTTTTGATAACTTTTAGAGGACATAACTCAATGTTCTGCGAACATTCGCTGTCAGTTGGGGGGTTGTCTACCCATGCACTAGCTCTAGGTCAGCATTACTAGCATGACAGAAAAGCTAGTATATTTATCTTGTGTGGGTCATCGACCATGAAAAATGCTGAAAACATGGCTGAATATGGTGCCTGGGGTCTTGGGACGGCCCGGTGAATGGGTAGCAACCGATCCATCACTATGAACCCATCCGTGGATCTTCATAACCGTTGACACCCCAGTACAAGAGAGGAGAGCGCAACCTCTACACCTGCAATACGATGATGGATTGAAGTTGAGGAAATTTTAGAGACAAAAAAAGAATGTGTTTCTATTTTAACGTTTATAAAGGCGTTAACTGTGTGCTTTGCAAAGATGCGAGTACATTTACATCAGCAACGTTTTACCATTAGCATGGCAAGGAGGAAAGCGCGCCTACTTGGGAAGAACTTTTTCCCACCTGTAAAAGTGACGAACCCGCAACTGTCGCACTTACGATCAAACGTAACAGATGTTCCCACACTTCTGTGACATCCAGCAGGCTGTTTCACGAAGAATGTAACAGATATCGTTAATTAGCCAAACAGTCCGGACAGGATACAGTAATAATCCAAAAATGTGTGAATGTAGACGGATGTAAACTGTGAAACATCAAGCGACTACAAATCACTATTAGCTGCGTCTCTGTAAATGCCTGTCACAGACAAAACTGATGAATGAAAAGCACGGCTCTTCAGTTAGAGTCATATCCAAAGACCAGAATATTAAACACTTAAGGCTTAGGCCAGAAACAACCAACACCTAAGCAACTGCATAGCAACGCCAACCAACCACAACATCCAACCATCCTGGTGGGACGAGCACAGGCAAACAAGAATCACAGTTTCTTAAGAAAACGTAAAAACCCAGTTTCTGTTTTACAGTTCTGTTCTGTTCTTATATTTAAAGCCAAGCTTTAAGCTCAGTGAATGTCTCTGGTTCGGTACTGTGCACACACACTGTACACATCACCATGACCTGTGATGACGTAAACACTTCTTGCAGCCAGACCTACAACACATGACGTGAGACCTCACAGAGGAAACATAATGCATCATGTGACGGCTGCAGAAAAGCTGAATCGTGACTGACCCCTTCAGGTCACTGAGGAATTACACCTGCAGTAGCAACTGCAGCATGTTAGATGGTTCCACTGCTACAATGACATATGGGGCTTCACGTTTTACATCCGTGATAAAACAACAGTTTAAACCAGCCTAACGTGTTCAGTTGGTGCCCAGCCTGGTGCTCAACTAACCAGCCAACAGAGCAGTGTGACCCCGCTGAGTGACCTGCTGGGACCAACAAACCGTCTCCATTCAGTTTAAGCTTCTGTTTTATCAGGGGTGTCACTTTAGCAAAATATCAAATGTAATAAGAGATAAAAAAAAATATTTTATGTCCAAAGGTTTATTTGCATAAATGGTTAGGAACAAGGAACTATTTACTCACCTTTGTGTAACTTTCTAAACTGTAAAATATTCTAAAATATTCGTTTCTGTCTTGCGTAAAGCTTAAAATAATATGTTTGACCGAATATCTGAGCTTTTGATTCCATACACAGGAAGCAGAGGGTGATTTTTATTTCAGTCATGTTCAGAAATGAAACAGGTGGTGAACCAAACTCATGCTAAATGTCAGGTTTAACCTGCGACTGTTTCAGAGCAAATGTGAATTCTGACAACACAAGACCTACACGAGTGACTGATAGTAAGCTCACAGCCACTAACATTCAGGTATATGTGCTATTGATTTTAAAGTGTATAAAATCACAACATAACCCTCTGCTGACAGAGGGCTTTAACAACTCATTGATTAAGATATAAATTAGCATTTCACAAACAGGCAAATAAAATATCCTGGGATGTCTAACTCATCGTGCAAGCGAAACGTAATGTTTCAACAGACTGAGACGTGCAGTACAGTTTGAGTTGTAACAGATTCCAGATCAGTATTTTAGACTATTAAATTAATGCATTCACTGACAACAGTTGAGGTTATTTAGCATATTCAGTCATAATTCAATTATAATTTGCACAATGTAAAGTTTTGAAATGTGCAGCACAAGACAGTACAATGAATACTGGGACAGACAATGGGCATGCAAGTCCCAGTGCAGTGCTGACCAGAACACAGTTCTGTAAAACAGTAAGACAACATTTAAATGTTATACTCAAGAACCAACAGCCATGCAGAACCAAAGCTGCATGAGTTTTCCATTGTACAGACAGAAAGTAATTCATTTTAATAAAACCAGTACTTGCCAGACACTAAAAACTGCTTTTGCTAGGCAGGCTTAAGCTGGTGGGTGCATTTACATTGACACACTGTGTTAGAGAAGACCATAACACACTGAATCAAAGATCTAAAACTCCTGCTTTCTATATGCTCTGTCCAGTAGGTGGGATGTACCAGGTCAGGGGACATTTGACATTTCTCTAACTTTTTTTTGTTCATGAGTTTTACTTCTTGTGCGAGGAGAAACATGCTTTTTTCCTTTTAACAAATAAGAATTTCAGAAATCCCCGGAAACCTTTGTTACAGCACAGCTGAGGTCCTCTTGCTGTAAAAGCATAAATCAGTCATATCACACTGAGTTAGTGCATTTGTCACAGTGGACGAGATTTTTCCAGTCCAGCAAGCATTAAATAACACGGCAACTTTAAACACATTTGTGTTCTCTGAAATAACTTTGTACGTTTTTGTTAGCATGTACACAAATGGTTTTTGATCAGATTTTATTAAACAGCCACAATAACAATATGCTGAAACGTGCTGAAACGTGCTAAAACGTTCAGTAAAATACTTAATACTATCATTTTGAATATTCATTATAAAACAATAAAAGTTACATAAATATAAAGTCCATTAGACTTTAACTATAAACAGTATATATGCATATATACATACATAAAATATACATGCATACACAAATGATAAACAATGACTTTGAACTGCCTTACCCCAATTCATAACAGTAACTTTATAATAATGATTTATCATTTGAGCTGTCGGGTCCGATTTCCTGGCAAGTCTCCATTTAAATTCATACAACGTTTATTTCTAATGTTCAACACAAAACAAATCTTTGTGTGAGGAGTCGCTATTAGCCGAAAACCTGTAGCTCTCAAATCGAGCCAGGTTTCACAACAATAATGTCATATGACTATACTGTAATTATACTTTTGTTGTCCTGTATGGAGCTTGACAGATATATTATGGCAAGGGTTATGGTAACTATATGCTTTTAACATAGCATAAAGTTACATGTTACATGATATAGTTACTGCTAGCATATAGTTATATGAAGACGTAGAACACGTGAAGAAAATTACTGTAACATTACAATTTAAGACAAACCCGTTTTGAAAGCAGTATTTTTAAAGTTATTGTAAGCAAGAAAGTACTTTGCGTTTAACTTGGGACATGTTTTATTTTTGGCAACATCATCAGATAACAGATATTGTGCCGTAGAATATGTGTTCTCTTCCTCATCATCTCAAGAGCTCGCAAACATAACTGCAAAGTTTTAATTGTTTCTTTGTGGTTCTCATGTCCATTTGACAGTGCAGAAAATCCCAGAATATTTTTGACGAGAAAATCAATAGCTCCCTCAACAGAGCAGCGCCGAACCCGCCATCGCCTCTGTACACGGTATTCATTTTCGGCCTGCCTTGTATCTGTCAGCTTCCGAGTGGAGATACGGGAATTTCTTTGTGATGAGACAATTTACCCCGTATGGGTGTTCGCTTCTGTGTGTTCTGCTGAGTGGTTGTTTCAGGATGTGGTTGTAAAAGAAAAATTGTCCTGTGAACATTTTGTTTTTAATCTGCTGCGCTGTCATTATTATTTATTGTTGGTTCGCAGAATGTGGCGACAGTTTACACTGTCCACTCCGAAGTTTATTTCTAATGGACAACAGATAGAAACCTTTATTTTTTATACTAAACAGCATTTATACTATATGCCACCAACCCAGCTAGCACCAGGGCACTTTCCACTATTGTTTTGTTAGTATTGTCAACTCTTCATGTTGCACGTATGTAGTGTGATATTAAAGGTCAAACTAAGGAAAAGAAAAATAGCTTTAGCTCAGGTCCACATGCTTAGCGTTTCTCACAGCATTGCATGTGCACTCACAGCAAAATAAGGGCGGCAGTATAAATAAACTAGAGGATGAGCAATCTTTCTGGGTAGTTATCAATCACCGCTGTTTGCTCAGTGTGCACGGCACACTCTGTGACTCACTGTACTAGAGAGAGCAGTGGTGGCCGTATTCCCGCCGTCACGGGTCAGACGACACCCGCAAACATCCAGGCAGGTTGCGTGACCCTCCACCGCGCGTTTATTCACACGCACACTTGGCTGAACGATCCCGTTAACGGGAAATGAGCCAGTCAATGAAACAAGGCCCAGACTGTCGACGGGGGCTCAACGCTTTCGTATGTATACCGAGTTCACGACTCTGATGGAGGGGACACGAGCAATGCCATGCGCAAGGATAAGCTGACCTCTGCTCACTACTGCGAAACTAACGTCAACAAGACAAACCTGCGTAAAAGACTTTGTGTTTGCATTTTTTTAATAATGGTAGGGTAGGTAATTTCGGAAAGGAGCTAGCTTTGAAGCATAAGATTTCACCCTCTCTTCAGAGAGCACTACAAAGCCACGCCTCCAACACATGAACGCATACATAGTTTGACAGGCAAGTAGGACATCCAGTCATTGTATTCAGACCGAATGCAATGATTGGTCTGAGCTGGACCGACATGCTCTCACACTGACAACATGTGAATTGAGACAACAGACCAATCTGTCACTTTTTTATCTTCTGTTGGTTAAATTGCATTTTACTATACAAATTTCCACATAACTGCAATGTTAGTAATCTAAACCTCTGATTAACCTCTCAAAAACAATAGCAAACTAATATTGGCATTAACAGCTCAAAAACTGCACAACATGATTAACATATACTAACAGAAGGTTTTTCATCAGACTTTCAAAAGCAATACAACACACAAAAGACCATCAAGACCTTGGAAGAAAAATAAGGCAAAGATTTGTATTTTTAATATCAAGTAGCCACATCTTTATAAACATAAAGTTCTTACTAGTAGCTGTTCAACAGCACCTGTTAAATTAGCATAAGTCAGCAAACAGTAAACTAACTTAGCACGAATATGCAAAGATTTATATAGTTAAATTCAACAACCAATACAATACCAAACATCCCATCAAAAACAACAACAGCTCACCATGCACAAAACACTGGAAATGCCTTCACGAATATGCAACAACTGTTATGTTCCACACAAAACAGACGCACTTAAAACAGCCCATGATGCCCATTAGTTTAACATCAGACAGCTTGTTTAAACAAGAATATCAAGAGAAAATCCAAGATGGCCGACCTGTTGATGAGCTTTGGCCTCCAGTTCCAGACGTGTGATAGGAAGAGGGTCAGATCGGCTGGTGATTTTCAAGGCACCTGCTGGTGGATAATGTGAAATCACTTAAAACAAAAAGATTTATACAGTCCCCCATTCTGTGTGTGTTTATATATTCATCTTAAATCAGCCAGTTTTACTTTAATGGCTAAAAATAATATTTTATTGCTATTATTTATTATATTTATCTTGCATGTGTGTGTGTGTACATATGAAATACAGTGAAAAAAACTGTAAACAGTAATATTCCAAAACAATCTGTAAAATAACAAAAACTAAATGAGAAATTACAGGGTTCATGTAAATTTACAGTCTATTTTTGTAATTTCATAAAATAAAGCTGTAGAAATAAAAGTAAAGAGTAAAGCTTCTGTAATTTTTTGCAGTGTATCTTACATGCATCTGGCTGTGGGAATCTATAGACTTGACTTTTCAGGATTCCAGCTCAAAACTTTTGTTTGTAGCCGAATCATTTTTCCAGAGACAGGTTCGCCCTTGCAAGGACAATCCTGACTACGGGGGAAACTTTAAAAAGCTAATTATCTGCAAACTCCATGACGAATTGCTCAGATAACCTTATCCCTGGTGTGGAAAAAAGAAAAATAAGGCCATCAGCAGTTCTTAAAAAGAGCTGCCACTTCCTTTCTGGGCGAGGAGGCCTGGTGCACACCGGTGGAGAAAAGCACAAACCGTCTGGATTGTTTTGTGTCATACTTCTGAAAAATGCTTATATATTGAATAAACCCCACATGCAGCTGAATTGTGATAGTTTCCTTTTATATATTGAAATAGAGGCACGGCTGTTTACCTTGGGGCATGTTTGTGCTTTCCATCACACTTTCCAACAAATCAATTTGTCATATGCGGGAACATGTATGAGCGTTAACTTAATTCGGTGAACTAGTCACTCTCTGTTTTGCTTGTTGACATTTGCGCTCAGAGAGTTGCGATATGCGCAGCCGGAGAGCAAAGGTCAATTAATGGTCAAAATCATATTGCAATATGAAACTCTCGGTTTATGATCGCTTGTGGCTGTTTATACGAAGCCTTACAATTTGGGTGAATTGGTTGTGTGTTGTGATATGCAAATAAGACCTGTTATTAAAAAACCTTTGGATGAGTTCATGTAAAAACGTATGACTTATTATTTACATCTGTTTTTACAGTGTGGAGGTGTGAAGCACGTGCCCAAAAATAATGTTTTATAGTTAATGTAAGAAAATCTGTGCACACACAACTTTCCCCCTCATGATATGAGAGATTTTAAGTTTATAAGATCAAACTAAAAATGTTGTTTTAGGTTTAACAACCGTGATATAGAAGTAGCTAGTCTGTAAGGAAATTGATTTTCCACTGTGAAATAGTGTACAGTGATGTGAATGTAATGGTAATGTGACACAAAGGCGAGTTCAGTGTGTTCACTGCAGATTTTTATCACCTCCTGTGTGTGTGTATTGTGTGTGTGTGTATTGTGTGTGTGTATTGTGTGTGTGTATTGTGTGTGTGTGTGTGTGTGTGTGTGATAGGGCTTAGTGGCCCCCTCTGTATTCTGTGAAATGAAATAGATGACAATAAACTGGGATTAGGTTATGATCTGGATTCATTCTTGTCTCTGAAATAACATCCGTTGTGATTCCACAGAGGTGATTGTACACATAACCACCTAACGTAGACTTTGGATTTGACCATATCCTGGACGCCATACTAAATGTGTGTGGGTTTATTTCCTGTATATAGCTAAACCTATGAATAAGAGTCTTTCATTTTGGGACACATACTACATTAATATTGTTGTATAATACTATTTAGTTTAGTATTAAACATGGACAATCATTCAATACCATAGTATATATCGCCTTACAAAAAGTACTGCGTGGCACTATGGTGAAGTACTGGCATTAGACAGTAATACAATGATATGCATCCAAACAAACCCAGTGGTACCATAATAGTGTATGTCCAAAATACCATCATTTGCATGGTACCAAACATTATAGAAGTGAAAGTGGCATATTTGTCAATGTATGGTAACCCATCCAGTGAGTAGTGAACACACACTGCAAGTCATGAACACACACACTGCCGGAGCAGTGGGCAGATATCACTGCAACACCTGGGGACCAACGGGGGAAAAGTGTTGTACTCAAAGACACCTCAGCTGTGGGAGTCAAACCTGCAACCTTAGGTTTACAAGTCAGACTCTCTAACCATTAGGCCACGGTTTTCTTCCCCCACAAACATTTAACAAATCACATAAATAAATGGTTATGAATAATACATGTGTTGTGTTCAGATGCTGTCTGTCTGGGTAACTGTGGTTAAAGTGAAGACTTTGAAGCCTTTGATTATGTCGATATTTCTCTGAATTTCGCTGATTCTTCGGAAGTAAGACATGTTCTGGAGTTAATGGAGAATTTGGCTGCCCTCTCATGAGGGGAACGCAGCACCGTCACGTATGCTGTCTTTGCATTTGGAGGAGAACTCAGTGAGCGTTGGAGAAGAACTCTGCCAACCCTCTCTGTAAGCGGGGGGTGGACAGATGGAAGATAATGGAATTTTCAAACCTTCCATTTAGGAAATTTAAATGCAGCAGCGCCCGCGACCCCATCACACTCAGACAGGAGACGCTCGGAGGCCGGGAACATATGCCTGCTGCGGACAGCACAGCCAGAGAGAGCATCAACACGCGCCCTTCAGCCGACTGGTCCCAGACAATCTCTGGCATGTTTCTGCCTTGCCTCAAATGCTCATTCTCTCCAAGCTGCTTGCTTCATAATTCTGGCTGTTTGAGGAAGTGGGTATCCAGACAAACTGAAGACAGTCGTTTGGTCGTGTCTAGATCATTCCTTCACCATTCGGTTTACTGTCACGATCAGCAACAACATGTAGAATTTCTCTTTAGATGTATAAAAATAACAATGGCTACCTAACAGAATGAGAAACTGTAGATGTAAAGCTTTTACAAAATTGCAAAAAAATTGAGGGTTGCTGACAAAAGAACTAGCAGAATTGGTACGAACCACAAAATATATTCCCTGTAAAGTTGCAATCCGTAACTTTTTGGGTTAAACATGTTTTGACTTCAACACATAATAAAAAATACATGAAGTAACCTGCAGTTTATGTTTCAAACAGAGGTGGCAGTAGAGAGGCAAACGTTATGGATTGCAACTTAGAAGTAATGAATGTACAAACTCCTTCCCAAAGTAAAGAATACACATGCTTGAAAACCAATAAAGGCGAGAGACGGGTGACCCTGCTTGTTTCTTCTCAATTAACATGGAAGAAACTGACTTAAAAGAGGATGAAAGTTCTGGCTGTGTGCGGCACAACCACAGCGGAAACCATCTTATTTTTAGGCCACATATTTGAGTAAAATATGAGCGTTAAACTCATTTTTGGGCGAGTTTAACCCTGCAGGTTTTTGTCTCGTGTCTGCGACTCACAAACCTCAGTAAGAGTTTCTCTGAAACTGTCACCCACAGACACAGATTAAGATGTAAAGCAGAAGTTTGTATGTGAATCTTGCATGTGTTATTAATCTGACAGCTTTGAGATGCAGGAGCTGTAGCCGGCCTGTTATATCTCAATATAGAATATAATGAATATATCATTACCTATTTACATGAATGTTTTTAATGTAAGTTGTTTCCCTTAAATCATATTGTGTATTCGGTCTGCAGGTCGTGTGTTTGGTATACCTGGATTAGATTAGATTACATTGCTGGTTTAACCTGATCTCCCTAATCTGATCACCAAGCCGTGATGTTTCAACTAGTTAAACTGGTTAAGCCAAAGGGACAAATGGGTGTTTTTTCCGCAGAGGTTATAATAACCAGTGCTCAATGTTTCAATACTTGTTTTCATTTCTTTTGCATGTAACGCTGACCCCGGAGGGCTGCAGATATTTCACATTTCATTTCATTCAAATGAATATCCCCCTTTACACTGGCGCAGACGCGCGACGCGCCCAACGCACGCGTTTCGGCCGATAATTGCACAGGGTGTGCGCCAGCCTCGCTTCAGTCTAATTACAACCCTGTGAGAAATAAAAGGCGGAGAAATATTGTGAAAGTCGGAGGTTTCCTCGGAGGAACAGACCGACACAGAGTAATAAATGTGTCTGTGATTAGTTATGATTATACCCACAGACATCAGCAACTACAGATCACTGAATATTCATCATGTCCACCTGACATCACGTCTATATGGTTACATGGACCCTCACATCTGTGATTTCTAGAGGACATCAACGAGAAACGACATGCATTTATCCAAATAAGTCACTCCAAAGTCAAGCTATACATGTTTTCAGCATGTGTTCCCAGGGACTCAAACCCTCAGCCTTTGCATTGCCAGCACAATGCTCCAGCAGTGTTCAGGGATTCATAGAGCTCTACCCAGCTCTATGTATCCCTGAACACTGGTGGATGATCGGTTTATTTATCTGCATTTCTGTCCATCTATTTGCTTAATATATATATAAACCTTGACTCAAGTTTTTGTTTAGAACCTGCCCCGGTGCATTATGGGCCGTATAGCATTTATTTCAATTTCTCTCTGTCTCAGACCAAACACCCAGCGAAAACTAATCCTGTGTATGCAAGAACAATTCCAGCTTAATCTCCTTCCGGCTTTAGGCCGAAAAAGTCAATTAAAGAAACTTTCCCTCTTCAACTTTCTCCATCGTTGTTTGACCATCAGAAAAACCACCATCTGATCGAAAGAACAACACAAGAAGTTTATTTCAAGCACAAACAAATAATTATAATAAATGAAATACAGGGTTTAAGCAAAGTCTGGGTGGGCTTTTTAAATATATCTGACAGCTTCAAGAACCAGTGAAATCTTTAGACAACAACCGATTTCCTGTGATGTATTTCCTATATAAGTCAAATAGAAAGGCGGATCATTTTAAATCTGAACAGATGCTAAAGGTTTATTAAGTGAATTTTCAGGAGGGTACAAGCAAAGCGATGACCTCACGGCTGTGACACACAGATGAGGAGCCACAAAACTTCGATTTTGATTTTATTGGCTCTGTAATGGCTTTCTACAGGTCAAAGGCTAATTGTATGTGGAATGAGGTTTAAAGCAGGAGAATTAGCTAAGGTAAAAGGACACAGACTGTGTATAGCTGATCTGAAATCAGTTTAGCTGTCTCTATTATATCGGGCGAACTCAGTCGTCAAAAATAATGAGATATATTTCA
This sequence comes from Chromobotia macracanthus, assembly GCA_036877525.1. NCBI lineage: Eukaryota > Metazoa > Chordata > Actinopteri > Cypriniformes > Botiidae > Chromobotia > Chromobotia macracanthus. The sequence continues at coordinate 1,822,131 of JAZGTH010000033.1, read as the reverse complement.
CGTCTCTGATTATTTTCAGTAAAGTGTGAATGAGTCTCTCACTGTCACAACCTCATTATTCTTTCTTCGGATATTTTGTTATATAATCATATTTTGACACATTATTCTCTTTGGCACATAATTCGTATATCGTGTATATTTTAACTCGTTTGCAAAGAAGTCAAATTTACTTGGATATCAATGTAAACCACTTAAAATGCAAAGATTTCAGTGTGTTTCTCTTCAAATGAATCCGATTTTGCATCTGCTGTGCAGAGCTGAGCACAAATTGTTTTAATCATTGCACAAATGAACAAATGTTGGTCTTATGACAGACTTATCTCTTACAAATATTCACCATTGTAACCGCAGTTCTTACTGTAAAATCATAATTATTATAAACATCTTCAAGAAATCTAAGAAGCTTTTTTGTGTGTTGGCACTTGTACATATACTGCGGTCAAACCTTTGACGTACACAATAGTACTGCAATTTATTATTATTATTTTTGTGTTAATTCAAGGTACCTCAAAATACATCACAATAATACCAAAGTGTTTTCTTCTGAAAAAAACTAAAGCTAAAACATTATTTACTGACATTTTGTATGTTAAGAGAGACAGTTTCTCTGTGTGTGTGTCGCTGACAGACAGAGCTCAGAGCAGAAGATCCCTCATCCACTTCTGGACTAATGGAGCGTTTAGGAGCTTTTGGAGGAGAGAAGCGATTTGTTTGTCGCCTGTGACTGGACAAAGATGCGCTTCATTAAGACACCAGTAACTCACGACACTGTTTTTCATTAAACTCAGAGGACGACTTCTCTTACACACACACATATACATATATATAATCTGTAGTCAAGACCCTTTGCACCAGACAGACACAGATCACACGGTATTTTGATGTATACTATGGTATACATTTTGTACTTACAACTGTACTTCAAAGTACAGATCCAAACAACATGGTAATACCATGTTTAAAATACTATGGAAGTACAACAAACGTATCCACCAATGATGTCACCTGGCTAGCTAAACTCTGCTTTAGTATTTCAATGGCCTGGTGGATGATAACAAAACTCATCTTGTCTTCCTCTAAACGCATTTTAATATCTGTAATTGTAAATCTGGCACGATTCCTGTGCCCTGTTCTGACCGTAAAGAAGCACAGTTTGAATATCAATCCCACCCGGGCAGAGAGAGAGAGAGAGAGAGAGAGAGAGAGAGAGAGAGAGAGGGAGAGAGAGGTCAGGGCGACACTGTCACATGCAGCTCTGTTTCACTGGCAGAATTTGTCTTAGGCAGCGTCGGTCCACTGGCTGTAATTACGGGGGTCCACGTTCACATCAAACAGGCCTGCCGTGACGACGGGGTCACCAGAGGTCAGCTGGAACCCGCTCTCAACACGCCGACCCCGTTTCATCCACTGACTTCAAAACAACTTTCACCAGCATCAGAGATGAAGAGCTGCATTCTGATCACGTCTCAGAGCGACACTGGAGAGAGAAACAGAGAGACAGAGAGAGAGACAGAGAGAGAGAGAGAGAGAGAAACAGAGAGACAGAGAGAGAGAGACAGAAAGAGAGAGAGACAGAGAGACAGAGAGAGAGAAACAGAAAGAGAGAGAGAGAGAGAGAGAAAGAAACAGAGAGAGAGAGAGAGAGAGAAACAGAGAGACAGAGAGAGAGAGAGAGACAGAGAGACAGAGAGAGAGAAACAGAGAGAGAGAGAGAGAGAAAGAAACAGAGAGACAGAGAGAGACAGAGAGAGAGAGAGAGAGAAACAGAGAGACAGAGAGAGAGAAACAGAGAGAAACAGAGAGACAGAGAGAAACAGAAAGAGAGAGAAACAGAGAGAGAGAGAGAGCAGAGAGAGAAACAGAGAGACAGAGAGAGAGAAACAGAAAGAGAGAGAAACAGAGAGACAGAGAGAGAAACAGAGAGAGAGAGACAGAGAGCGAGAGAGAGACAGAGATTTTTTCATCTTTTTGTCTTATTTTCTTAATCCCATTTTTTTACCATGTCAATAAAGCTGAATCAGACCCAGACAGACAGGCAGACAGAATACAGACAGACATGCCACCATCACTTGTATTGTAATGATTCGCAGCAGTGGTGTGAGTTTACTGCAGCAGAATCTGGTTTAAGAACAGCTGAACGAGTGGATTAAACAAATCATTCTCAGCATAAAGACACTCGAGAAGCTCAAACCCGGCTTAAGCCCTCCACACAAGTCTATTTATGCAAAGCCAAACACTTTAATAAGACGCAACTGATTTCTGTAGCAGCAGCCTTTATTTTCTGCACCTTTATAAGTTCACAGCTGTACGTCTTAAAATGTCTTGCTCCACTGAGCTGAAGTAATCAGAGCTCACACACACACACACACACACACACACACACACTCACACACACACACACACACTAATGACGATGCGCAGCACTTAATGAATGCAGGTGTCAGTTCACATTTCTCCATTTTTTTTTGGCCCCCACAAAATGCAGCTGCGTCTCGTACACAAAGATTCATCATGCGAGGTTTTGCCACACAAACACGGTCCCCATGCAACAGTCTGTTCAGTGATCTGTAGGATTATGGGTGTACAGCGGCCCTAAAAAGTTGCCACACTTAAAAGTGTCTGAATGTTATTGCATTAGATAACAAAACTGGATCTTATGCTTTCAAAGCTAGCTTGCTATTGCTAGCCTTTCCGAAACTGCCTACCCCACCTTTCAAATTATTTTAATGAAAGTCGGTGACAAACGTCTCAGAAAAACGAGCTCTGAGAAAAGCTCTAGCAGCATTTGTACGCCATTTAATGCAATGTTATTAACACGTGTACATGTTAACATTGCCTAATGCAGTTCTACACAAAAAATATAATCTGATTATGTAAAGCATTTTGGAATAATTAGTGCAAATATGAGCTTCACTAGACTGACTTTCAGTTGCACAAAACAATCGCACAATATTTTAAATGGCTAATTATTATTTAATCAGTTAAAAGCACATTTTTAGCAGCTAAATGTCAATTCCTGTTACATTGGGATCTTACCAAACAAATCTTTTGCCTTTCATAATCTGGGGGATTTTTTTTCAGCAGTTTATATTTAATGGCTCGGGTCTCACTGAAAGCTTTTTATCTTTCTACATTGTAATCATTCGCAATTAATGAAACGGCAATTTGCTGACCTCCAAAGTGCCGTGAACTATTTGAGTGGACAGCTAGACTTGATTCCCACACATATTATGGAAATGATAATAACTATGTATTTTTAAAATACAAAAATAAAAGGCTGGCAGGAAATTTTTGTGACCTTTGTACTGTTTTGTGATAAGAGCTTCAGTTTTTTAAGAGTAAAAAAAAACATCCTGATTCAGACCAATTTTCTGTGCATATTGGACATCAGTACATTATGCAAACAGCAAATCTAAACATTTTTCCAGGCCGGGAATTGTCAGATTCCTGGATAATTCCATTTGGAATCCCGGCAGGGAATAAACAGCACAAACAAACAGCACAGTTTCACTTCACATTTTATTTGAAGCTGTCCTAGTTCTTCTGCACAGATAAACGTTTGCTGTTATTAGTATGTGACCTGTTGTGTTTGTATTGTTGAATTTGTAATGCGTTACTGCAACCAGAAACCTCAGGAACGTCACAGGAACGTACGAGTACGAACGCCACATCGATACGCTTCATGTGCTTTTTACAAGTGTTGCCGCGTGGAAAGCGACAAACTTCAATATCACAAGACGTGAGGGAATTTGTCACATTTGGCTCTATGCAAACTTTAATTTAATTTTTTTTAATGCTTGCTAATTTGTTTTAATGCTTATTCGGCATGTCTGACAGTTATTTGGGCAAGGCGACCACAAAAGGTTTGTTTCTTTCTGAACGAACGTTCTCTCGCATCTGGCCATTAAACCTGCAAGTCTAAACGAAGGACGTTTCCAACACGTCATTACATCTCTGCCTGGAGAGAAAATAATAAAACAGGCTGAGAGAAACAAAAAGCGTTTCTTCAAGCAGCTCCAGACCCTTTTATTGGAAGGTGCCGCGGCATTTCTGAGGAATCCAAGTTACACTGAGGAATAACAGGAGCTGTTTTATGAATAGGGCATCTAGTATGTACACCTCATCACCGAGTCCAAGACTTCAATAGCACCTTGAATAAGCGATTCGCATATCTGTTTAATATCAACTATACGTTTATATGTTCCAATCTAACCCACTTCAATCTCTTGAATAAAAATGATAAATTCAACTTTTTTCAGCTTTCGACATTGTTGCAAAGTTTCACCAAATAAAAATCGATAGAAATAATAATAACAATAATTATAATAAAAACAGACAGGTGAACAGTATTTGACATCCACATCTACGTTTACAAAGTATGCTACAAAAACAAATCCAGTCATCTGGTGCTGAAAAACATTTCATCATTGATTATAGTCTATAGAAGAATACATGAAAACACGCAAGTCTATCGTAACACAAATGTGTACACTAACTAAAAGCCATAGCTTCTGATGCCGTCTTATTCGCAATTTCTTTATACAAATATTAAATCTATACGTGACAAAAGACATTTAAATACTTGTTAATACTCGCCTAAAACCTTCCTGTGACCCCAAACCCTTGAGTACTGAGATAAAACCCGAAACTGTACAGACTGTTTGACACATGACCGGTTAGTGTGACATTTTGGTTTGAATTAGAAAAATATTTAGTACTCATTACAGAAAATCAGGTATAAAGTAAACAGCACATATAGTATGTGATCATCCCATCCAAAAAAAACATGTGGTGTCCCTTTCTAGAAGAAAGAGACAGATCGAGGGATTGTTGAAGGGTTGGAAGAGTGTTCCCCCAAGGCTATGTACTGGGTCCATTGCAATGCAAGTCTGAAAACGATACAATTCACCTTGCGCAGCATTTCATTCTAAGGTGTGAGACTCAGATTAGCACAACAACAAGTAAAACAAAATGAGACATGCAGAGACGGTGAACAGCCAGTATCACACGGCAGCGCGTTAATACATCAGTTCGCTGCCTTGTGTGCCTTCCTCTGGAGGAAAGTCCGTATTGAGGAGAGACTCCATGTAATCCACATAGCTGGAGCTGTGGGTGTAGTTCTCACTGGATTCTGGCTGAGGGGCCGGGGTGGGTAGGGTGGCAGGAGGCAGGCAGGGGGCAGTGCTGGTGTTTGGAGTAATACTGTTGGGCAGGAAATCAGTGACTATTTCGGGAGGTAGTGCTGGGGACTCGGCGGTGAGCGTAGGAGGTGGGGTCGGCAAACGTGGGCGCTTCGCGGCCAAAGGTTCATCGGATGGCTGGGCCTGAGGTTGCTGTTGGTTCACAGTTATCTGTAAAAAAAGAAAGAACATTATTTTACAGGACTGGTTAAAATATCAGAAGGGATCTTTTTTTAATAAAGACTCCAACAACAAAAAATCACAACAACTATAAAAGCACTACAAAAGAACTTTAAAACACTTTATACAAACACTTTATATACACTGATTCAACCCCTGTGTGTAAAAAAAAAAAAAAAAAAAACAACGGGAATTAAAACAACTCACCAGACGGGACATGACTCTTTTCGGCAGCTCTTGGTCCAGAGAGTGAATTTCACTTCGCTTAAGTAGGAGCTGCGTCTCATCCTGAAACTCCACCTGGAGAAAGGTCACGTGATTTCTGCTCAGTTTAGTCTCCTATGGTTCTTTAAAACTTTTTCTAGAAGGCTCCAAAGCAACACCAACATAACAATCCTCAAAGTTTAAAAGAGTTTGCAATCAACACTCTATTCCAGTAACACCTGGAATAACAGGTAACAACAACAGCTTCAAGACCCTGACAGACACCTACTGATTGTTTGTCTCTGGTTTCTGCGGCTGCAGGTGGGAAAAATGCTTCATCAGAGAGTCTGGCAAGGTTAAATATGACCTCATCAGATGACGAGAGATCAGACTTGAAGGTCTGTCACTCTCTCGGATCTGATAAATAACAGATATGTAGGCTTGTTAATGCTAACAGATGAACTGAAAGTTTGTGAGAGATCTTGGTCTTATTTAGAGACCTCAGGTCTCAGGAGTTTTGTTGAAGAATCAAGCAGTGTATCAGAAGAAGACTGTGTGTGTGTGTGTGTGTGTGTGTGTGTGTGTGTGTGTGTGTGTGTGTGTTGTGTGTGTGTGTGTGTGTGTGGGGTGCTAATGAGAAAGTTTGTTTGACAACAATGAAAATGAGGCTGTGACACCCAATCTACACTTAAAGCAAGTGAGGTGTCGCTTCATGACAAACACTAGATTGCGGCCGTTATAAACCATCAAAGCTGTTTACGTTGTTGTCTTCAAGCGTAGTGACACCTGACGACTGTTTCTGCTTTACACTGAGTGTGAGAGAAATACAATCAATCCTTCAGGCCCTCAATCACAGACTTTCTAGGAACATTCAGAGAACGTTACCTGGTACTTCCTGTGGACATGTTCCTTCACAAAAGAGGCGTTGAGGATCTGGTCGTCTAACGTTTTGACTACCACAAGTTCACCCAGTTCTGGAGGGCCGTTGTGCAGACAGTCGTGACTCTAGAAGAGAAAGACAATGTCTGAAACTTATAGCTCTGTATCTGCCACCTGATTGGATGAGCCACGTTTAAAAAAAACATGAGCCACTGGGTTATTTTACCCAAACAACTCAATGGTCAATAAACTGTTTTAAACATTTTTTTTATTGATTGTTGTAATAAACAGTGAAAGTGGTATATTGTGTTAATATACTGAGACTGTAGCTCACCAGTATGTTCTCAGGAAAGACATTATCACAGTAGGAACCATCGTCAAAATTGACCTCGTAGTAGCTTTGTGAGCCAATACCAGTAATTGTGCATCGATAAAACCAGCCATTGCTGTTCCTACCGATGACCTCCTGACCCAGAGACAGCTCACGAGAGCCACTTTTGACCTGCGACAGAAAAAAATCATCCGTTAATCAACAAGAGCAAGGCTGATCGAATTTCGGCTTGCATCAAAGTTTACTCACCTTCTGATTGGTCTGTTTGTGTTTGTGGCAGGTGACGGACACCACGTACGGCCAATCAGCAGGCTTCATCACCACCCCTGCAAGGAGGGCGCAGGTGACATGGAAGGACGTGGAACAGTTGTCGACGGAGCACTGGATACATGCACCAAAGATCTGCTTGGTCGTCTTGTGACAGTAGACGCATTTCTGAAATTCGTAAGATTAACAGGGAAATACAATTTAAAGTCACAGCGTTCGCAATCAAATTGACTTGTTACCAATAAAACAAAAACTTTCAGGAAACATTCAGCATTATATTTGTCCAGCTTTATCTCTCATTCCTTCAAAATTTCTATTTGTTTTTGTCGTCTCTTTCCTTTACTATCATTTTGGCAGTAAAACGCCTTCACACATGCTCACACGCAGGCTGGCGTGGGCACCAAGATATCGACAGAAATAAAAATTCTTTATTAAAATGTCAATATTTCATTTCAGCCCCCCATGTCCGAGCAGTCGTAATGTACAGCAGGTTTTCAATGCAGCACCGTCGTGGAAATATTTCATGGGCCGGCGAAAGGTTGATTTATCTTTCTGCACGGATTGATCATAAGACAGACGGAGAAGAGAAAAAATTGATTTACAAACGTCAACCTCTGGGTTATTTACACACACATCTAGACATGGTGCTTCATTTAGTGCTGCCAGAATGAGGACGTATCATAACGAGAATTGCTTTTATTCTAAAGGGAACGTTTTTGAGATGTTTCTAAGATGTTTAGATTGTGTTACTGCCACAGTGGATGTAGAAACAGCTAATAAATGAATCTTCAGGTTATGCTTGTGAAACCTCAGACATTTCAGCTATTACACATTTAAAATTGATATAAACCCTTGAGGCTGCTTGTCTGATGGAGGATTATAATGATGTGATACATGATGTGATACTATTTGAAAGGGTCTGTGAAGCAATCGCTCGGTTCAGCTGCTCAAATGACACTGAGACGATCATCTAAGTTCTGTGTCAGCCCAGGTTTCTTCTGCAGGTTTTTCTGTACAGTATGTGTAATGGTGCGTACATCAGTGTCGTTTGGGTCGTGAGCCGGTCTGTGTGCGTACAACGAAATAAACCTGCCTATATAATCAATACAGCTCATTTAGCACAGTGGGAAATGACACCCGATTATGCAGACATTCCACATCATTAATAATCCATCATTCCCTCTGCTCACCGGAGAGAGAGACGGAGAGGGATGGAGGGGAGGACAAAAACAGAGAGAAAGAGAGTAAGGATGAAAATGAGAGTGAGACAGACGAGCAGAGGAAGAGAGAGAGAGAGGGAGAAAGAAAATGAGAGTGAGACAGACAAGCAGAGAGAGAGAGAGAGAGAGAGAGAGAGAACAATCAGAGAAAGAGAGAGAGAGAAAAAAAAAAGAGTGAGACAAGGAGAGGAAGAGAGAGGCAGAATGTAAATGAGAGTGACAGAGACTGAGAAGGAGAGAGAATAAAAATAAGAGTGACACAGACAAGGAGAGGAAGAGAGAGAAAGACGAAGAGGGAGAGTTTGGTCACTCACCAGACTCTTTCTGGTGTCCGGGACAGCGCTCACATCCACCGGCTCTCGTTCCACAGCGTTGACGAATCGAACCTCAGCCACGGCCACAGCACAGATGACGTGAACCCACCTGCAGAGAGCACACGCAACTCATTTCAACATCAGCATGATCAGATGTGTGTAACACCTCAAAACTGATACACAGTACGAGAACGTGAGTTTATAATCTCAAACCTGACATCTGTGGTTTTCTTCAAAGCCCCACCTCTTAGACTGCACAAACAGCAGGCCTGTATCCGTTAAAACAAACACAAGAGACTTTTATTGTTTTGTATTTTTACAAATACAGTAAAAGACAAAAAATGACAGAACACTGATTTACAGACTGCTTGTATATACTAAGATTGTAGATCTTTGGGATCCTAGCTGAACTTTTATTTTTAAACATTTACAGCCAATGACACAATGTTTGCTCTGGAGAATTGTTTGGTAAAAGCTACTGTTGTAAAATGATTCCAGCGAGGTTGAGCGAGTTAATCTAGCTGGGAAACATTGTTTGAGAAGAGAGTTAAGCTGAAGTTTCTACTCACGGCTGTCCAGTCCACTGCAGAACATCGAGAGCACATCCAGCCCTCCTGTTTCGTGTCGGGATTAACCCCATAACAACCTGACAAGACAGAGATGCAAACTCACTTCCTGTCCTCAAGAACCAAACTGATCATTCAAAATGTTAATTAAAATTGTCCCTGTTTGCTTTTGTAAGAGATGTTGCTTATCGTCGGCTTATTTCAAAAGAATAACTGTTTTGAACACTCTGTACAATTAAAATGCAACGTATGTTTCATGAAATTTCATTTTTGATGACACAATCAAGCTCATGGAGCGGGGTCAAACCTAACATCAACCAATAATATCACAGCATGCTTCTATGATCCAATCAAATGCTGATGTGTGGGGTCAACTCCTTTACTACATTATTTCTTGCTGAGTATTCTGTTTATCCTAGAAATACATTCACTAAAGAAATACATTAACTGCAAAATACATTATAGCTTTAGCGTTTCAACCAACTGAATAAATGAATTTGTTGAACATTGTAAACCTAAATTCCTTTTTTAAGGAACTACCACACTACTGCTAACATGCTATAGCTTAATGTAAAGTTTTACGCTTGAAAAACAGCCGAACAACGGCCTTTACAACAGTAAACAACAGCAACGCTGTTTGATGTTGCTTTACAATCGAGAACCTGCTGTGTCCATAATTACAAAGACACCCTTCCATTGTACGTTTCAGAAATAGGCTGATATTGTTGGAAAGACGCTTTTAAAGACGCTCCCGGTGGAGAAAATGGAAGCTCTTCTGACACACTGTCATTTTTTCTGTCTTCACTGTCTTTTAGAAAACACCAGCTGCGGTCACCTCAGGTAAACACTAACCTGGTGTCCGTGATGGAAAGAGAGATACAAATACAGCCCATGGGCACCAGTTTAACGTGACTCACGTGGACGTTCATTTTCATAACTATTGGAGGAATGCTTGTGAGTCCAAGCCTGTATGTTCTCATGAAAGCAGGTTGGCAGATAATAGCGCAGAGAAATGAGGGGCAAAGACAGTATTCGCACGAACACACGGCTAACAAGCTGTCCGTCACTGCACGCCTCGTTCCCCAAGCCTTTAAAAAGCGAACGGTCTGGAAGAAATAACTAGAAGAGGGGTAAAGTTGTTGTTTGTTCCACCAGCAGTTGCTCTACCTTCATGGTGGTTAGAGTCTCCTCAAGGAGCAGTCGAGGGGAATCACAGCAGTGAGCTTTCAAACACCACAGGAGAACCGAGAAGGTCCTTCAAGCTTGTGTGTTAGATGGAGGCTTCACTCATGAGGGAAATGAGATGGCAGTAATTGTTTGGGGGAATCTGAGCTTTGAGGTAGACCCAGCTAACAATTTTAGGTTATAAGAATGTTTCTCCAACGCTTCCATTAAGTAACAAAACATTAAAAATGTTATTTTTAATTTTAAAAAAGTTCTAACTGCAAAATAACGTTTGATACCTTTGAGAGAACTTTTAGAGAACATTAGCCAACGTTTGGAGACCGTTCCCTGTTAGCTGGGGACTCCAGCGCTAAATGAAAGCAAGAAGCTACTAAACGCTTGTTGTAAACACTGTTAAGAGATATTGTTAGACATAAAGCCCCTTTATCACAGTAAAATCACATTAACGCACAGCCTCAATTAGCTATGAATTCCATAACACACTGTAAACAGCCAAATGAATAAGACAAAATGGCTACCAATAGACAATGGCTCACCCAATCACATTTAAGATCCAGAACAATGCATATAAACGGTTTCTCTCTTTCATTAGCGCAGGAAGACGGCGGCAGTAAGCAGACGTACAGCAGATGAGGAAGAAAATGTGAGCAAATATTCTTATGACACAGTGACAACTTTAATTAGTTTGACTAAGTGAAAACACAGTGACATTAAACTGATTAGTGTAGCTAAAAATGGACGAATAAAGACCGACTCATCTGAGAGCAATCAGACTCAATAAATCAGTCAAGCAAACTGAACAAACTGCTTCACGCTCCCTCTAATGAACTTAAAATTCAGGCACCTGGCTGACACAGTCGACACGCCGCGTTCTTCAGAACGCAAAAACTTTTAAAAAACATAATCAAACAATATTGTTCAAACGACAATTGTTCGAAAACTTCGGAAAAAATCGCATTGCTAATTGATGCAATATAACACGGTCGGCTGATTTTGGAAAACGCAAAAATATTGCCAAACCTCAAGCAATGAAAAGACGGTGAAAGTTGTTTCGGGTTTCTGGACTAGTCTGAATAAAAAGTTTGGTCTACACATTTATTTCTTCTGCAGGAAGAAACAGACACTGAACGCATAAGGGGCCAATCAGAAAGTGTTGTTACCTCAGTGAACTCAACACTCACGCATGTCCAATTTCACAATCCCTCTCACTCTCACACACACTCTTAGACTAATTGGCTACGCGGCTTAGATTCAGGCGAAGGAGAGAAACTAACTAAACAAACCACTTTCTGTCTGTTTTTTCCTCTCTTTCACTTCAGAGAATTTTTTCGCTCTCTAAATAAATAACAACGCTCAAGTTCAGGTTCACTGATGGTAAATTGCTTGGGGTTTCATTCAGGTCCTGTAAAAGGCTCTTGAGGGGCTCAGTCAGGAGATGAAGAGAGAATCGGAGGCGTTTATTAATACGTGGGTTCTGCTAGACGTACAGAAATGTGTAAATTGTACCAAACAAACAAAAATGTCAGGGCATTAAGTCAGAATTTTAAGACAAACTGCTTCCTGTTTACCCTGCAAGTGTAAATTAGCCTATAGGAGAAACAACTGGCAGTAGGGTGGAGTTATTTTAAGGGTTTGCGCTTACTAGCATGGACTTGCAGACTGCAGCTTGCGCAGGCCAGCAGGACGCTGGTTCCGTCATCACCGATGTGGGAATTAGAGGGCAGAGGTTCTGTGTTCTCCGCACCAGCACTGAAACACATCTCTGGAACCAGAGGCCGGGTGCGAGTTCCTGACTTGGACACCAGTCCCGGCGTGTCCGAGACAAGGGTGGGATCTTTGAGAGGCTACACCCACAGACACAGACATGAACAATCAATCATAGAGAAGAATATATTTTAGATCCAAACTATTATTATTAACTAATTATTTTTACAACATAGCTCTTCGGTGGAAGGCGCAGGACCATAAAACGTTCATCCAATCATTGTGTTCAGTCCAAATACAATGACAGGATGTCCTGCTTGCCTGTCGAACCATATGTATTCACAAACCTTCACCTGTTGGAGGAGGCGAGGCTTTGGAGAGCACTCTGAAGGGAGGGCGGGATCTTATGCTTTTAAAGCTAGCTTGCTATTGCTAGTGTCTCCAAAATTGCCTATTCTTCCTTTAACATCTATTTGATGTTAAAAACAGTAAAATACTTTAGACAAACTACCATCCTGCGCAAATTAACCAAAACATTAAAAGTCTTTGGTTTTAAACGTTATATGTCTGTGTGTAAAAATCGTACAATTTCCTCTGCCTTAATTTGCATGATTTACTTCCGGGGACGTGCGTCACCTGCGTGTACGGACAGAAGAGCGTGCACACGGCACAGTGAGGCTCTATGGTTGCCATGGCAGCGTTGAACTGCTTCTCCGCCAGGAAGTTCGGCGATCGGTTCTGCCACAGGTCATTCTCTTCCGTCTTCTTGACGTCCGGCGTCACGCCGCTGTACAGCTCTACAAACACAACGTACATACAGATCAAACATGACTCCTGCAATAATAAAAAATAACAAATATAAAACTGAGGAAGATGATGTAGGCAACCTGAAACGACCAATCAAACTTCAGTAGGCAATCAGGTGTAACATAAGATAAGATGATCACAATTGATCCAATCACAATTAAATACGTATATACACAGTGACATCATCAGTATTACAATGACATCGTTACTTGATTTTGAACACTAAACAATGAAAGATTTTTCCTGAATTTTAAATTTCATGAGGAGTTTGTAAAGACAACAAATAAAACACATTTTTCCAGTGTCTTTTCCAGTGTTTTTCACTACAGTTCTTGGCTTTACAGCAGGTAAAGTGAAGGGTGTGAAAGTTTTGATGTCGTCTATCCTGTAGTTTGGCCACCCACAATGACAGCAGGAGGCTCTGTGTGGTACCACAGTAAAGATCCACAGCTGTCTGTCTCTTCATAACACACAGCACAGACAAATCAATAACTGTATTTCTGCCTTTCAGTTTTATAAACCCTCAATCGCTTGTGACCACTTTACTCCAAACTGCATTTCTTTGGCTTTTTTGTGCTCTCACATACACACACACAAACAACCAACATCTCCCACCAAACTAAGTCTAAAAAGTCCAAAACATTTAACGAACAATTTGGTCATGTTTGTCTAGAAACACAAAAACTGTCCAAACATGTCTTTCCTTGCATACTTTGCGTTTTAAACACATACATTTTCCTTATGCTGTCACTTTAAAACTTCTTAATGACTTGTGATTGGTTAACCCAGAGTTCTTATGCTGTTCTCTGCAACGTGATTGGTCGGAATAAGTGCCGAGAGTGAATTGTGGGTCAAACCTAAATTCCACACAGAGGTCAGACTAACATCCCTCTCTATCACTGCCCATCTGTCTTCATCCAAACACTCGCCACTCCAGTGACTCTGACAGAATATAATTGGGGGCACATGATCCACAGATCAATAAATGCCAGTCAAGGCAGAAAGAGGAAAAAGAAAAGAGAGAGATTAAGTTTTAGAGACCGATTTTGAGGTCAAGAGCAGGACCTCAAATGTCCTCACGGATACGCTGACATCTCTCTTAAGAGGAAAACTCACTTTCTGAGACAAAAATGTTCTCGTAAAATAACCTACAATTATGTTGGATCACAGGCTGACCTGATCGCAGCGATACTGTCAAAGACCAAAGCACAACAAACCCGAAATCTCCGGTAAACAGATGAATTCTCACAGAATGATGCAAGAGTCTGTGCTCGACACAAAACGGCACATTGGGCCTCATTTGTGAAACAGGCAAAACGAATGTGTATATCATTCACAGATTTATTTTTGCAATAAATTCAACTAATTATGCAAATAACAGTTTTGGGGACACTGAATGTGCCAATTTACTCAAAACAACGATTCGCAGCAAAAACTTCAAACCCAAATCTACTGCAAACTGAGTTACATGTGACTCAGACACCAGCTTGTGATGTTTAACAGGTCTTGGGTCAGTAAGTGATTTCCTTTAAAAACACTGAATGCTGAAACTGAGATCCTAAATGTTTATATATCTGATGGTGTTTGACAGTGTCTCATGCTGATAACATCATAAAAGCTCCACCCACCCTCATCACTGGAGGTTTCCTGTTTGACTATGGAGTGTGGTGACCTCATGGGTGGCTTGCTGAAGGGATGCCGTCTGCTCTTCTTCACCTCCACCTTCTTCTTCAGCTTTGTGAAGGGACTCATCTGAGTGGAGGAGCAACAAAGGTGATTTTTGTGTAAACAAACTGCAACAATTTACAGATCCACCATCATGCCACAAATCCAAGCCAGAATCACCTGCAGGCTGGACATAGCTCCGCCCAGAGGAGCTGCTACATTGTTCTGCTTGTGATGGTCACTGGAAGCGAAGTGTTCAAACGCCTCCTGGAAGCTGATGTCACTGGAAACCTTCAGCTTCTTCTTCTTCCTCTTTTTCTGCTGGCCGTTTTCCAGTGGAGTATCCTGAGAATCTGTCTTTGCCTCTTCATCTGCTGAAGATAGAGAACAAAAATAAAGAGAAGATACAAAATCACAGTAACCTGAAACTCATAAGTATTTATCGCTTGTGACAAGTAAGACTCAATGTTGCAATGCTGCGGTTTTCTAGGTAGTTGCCAGGATGTTGCTATGCAGTTGCTAGGGTGTTCAGAATGGTTGCTACGGCATTTCTAGGTGGCTGCTTACCCACTCTCATGTCTATGATATTCTGGTCTCTAAACATGGCTGAGGTCTCACTCTCCCTCTGGTGTAACCTGTAGAACTGTTCTGTCCTCCTCACCTGCTCCCTGCAGTGCCGCCTCAGCCTGCTCCTGCTCCTCTCTCTCCAGTGCCTCCAGCGTCAGGAGCGCCTCCCGGGCCATCCGCTCATCCTTCTTCTTCCTTCTCTGCTCCTCTCTCTCCTCCACCTTCTGCAGGTACTCGCTCATGTCCAACTCGATCCCCTCCTCCGCCAGAACCTTCAACTCCTCCAGCTTCAGACGACGGAACTGCTTCACCTTTGCCTGAGTCCTGCCACACACACACACACACACACTCATATTTACAAGATTTGAACCTGCAATCTTTCACTCATCAACCATCAACCCAGATCTTTTACCACTAAGCCACACGCCCAATAACCGTCCTCTCTCACCTTCTGAGGAGTTTCTCTCTGAACGTGACTCTGGTTTTCCTCCAGTGCTCCAGTTCTGGGCTGGTGAGGGCTGTTGGTTTCAGGTGGTCCAGGACTGTGTTGTCTTTGCCCTGTTTCCACAGCTCGTAGCGATCAGGCTGCAGGCATCTCACAAACACATCCATAGAGATCTTCACCATGTCCTTACGGCAGGTGCACTGCAGGAGACACGCAGAACACAACATATTGACACGCTGCTTGAACCAACAATTTGAAATGAAAGTGACCAACAATTATAAACACAGCAAGATCGTCTGCAAAAACTTTAGGCCATGAATTAAAACACTCTTTAAACTCTTTAAACTTTAAAGCGAATCTAAAGAAACCTTCACTGATTTTCGCTGATGTTTGCAAATTACCTAGATCATCTCAAAAACTGCAAAATATGAGAGTTGAAAAACACTGGTTAAAAATATGTAATATATCAACAGAATTAGGAAGTTGTGTCTAAAATGACGACTGTGAAGATGAGACAAGAGACAAAACATGTTTATGAAATTAAATAATTTTTCATCAGGCACCAGAACTCAGATTATTAAACTGCTCGGTTCTGACGTCCCAAACGAAGCAACAGTTTTTAATCATCAAATTTATTTGCGTAAAGTGAAATGAAAGCAGAAATGATCCCTCAATCAACAGAGAACAGATGAAAATAAAATGTTTTCTCGCGAGCGCCAGTACAGTGTATTACATCCTAACGTTATTTCCTGTGTTGTGCCGGGCCCGATGTTCAATTACCAGAAACATTTTTCAGCTGAAGTGAAGACAGGCCGCGAGCGTCAACAGCGCTCTCCAAAATTACTGTGTGTGTGTGAGGGTGTAATAACCGCAACAAGTGCTAGATTTCACACAGAAATGTCAATGTCTCGTAACACAACTCCAGAGTTTGGCATATCCTGTTCAGACCTCCGGAAATGGATTTCCAGCCTGCCGGGGGTATTAGACCCCACCTGGAGCACAAGAGATGCTGGAGATGCCAGTATCCAAATAAAACATGCATAAAATGACCTAGATGTATTCGAGGACCCACAATATATTTCCACCAATACATGCAGGCTCCTGCATAGCTGCATATTTCACCACATCAGCTACAGAAACTCGAAATGTTTAAAATTACTAATATAAATTAAAAAATATAAATAATGTATATATAAAAATATATAATATAAAATAAATAAATACATATATAAATATTAAATATACATATATATATACTTACAAAAATATCAAATAACTAAAAATATATGTATATATATATATATATATATATATATATATATATATATATATATATATATACATATATACATATACATATATACATATACATATATACATATACATATACATATATACATATACATATATACATATATACATATAATATAATATGTACAGATACAGTATCTTTTTTTTTTTTTTTTTTTTTTTTTTTTTTTTTTTTTTTTTTTTTTTTTTTTTAAAAAATTTTTTTTTTTTTTTTTTTTTTTTTTTTTTTTTTTTAAATAAATAACACCCACATACACACACATTAGAATTTGACAGCAGCGCAGAAATTCAGTGTCTGCGTATCATAATATATGTTTTTAAAGATATTTCACTAATAAGCAGGGTCGTTACATGCATGTGAAGAGAAAAACTCAAAAATGGTGACATCCTGTATCAGCTGTAAGTGAAGACACACTGAATTCTGGTTAGTTTGTTTAATTAGGCAGCGGTAAGGCGTGAGTCTTCACCAGATAACTCTGACTGCTCTGATATTTGCCTCGTCTCCTCCGATATCCCTAATCATTACACAACAGGCAAACTGTTAGCTGCTCAGTGTGAGTGTGTGTGTGTGTGTGTGTGTGTTTCACATGTGCTGTGGAATTTTGAATTTCCATGCAGGAAATTGGCTGAACATATAATAAAACAGAGCAGATGAGTTTAAAATATATAAAGTATGAGAGTGTAGATGAACTCCTTTTATTAAACGAGAAATGAAAGATCAAACAAGGGAACAAAATAAAACACAAAAAGCAGGAGTGTGAATGAACAAACGAAAAACAAAGATAAATACAAGAACAAAGTAACAACATAGGAAAAGAAAGAATCAAACCGAAACAAGATCGACAGAAAGAAAAAGAAAAAAGACAGAAAAAGAAGGAAAGAAATAAAGAAAACAACAAACGATCGCTGTGTGTGTGGTGATCTTATATAACTCATCTAACCCTTCACTCCTCTGACACACATTACACACACTGCACCTGTGTGGCCATCTTGCCGTAGTCGATCCAGCGCAGTGTTGCAAAGTTGGTGGACTCGGCACAGTTGAAGCCGTGGTTGAACCCGGCGTGATATCCATACGGAAACGTGATCATAAACTCACCTTCTTCTTGTGTGATCTGCAAACAGACGAACCATGAGGTCAAATCTAAAAACATATATATATAATATCACACAAACACACAGATATTGCACCATTAACACACAGACTATCAATTCTGTTAAGTGTTGTGCTAACATTAAAATCTTAGCACAGAAAACGTTTCCAGGGCTCGGTAAATTGTTCCTTGATGAAGGAGCCAATAACCGGTGAATTAAGCTGTAAACGACACTTCAGAGAGCAGAGGAACCTGATACGAGAAAATCAGCCGAGACAGGAGACATGTTTCCAGCATTAATATCTGTAGCCATTAACGGCTGATGGGAATTCTCTCCCTCCTTTCTCGAACCAACACACACGTTTTCTCCAGCCCTTCGTTTTCACGTACAAATCTGTTTTGCTGCTCAGCCGCAGTGGTGAGAAAACACCAGAAAGCCATTTTCAGTCACTACAAGAGCAATTAAGATGAAGTCAGCGAGCGTATCGGTGGTTTATCCAGCCTTAGCAAACGAATATTTTCATTTCCCTCCATTTTTCAGTTTTGCATCGACTGACAGGAAGGAGAAGCTCTCTGGAATCATGCTTTAGCGTATCGCTGGCGTCCATTAGAAAATTACATTCATTACTGACATTCAGCCGTATTTTACCTTTCTATGTCTTGTGCATTTGTAGCGTTAGTCCTCAAGCATATGGAAATAACATTATTTCCATTTAAAATTGTTTATACACCTGTAGAAATCGACTGTCTTACGACATGTCAGTTATGGCTGAGAAGGCTGGCATGGTTTGAAATAAATAACAATAAATAAATAACTTATTTCCATATTGTGACATTTCTGAGAGAAACAGGATTCAAGACGGTAAAAAATAACTTGACGTACTACCATGGTAACATAGAAAACCCAAGATATCCCCATATTACCATATTTTTTGCAACGATTCGAACATGTAATTAAATATTAACACAATGGTGGAGAGAAAAAACTGCGTATCTTTTTCTTCCTCAATTTCCCTTCAATTCTTGGTTCATGTTTCCAATAAGACGTTTGAAGAACTAATCATGTCCCCAGACACATCGGGAGAGAGAAAGAGAGAGAGAAAGAGAGAGAGTTCACACTTCATCACAAAAGGAGACAATCGCCTCCTCATGAGCAACAGAGGAAGTGAAAATCAGCACCAATGCCAACGAACACAAACTGCGGGACTGAGCGTAACACACAGGGAAGAGGGCTGAACTTTCTCCAGCCTCATTACAGAGATTTATTCTCTTTTAATCTCCTGCCTGAAATCACCACATGAGTTCGGGGCTGGTGACAATAAGAGTTATCTGTGGAGAAAAACGCCGGAGCGCGGGCAGAAATTGAAATGTAGAGCGCGATGTTCACCGGAGCTGGAGGATGGAGTGGACGCAGTGGCCTCTGATGTCGAATGAAGGCCGAGAACAAACATATCTTTGGATAAGCACTCTCATTGTCTCTGTATGTACAGCTAAGTGCCAACGTCGAGATCTCTGCCCGCGGCGGCCCGTGACATTAGTGCTAAACCTGTTCGGACGCTCAAACAAGCTGAGTCGACACGGAACATTACTGTTAAAATTCAGCCTTTATTCAGCCTGTGGTACGAAATATAGTGTGATTGACTGAAATAATTATCATAGTTCAAGATGGCGCGTAATTCGCTGAAATTTTTACTGTTATCCAAGATTGCATGTGATTGGCTGAAATGTTCACCGTTATCCAATCATTAACATTACACATGTAAAAACACAACAATTTAAAAACTTTAAACTAGTTTAATTCATGTTTTGGGGTCATCTTCTCTTTTAATATAACCATATCCAGCAGAAAAGTATATATTATACTGTTTTATATATTTGTGAGGGTATATAATATCAATATAATATATACTAATATCATTAATATATTTATTATAATTAGTAGACTTGATGGTGACATCGCCCTGACAGGAAGTGACGTCATCAGTAAATGTAACTCACTCTGTCAAATGGTATGCTGTATTTCTTCAGGATGGATGGAGAGATGAGGGTCATTTTGTGACGGAGAAACGCATCACAGCCTTGAGAACTTCCCGGGAAAAAACCTGCAAACGAGACCGGCGAAGAGAGAGAACGATCAAAAAATTATTCCAACAGAGAATCAAGTTCACTGAATGACTTCAATATTAAACATAGAAGTCAAAGCAGTTTGGGAAAACTAATTTACAAAGTACAAACTAATCATAAATAGAAGCAGGTAAGCAACAGTCAAGACACCTTTTTTAAAAGGCCCTTTAAACTACACTACACTACACTACTAACAAGTTAGTACTAACTTTTAGTTAGTAACTCACCAACAAGTCAAAAACGGAAATCATAAGAGAGTCCTTACAATGAAGTCATCTTTGAAGGTTGAGAAAGGAGGCAGAGAGAGAGAGAAAATGGAAAGAGAGATGAAGATGAAGGCGGACGAGCGAGCTGTGATTATGATTGTAACGTATAATTGCTGCTTGGAGGTTATGGGTAAAAAGCTCTCTGTACGTCAAAATGGGCCGGTGTGGGTCAGCACATCACGCTTATGCTGAATCATTCTGAAAGCTTTTAATTATTATAATCATCTCCCTCCTTCCAGCCCACGGCACAATATGGGTCATTACGACACAGGCAGCGAAAGTGCCGATGACCGACCCGGTGTCGCAAATGTGCGCGTGCACACGGTCGTCATCATGTGTCACAGCAAATGAGACGGGCTGGTTGTCTATCATTACTAACACATGCTTGTGTGTCATGTTTTGGTTCATTTTCATTTACCAGACCGTTTACCAGCATTACTTTGGTTTATGTGCGCTGTTGTTACCTTGGATCTCGATTTAGACCATGTCAAACCAGAGTCAAAGTCTTGTGTCATTCACTCACATATACTTGAATCATTTATTCATTAACTAAAATCTTTCCATTCTTTCCATTAAGACATATTTAGATGATAAAACGTGACTTTTTGATTCTTACGGAAAGCAAGAATTTCACATAAGTTAGTATTAGCGTGTTTGAAAAGCTGATCACACTCGCACTCGATCGGCTGTTTTTTATTTACTGCGTGTTGTCTTTTTGTGCCGCATCATTTGCGCTGTAGCTGAGGGTGACATACGACATGAGATAATCTTCAATGACCAGCAAAGCGAGAAGACGGTGGAAAAAACGGTCTTTATACAGTCCTGCTGCCAAAACACAGCTGGTGTCTCTCTCTCTCTCTCTCTCTCTCTCTCTCTGTCTGTCTCTGTGTGAAAGTCTAAGCATTGATCAATGAAAACCCAGTGTTGTGTTGCAGCAGCAGAGTGCACAAACGCAGCTATTCGTTTATTATTTGTTTAAGTGAAACAACACTGTGTTTATGAGTTCTGGTAGTTCCTCTTGCTGATGTTTGTAGTATAGAATCACACATGGATTTTTTTTCACTTTTAAACCTCAGAGGCAAATACAACATCTTCACGTCCCAAAATAATTCAGCAACTACAGAAAACACAGGTCTTTCCCAAGCAGAAGTCCAGTGACCTGACTTGCTGTCTACTACCTAGGCAGCATCCTAATCAAACGGACCCTGTTTGATTTATAATACTCTACATTAGCAGCAATATAAAGCAGGCTATTTTTGCTACTGTACCTTTAAACCATGATTTAAATATGTAAATGACCTCTGCTGTGATTTGCTAACTCACCATGTTCCATTTTACTTCAAGAAACATGATTTCTGAATGTTGTGTGAATTATGCTAAACTATTTTGCTACTGTACCTTTAAATCATTTAATAGGTAAATGAGCTTTGCCCCGATTTCTCTTACCCTGCGCCAGCCTCTCCAGCCTCTTGCCATGCTCGGGAGGAATCGCATACCTGCAGGAGGAGAAACAGCGAGTGATCAACTGATCAGCAGAAAAACGAGGAACCTCTGCGAAAACCAAGTTCTGATCATCACATGCAACCTACAGCCCCCAAAACATCACAAGACATCTCGTATTCACCTGTGCGCATGCACGACACAACGTTTTATATTCACAACTCGTGCACTTCTTTAAAGACAAAAGCACTCGAACATCGCCAAAACAAAGCTTTGAAAATTACTATGAAAGAACCAATTTATTTCACAGAATCAGCTCAAGCATACTCTGTGTTATTACTCCGGCAGAAACTGCAGACGAGGGCTTTTACCGATAATCGTGGCCCTGCTGCTTCATTTGGACTGAAAAATTTGTCTGAAGGGAAAGTACATCATCATCTGTTCAGCTAAAGGTTCAATTCGCTTGACGTCGTTATTGACATTGTCTGTATTAGCCTAATTATTTCCTCAAGTTTCCCGAAAGCCGATCCCTCCTGAGGCCCTGAGGCACAAATGTAAATCCTGTGCATCACTCTCCCCTCGGGCCTCCGGCTCTAAATCACACATTTGGAATGAGGGGAATGACGCTCCGCATCAGCGTTGCGCTACACTGCCCCCTACTGGAGGCAGGAGAGAAAGCAAGGGTAGTAGCTAGATGAGCAATTTCACAGCACACAGGAAGTATCCTCTGGAAGTCAAGTGTGAACCAAGCAGAGAGATTTAAAGGCTGTTTTGTATGCAGCTGATGGAGCGAAGAAGAATGCGTTTGTTTCATTTTCAAACTTTTCAGGCAGTTTTTAATGACTGTTATAACAGAAACATCACAGGGAATTATGGGAGGGGGCTTGAATCAGGGAGCTTGTTTTCCAGCAACAATAGTTTTGTGACCAGACCCTTGAAGAATGTAGCTGAACACTAAAATACAAATAAGTGTAAACAAACTGCAGGTATCTAATTAAGTTGTCGTGTGTTACTGCTTCATTTTGATATGTGACACCTTTACAGTCATAATTACAATTTCTCATGTCAAAAATAAACATATAAAGTCCACGACAAGAGTGCAACTCATAACCACCTGCAACAAACATGCGTGCAAATTCTATCCCATAATGCAGTTAATTTTGCATCTGTTGCATGTGGTAAGCACTGCCCCAAAAAAGCGAACGGTCCACAAATCGAACAGCTGCCCACAGAAGCTCCCGCCCCTTAACAACTCTGAAGACACTGGTGCTAGTAAATTTAATCTGGAGAAAGAAGTGCCACCGCAGATCAATAATAATTAGAGGTATCTTCTTTCCTCGACCAGATCTGATGGCCCTCTGTAATTAGGGTACGAATGCTTCCTGCCAGCGGTGGTTTCTTTACGCCCCTCTACCCAACATCAGCTGACAGCAATTCTGTCAGGCAACCCAAAGTTGCGGAAGTCTGGTTCGATCACAATCTGTCTGGGGAGGAAGGTGGATATTGACAAAAATCACACCGGGATGCTGAGAACACAGGTGCAGCCAAATCAGAGCACTTTCACAAGCACACCCACTGATAAAGACATTTTAGACTTGCCTCAGTGACGCCAAACAACAAAACAAACATAAAGCTTCCAGCCTGAACGCTTCTTCAACGTTCTGACATCGTTTTGAGACCAGAGTACTTTGGTGCCTTAAAATGCATAAGAAACAAGTCTTAATTTTCCTTGTTCACAGCCTATAAAACAATCCGGCATTTTACAGGCGTTTACCTTCCAAACCACACTTGCACCACGAAGGTTGTATTTGTGCTCACAGCAACAAGAAAACAAGCAATAGGAATCAAGCAATCCCAACAGTTTCCATGCCCTCTCGGCGATTATTTCCGGCAGTATGCCGAGCACTTTGGGCCACTCCGCAATCTTTATGAATCTGACAGTAAATCTCGGGGGCGGCCAGAATTATGACTTTGATGTGAGAAGAGTTGGAGGCGAATGAAGTTAATTTCACAGTGGCTGAACAGAGGGTTCTGCAAACAGCAACCGCACGCGCTTTAACATACTGTAATTACCAGAAAAGTAAAACGGATTCAATTTCAAAACGCAAGGGGGTGGCGGACGCGTGCACGGTGGCATTAAGCCGAGCTGAAGGGTGAGTAAATTCTTTATTTTTTCTAAAACAAGAGGCTTTTGATTCGCAGCTATGTGGAAAAGTGGCAGAAAGTTAACTTGAGATAAGGCCTCCGGAGAAAGCGAGCGCTTAGCTAGAAACATCAAGAGCCAACACTTCAGAAAGAGAGAGAGAGAGAGAGAGAGAGAGAGAGAGAGAGGCGGGGGTGAAGCTAGAACATAGAAATGGGGGTTTGAACCCTTGTTCTGAATATCTTGTTCAGCCAAACACACCACAACCTTTTAACAGTCACCTGACCTGTGTCACTGCTCAACACATTGAATTCTAGGTAACCTTATACACGGCACTTCAGCTCTGTAACACGACTTTTAAAGTAAACAAAAAGATTATGACTATAGTGTATGTTATGTCACCTAATTAATATTCATAAAGCAATATTGACTCATCACACAGCCTGATTCTGTCAAACAGCTGCTTGTAATGAACATTTTGCAGTTTAAAGACGACAGTGGCCCTTTCAGAACATGCAACCTGAGGGCAGGTTGTTCAGCAGGTATGCAAAACACTTCTTACTTACATACTTCACAAATTGAAAAACACCGGGAATGCACCAGGGATTGCAACGCCATGAAAGATCTGCTAGGAAAGTCGAGAAGAAAGCCAGAAATGTCTTCCTCAGAAATGAGGACGAGGTGGACAGAGGACAAAATTTAAGCACTGTTCAAGTCACAACAAAACCACTTCCTGGAAAATTGTGAATTCTGAACAACAAAATACAATATTAAATTTTCTGGGGCACAACAAATAGACAGAATAGCATGTCATTTCTAAAGCACTTTCCTCTTGAAAAGGGAATGTTATGAACAGTTAACACACTTTCAAAAACGAACCCCATACCCTATAAAAAAAAACAAGGTTTATTCATACACAAAATGATAACGGCGTCAAATTAAGAGAGGTATCATCAATTAGACGCAATTACTGTCTAATACTGTAAACAATCAACTAATTTATATACATCTTCTCTACGAATGGCCCTCAAAGCTCTACTGAAGCTACTTCAGAAGTGGCTGTGAAATGATGCGCTCCGTTATAAGGAACATGTTGTGCGCTTAAATGCAGGAGACAAAGACATGCATCCCTTTCCGTCATGACATCATCCTGAATGTCCAGCGCAGCTGTGAATGACTACAGCGCCCACATGTGGCCAGCAACAGAACTACACGTTGGTTTGTACCCATGTATTGAGATTTGAGACCTACAAAACTTTACAGTGGGAGGAGCCAGGCAGCGTGACATCAGAAACACAAAGAATCACAAACCGACCTTTGTAGCATCACACTTCATTAAGATACAAATCACATTAACCCTCATTATGTTAATGGCCAACAAACTTCATTAAATCATTAAGAATGATTTTAATCTACCGCGAATCCTCTGACGTCTATTAGATTGTTATTAGGTTATATTAAATACTCACCAGGATTTCGGCTGTCCAAAATGCAGGTAGTTGACGCTGTAGAGATCCATGTCTTCAGTGTGCCAGGCAAACGTGGTTTTCCACATGCCGAAGTACAAGTACGGCGTGTTTACGCCCTCGATGACGATCCCACACTCCTGCTCCACCATGTCCAGAAGAGTGTTCAGATGACCGATGTTCCACTCCGTGATGTCCTTTAAATGACAAAACATTTAATAACAAACAAAGACTATTAAATGACAACTATTAACTATTACACACAAAACATTTCGAAGACAACTAATAAATGCACAAAACAAACAGTAGATGCAAAACAAAGTTAAACATTTGAACAAATGTTCTTTATTTCAAACATAGTGGTTTGTGGTAACACTGAAAATGATGAGTCTTCATAAAAATGTTTTACGTTTTACATTTACTGTTTGTGGCATCGGACATCACGCAACAGCTTCCTGTTCGTTAACAACATCTGAAGTAAAACCAAAACCGTATCAGTGTAAAGACACAAGTACGTTATTCTGTAACTCACCGGATCGTAAAGGGAGCCACTGATATCAGCGCCGTAAATGGGCGACACAAACGTCAAATTCTTCCAGTATTTCCTTTCCAGGTCATCAAAGTCTTTGTGTTGAGGGGTGCAGTATCTGTTATTGGTCAAAGCAATGAAAAACAGCATTACATAAACCATAAATTATCACAGAACCTGGGCAGACTAAAAGGAAAAGGTCTCAACTGACCACACTTATCTGAAATCTATGTAACTGACTTTACAAAGTAAACAGCAATAAAACCTGTGCATTACCGCATCGTAAAACCATAATATTTGCTAACATTACGGAAGTCAGGAAAACGACTTCCGATAAATCAAACACACTTTTTACTGTTGGCCAGTTTGCGGTATTCCCCGACTGTCATGGACTTCTTCTGAATGTTGTACTGCGTGAAGAGTCCTGATTGGCCTGTCACCACCTGCATGATGGGGGCGGGGATCACCATATCCTCAATGGTGTCGTAACAGCGTCTGGGTTTCCACTCTTTTGGCGGAATGACCTGGACGTACACAAAACTTTAATAAACACGGTCAGGATTATCTAACATCTATCCTCTATAATCTAAATGTATATTATCTGTAATACCGGCTTATAATTGTAATATTCATGTAAGGCTGTGCATTACAGTGATTTTATGTTATGCCTATTTTACATTATTTTACATCTGTCTGCTTAGCTTTAGGTGCAGCTACGAAATACTCACAATGTAAAATCACTATAACTTACAACTTCAAGTGAATGTTACAATTATAAGCCCATATTATAGATAATAGAAATTTACATAACAGAAATTTAGTTAACAGATGACATTAAACTTTTAGCTGATACCTTTGCCAGTCCAACGCGATGGGCTCCCTGCGTCTCAATATATGCAATATATTTCCCAAAGTCCTTGAACTCTTCCATAGTGGGTCTGAAGGTCATGATCTTGCAGAAGTTTGCCGCGGGGGGAGCCCCTGGGCTCGGCTCTGGTGTTGTTTCTGGGGCTGGAGTTTTTTCTGCTGAGGGTTCTTGAGTCCGACCTGAAACCTGTTGATCACATGACTGTGGATTTGAATCAGAGGGTTCAAGGCTGTCTGACGCATCTGGAAAGGGGTTAGGCTCTGTGGTCAGTCTCGGGTTCGGTTCTGGTGGTGAAGACGGATCCATAGCTGCACTTCAGCTAATGCTGTGTATAGAAAACACCACAAATTAAAAACAAGCCAGAATCAAAAGCACCACAACACTATCAACAACCCGGGTTTGAATCCATCTGTGTGTGCTTTCTATTACGTGTGGGTGGGTGTGTGTCCATATCAAGCAATATTTCATTGATATGAAAATATGACATGAGACATGTTGCACTTTTAAAATAAACAGCCTGTTTAACACAATGTCAAAATACAGAATCTTTAAGACTAGCATGACAACATTTACTTTTACATTTATGCATTTGGCAGATGCTTTTATCCAAAGCAACTCACAGTGCATTCTTGTTATACATTTGATTAGTATGTGTGTTCCTTGGAAATCAAACCCACAACCTTTGTGCTGCTAACACAATACTCTACCCACACTTTAGAAACGCTCCACTGATATTCATTCATTTAAATAATTTCACATAAATAATAGTAATAATATAATAAGTTTAGGAAGGTAAATAGGAATGAAAATGTGTAGTGCTTTTGGTATTTCCATAACAAAAAAATGTGACTTCTTGGAAAATTACAAGAAGATTTCCAAACCAAGCAAGCATGCATAAAAACACGATTATGATCTTTCTAGACAGCCAGACAGCTAAAACCTTGACTCAACACATGCATGTTGCAATAAAGACTGTGCATGCATTAGATGAACAAGTGCAACATTTTCAACAAGTCTTCTTCTAAAAATTACAAAGCTTCCCAGATTATTCACTGTATGCATAACAAACCATGCATGGCTGCATGCATTAAAACGATAGCTGCATGCATTAAAACGATAGCCTCCCCAGCTCAGCTTCAACACAGGTGCGTGTGCTTTTCTCGCTTCACTGAGCTTTCGAGTGAAATGCAACCTTTAATTACGCCTCCCTGGTCACACATCATGGATGGTCCTCAGATATCACGCATGCATTAAACACAGCTTTACATGCATGTTAAAATGCACCCGACCCAAGTTCGCACACAGCGCGCGACGGGGTTTAAATGGCCTTTGTGTGTGTGCGCGCTCCCCACAGCTGCATGCATCGAGGCTATTGGGGCACGATGCATTATTATCGTCATCTTTATACCCGCCAGACGGATGAAGCCATGCATGCGCTGCATTAAACACACGCTTGAACTCGAACCGCTTTCGTTTCATTTGAGGTCGAGCGTTTCTGCTCCAGCTCTGACAAGCGCCTCAGCAGCTGCCCCATAACAACGCCGATAATAACAAAACAACCCCAGTTCAAGCCATCGCCCCGAACCGAAGCCGCGGTATCGTTAAAATGGTCGTTTTACCCGCAGCTCCGTGTCGTTTTTACGGGCTTTTCTCGCAGTTTTACGCGCGATTCTCCTCGTTTTCTCCAATCCAAACGCTCGATGGTATCTACCACAGCGTTGGGCCGCGGCTCCGCCCCCTGGACGTGACGACTGGTGCGATTGGTCGCAGCGACGTCTCCGATTGGCTCCCGGGCTTGACTGACGGATCGATGGCCCTGTCGCGTTGCGCTATTGTATGCGGAAAACGCGCAGCGCACGCAATAACAGCGCGTCTTCCGGCGTGACGTTTCGACGCGTTTTTGACTCTTAATTTATTTTTTGTTAGTTTGTTTGGTTTTTTTGTCGTTTTCTGATTGTAGGATCTTAAATATCTTGCGTGCATTTAACGTGCACAGCCATTATTTTGCTTTTTATTGCAGGCAGGACACAGAAAAGGACAATAAAGCGTAAACGGCAATGCAAAATACGTGCACGACGCACAATATATATATATATATATAAAAAAAAAAGACAAGGGCAGTTTTTATTTTATATAAAAGTTCAGTACGGTTTATTGAAAAATATAGCACTCATCCCAGTGCAAGGAAACGACTGCACCAACCACTACATATAAAATGGCTAAATACAAGCGCTAAAAATATACAATTTCAATTTCAGAATATACAGCTCCAGTCTACGCAAACATTAGAAATATAACTGAGGTATAACTACAAGAAAACGATCTGCATTCATTCAGCAAACTGGTCACTGGGCGAGAAGACGATATAATTAAATACTTCCTGAAGGATCAGACGTCCGAAACCTGATCCAGTGTGACCCGAAGCCAAAACAACCTCAACTACTGATCCTGGAACAGTGCTCCAACTTCAGAGACTGCATGACCACTGTTTGCATAACGGCGAAATGGAGGACAAATGGCACAGTTGTTATAAAGCAAGGGCAAAGCAAGTGAACACACACAAAAGAGGGATAACATATCTATTCACTCAGAACACATTACAATGTAGTCGCTTATAAATGAAGAAAAACGAGGGTGAGTTTCTTATGTGAATTACTACTGGGTTAAAATCAATCCATTGCTGATTACATTTAGTTAGTTGCCAGTAAAGGCAATATGATGAGGCCACTTTATGAAGCCAAATGTATGTTATTCAGGATGCAAGAAAAGCCATGCCACCTCCACACCTGGATCTCCTGTGACACTTCTGATTTAATGAGATCCTGGTGAGATCTTAACATCTTTAATGAGATCTTAACATTTAAGAATGAACTGCTGCTGGCAACAAAAAGCTTGAGGATCACTACTCTAGTATGCCACAGTTTTGGACACTACAGAGCCAAATGTTAATAAACGTCACTGGGCGCCAATAAAGGGATTTCGTTTTCCCGGGATTTGAGATGCAACGCATTCGTACAAACCACTGTTAACATGACAAATCACTGCTTTGTTAACGGTGCAGACGTCGGCATTGTGCATAGTTAGTTATTGTGCTGGTACGGGGTACAAAAAGGCAATTATACATTTACTGAAGGACGTATCTGTAGCTAAAATACGACCAGAATGCTGTACAATGCCTTTTGGGAGCACAGTTACAATGGACAGAAACACGTGGACTAGAGGCAATTCATGAAACGGCCAAACCAGAAAGTAGTCTTTTCATTCCATTCTACAACCTGATACGCCTTGACATTTGTTAAATATATTAAAAAGGAAATCCAAGATTTTAAGTGGAATTCTTTGGGTGACGTGTTGCTGACGAACATCACCGGCCGCTGCTGTATCCGGGGAAGAGTTGGGAGAGGATGGCTTGAAGGGGTTTGTTCACTGTCATTTGGTAGTTTTTGCCGAGATCGTGACGGCAGGCCGGACAGGTGTAGACCTCAGCTTTGAAAGACCGCTGAAGACATTCCTAGAACAACACGTGCATTTTCATTATTTAGTCTCATTACATATGCCTGTTTTTTATTCCAACTCATACAATTTCAGAGTTAAAACCAGCAGCATTATTGGAATAGACTGTTGACATTGTCATTAGAATCTGTTACCATAGTAACGAGGCATCACAACCAATTGGTGTTGGCGATCACAGAAGGCCTCTATAATGAAAGAGTATTTTAATGTGGTTTTGACTCTTACCCTGCAGACGTTGTGTTGGCATTCTGTGGTGATGGGCTGATAAACGACTTCTTGGCAGCAGATACACAGAAAAATCTCCTCCACTTTATTCAAGAAGCGCTACAACAAAACAAATATTCAGGAACATTGTTCACTTCCCATCTTTTTCAGAAATAACACCAAGACCAAATAATTTCAGAACAGTTCTTGATTCTCAACTCCACTCAGCACAGAATTATAGAGGTTGAGTGGAGATGTTTGGTCTATACGCACCGGCCCGAGCTTTAGAGACTCCATAGCTTCATCCCAGAGTTTCTTGTTGAGCTCATCATCTTTGATCAAAGTCTTCTGCTCTCTGCTCAGCTTGTACGCCTCCACCTTCATCTTCTTGGGTGAGATTTTGGCTGGAGAACTCTTCTCATCAACTGCAGAAAAACAAAGACATTACACAAAACAATGCAGACAAACTGTACAACATACAGCCGATGTGACGTTCCACTCACCGGTCTGAGATTTTCTTTTCCTCTTGCCCTTAGTGGGTGTTTCCTCAACATCCTCTTCATTTTTATTCTCTTTCTCCTTTTCCTTGGCAGCCACGGCCTCCAGATAACCCTCAGGATACTGAAGAGCAACAGAACAAGGTTAATGTCACAAGCACGTGTCCAGTTTTCTACCGATTACGAGAAGAAATATCAGATGGTTTGCATAAAGATAAAGTCAGTTTTAAGACGTCACCTGCATGGTGAGCCCCAGTTTCTTAATACGTTCTTTCCCATCACGGGTCCAAGGTGCCGGCTCGTCATCATCTCTTTTCAGCAGGTATCGCCAAACAAGGAAACCCGACTTGCCCTTCTCTGGCCAGTACTTAACCACCTGACACAGACAGAGCAAAATAACTTGCCACTAAAAATTCAAGAGCAAGTCTGTTGAACTCTTTTCCTCTTTCCCACTTCTGAGTGCCGACATTAACAAACACAAACGTTGATTCTTTACCTTGTAAATGCCATCGTATCGGTTGCCATCCTCAGGGCAGAACTTGCTGTGTTTGCGACCTTTGGAGCTGCGCACCACCCGCACGGATTTTCCCGCCTTCCAGTCCTTGGCCTCCGCCCCTTCTTTATCATTCACAGCAGCGTTGCAGTTTAATGCGAGCGCCCTATAAACACAATTCTATCAGAGAGGAGCATTCAGGAAATGCAACACAAACTGAGGTTTACAGCATGGAATTTAGTTTAGTAAACAACTTTTAGATTACCCATTTTAAGCAAATGAAACTTGAATGAGATTAGAACAAAACGGTAAAATCAATACCAATTCTGCTAAGAAAAATCAAACCTAATATTTATTAACTACATATAAGAGCACTCATGCACATATTGCAACATTTGCATGCCAATCTCTGCTATCTGCATCCACCTAAAACTTTGACTATACTTTCTGAAATCATCCATTTATTGCAAACCATTGCAAAATGCATATCTGCAATGCATTGATAATTTCCATACAAATATGGCTGCACAACAGGTTTTAAAATAACCTACAATGTTGATTTGCAGGTATAGATCAGATAACTACATCACCACAGTGAAAGACGCAAAACTGTCTACTAGTTTAGATTTAATTTGAAACATGCAGCAGATGATGCAGGACCTTCTGACCTGTTCATGTTGGTGAGCTTCTGGTCACATGACTGCTCAGCTGTCCTCTTGTTTCCAGAGAGGTCACGACCCCCAGAGCCTGTGTAGGTGAATTCATTTCCATCATCCTAGAATGGATGAAACACAGATGAGGAAAATAACAGATTTTGGCACTTGAACAGAAGCTTTGATGGCGTGTGTCAGCTAGCGCACCACATCATCTTCGTAGCCACCGGCGAGCACCAGAGAATAAGCGCCGTCATTACTTCGGCCGTGAATTCCTGCGACGTGCGGTCTGTGCACTCCTGATTCACTCACCTGTCAACACACACATTCAATGCAATCATCCTCATCAACCACTTTAACTGACTCACATATAAATGCAGGCTGCCAAACCGTGAATATCCAAGACTTCAATGGTTCATGATTATTGGAAATTGGATTATTTATTTATTGGCTTTTTGACAGAGAAAAAACAATTTAAAAATTGATAACACTTTACAAAAAGGCTCCAGTGGTCATCTTTCCCAGTTAACGTGAATAATTAGAAACACTCCAATAGCATTTATTGATCTTAGTTCACCTTAATCGTAATATTTACTAATACATCTTATAAATCAGATCAGTATGTTAACATTAATGCACAATAAACTAACATGAATGAACAACAAACAATGGTATTTGTATTAACAGATTAATAAATGCTGTAAAAATGCAGTTCACCTTAGCTAATGCATTATCTAAAGCTGCAATCCATAACGTTTGCCTCTCTACCGCCATTTCTGTTTGAAACAATTAATTTGCAGGTTACTTTACGCACTTTTCTTTGCACATGTTGAAGTCAATTAAGGTCAATCTGATTTCCCAGGAAATCGGAGCTGACAGTTTAAAATATAAATCGGTACTACGAACTTGTTACAAGTAAAATGTAAGGAGATTGTGAACACTGATCTGTTATACTCCTGCTTAATAACCGGTTTATTTAACCCCAAAAAGTTGATCTTTAATGTTAAAGAACAGAACCTTATTGTAAAGC
Source organism: Chromobotia macracanthus (assembly GCA_036877525.1). NCBI lineage: Eukaryota > Metazoa > Chordata > Actinopteri > Cypriniformes > Botiidae > Chromobotia > Chromobotia macracanthus. Next base: position 1,788,986 of record JAZGTH010000033.1, on the reverse strand, counting down.
ATTACCAAAAATTCTGATACCTCCAGGTAGTTCTAGAACCATGAGTGCCCTGCGAGATACACGATTAACCTCAAAACGAGAAGAGCTGCCTACCTGCACTCTGAACTTCCACAGGGTCCCCACAGGCACTCCAGGGACAGGGCCGTAATGGTTGGAGGGCACGATGGTGCACTGTTTGGTGCGGCCCACACATGCCATACCCTAGAAACACAGTCAGAAGTACTTCAACACACACGAGAAATGACTGTCATCTTAGAACCTGTTCATGGCCAGCTGGTTCGACCGAATCGAAAACGCACCTTCCCCCAGTCTCTCTGACTGGATGAGCTCGCGGACGCCATCTTGGCTTTCTTCTTGCTTTCCTTCAGCTTCTCTCCCGCCAGAACCACCTCGCTTGCGTCGTTGCGGCATTCTGGACAGTACCTGCAGAAAACAAAAAAAACAAAATCAGTCTAAGTGACAAACACACAGCACCTGACAGGGCAGGTTTAGCAAACCGAGCATTGCAACGAAAAGACAGTTAGCATAACAGGAACTCATTTTGGTGGCATACAATAGAACTTTAACAAAAAACAGAAGCTGTGTGGCTATCGGTAGACAGTATGTAAATAATGACATATTTACACATAAACAGAACATATACAAAACAACCTTGTGAGCTTGATCTAATGTGAACGGACAAGCTATTTTGTCTTGAATTGTTCATGCGTTACATGACCTAGCCTAGCGGTTTAAGAGCTGAGCTACTATTTACAACGCTGTAGGCTCAGAAGTGTGATAAAATGTGATGTGTGATAACTGCTAACTGTAAGTGACTGGACCCCAGTGAGTAACGATTGTGATTCAGTGATGGACTAGTTTACCAGTCCTCGTCATCGGGGATTGTAGTCAGTGGAGGGTTCAGGCAGTAGGTGTGAAAGGCCATGTCACACTCATCACACAGCAGCTGTTTGTCAGGATCTTGCTTCACACCACAGATGTGACAGTTGCACATGCGACAGTTCTTCTTCGGGTCGTCTTTGCAGATCTTACACTCGGGCCCATTCGACCCTAGAGAGAGACAGAGGGGAAAACAAGGTCTTAATATCTGAGGCACATTCTGAACGGTTCATTTGTTACATTCATACATGACTAAAATCGGTAACTTATGGCTCTCTGTTTGAAATAAAAAAAACTGCAAGTTTTTTTATTTCTGGAGTTACACTCCACCTTCAGCATCCACCCCAGGCAGACAAATGAAGTTCAATTCAAATTTACAGCGAAATCAGACCCAACCGCTCAAAATATAAATCATTATTATAAACTTACTGTTGGGAATCAGGGTGAGGTAAGAAAACCAATTTTAAACACTGACCTGTCATGTACTTGCTCAGTTACTAAAAATTTCAAATTGCAGCTTTAAATATTTTAAAACTCTCCTTGTATTTCATTTGTACAATCCTGTGCTCCTGTAGCTCAGCTGGTAGAGTATTGTGTTAGCAACGCAAAAGGTCATGGGTTTGATTCCAAGCATAAATGCATAAATTAAAATACTGTATGATTTGCTCTTATAAGGCAGACTCACTCTTGAGAGGGCTATCAGAAGAGGCTCCCAGGCCCTCCGAACTTCCTGCTTCTTCAATCTTGTAGATTTCATTTACAAACATTATTCGACAGTCGTTAAGAGAATCACCAGCTTCCCTTTATCAATGACAAAAGATAAAATCAGCAAAAAATGTAAAGCAAAACGGGCCTTGAACGAAAGTGAGAACATGATGGACGAACCAATATTGTCTGTCTACCAAGATATGTTAAAGCAATTATTCAGTTCACAGAACGCAACAATTTTTGATTCACAAAAAAAAAAAAAAAAAAAAAAAAACCAAGCTCAACCAATAAACACCACTTCACTGTTAATGTTAACAATGACTTTAAAGTTACATTTTTTTGTTCCAGCATTGAATGTAATAGAGCTGAAAACACCTTCATACCCCAGCAGAATCTTGCCGAAAACTTCTCGTTGGGTGCGGGTCTCTCTTTTCCTCTGAATCTGGGCGTCATACCAGTAGCCGCGCTCCTTGGGATCGTCCGGGTTGTAGTTCACCATCACGATCATGCCCTTCTCCAGCTGGTGCCACTGGTACACCGTGCGCGCCCGCGGGCGAACGTCTTTACCTCGCAGCTGCGCCACCCCATTCTCCGGGTAACTGCACAGACCACAGGCGGGTAGAGGAGGGGCAATTACTATTCAGCTGCAGTGAGACGTGTTTAACAGTCAGCCTTTGACGAACTGACAGTTTAACACAAAGATGAATGGAGTTTCAACAGCTGCAGGAAGAGTTCAGATTAATCCAGGTGTTCGGCATGCACTGCGACGCATGCAATGCATATAAATACAACAGTAGATTTGCACAGTCTACTTTCTGAAGGAATTCATTCTTACAAGTAAACAACATATGAATGTACCATCTTGTCTTTATTAATTGTCCACTCCAAAAGGTTGTTCACAGCACAAAAGGTTGCCAACACATGATACTTATACATTATTAATGGTGTGAAGCATCTCACAACCAATAAATCCTCTAAATCAAATGCTGATGGACTGAACGTAAACCCACTTTCATTATTTCCATCAGTTGGTCTCAATCAGAAAGGTTGTTGTGCAAATGTTAATTGTATTGCGCATGTTATTTTTTTTTAATGACGTCTTTGATAAAATAATCTGCAGATTATATTTTTGGCAGTCTAAAACAAATGTAAAATCAGACTCACTCTTCGTATTTGACGTGGTAAACGACCTCCTCTTCTCCGTCTTCCTCTGAAAGTTTTGGCACCTTGGTCACGTTTACAATCTGCGCCTCAAACCAAGCTCCCATGTTGAGGTCACGCGCGTCCACAAATTCATTTATCTGAAAGCAGAATTGAAATGTTACATTCTGATCATTAATCACAGGTGCCTTCTTATTTTCTGAATTCAAGCTAACCTTGTAAAACCCAAAGCCCGGGTAGATGAGGTCTGGCGTGTCCGTTTGACTGGAGGTTCCCGCATTTTGCCCTTCGCTCTCGCCGTGCGTGGAGCCCTTATCAGACTCGCTCTGGGCCGATCCACAGCCCGAGTCAGAGTCGGACAGCTCTGCCTCTTTGTCCTTCTGCAGCACTGCTGGTGGAGCGGTTTGTCGCACCAACAGTTGTACAATGTCGTTTAAGCCCACGCTATAGTCGAAAAGTGTGTGACCGTCTTCCATCTGTAACAGGCATAAACAATTTACTCTTGCAGTTTGTTTAACAGTCCAATAACAACAACAAAACAGATCTGGCTCAGGATGTTGATTGGCCACAATCAAGCCTTGCCAGAAAATACAAGTCATCAAATTGTTCCCATTCACTTGATGAATCATTTACAAAAAGACCAGGAACATGGATCAAGGAATTTCCTTTCAAATTTGTTGCCGAAGGCATTTTTAGAATGGATACCGAGGTAACAGCGATGTATCGTCCACCCCCAAATGGCACACCCACTTTCCAAAAACCAAACAATTGCCAAACTATAAATTCAACATTTATAATTTTTGCTAAACGCCCTGTAGAACTACAGCGTTTATAAGCTTTTGCATGACTTTATTACCTGTTTTCCTCTGTAAAACAGTCGTTGTCTTTCCGGTTCAACGTTAAAGAGCTCCATTATCTTCCCGCGCAGCTCATCTACCTTGGTGAGCTTGGACAGGGAGTCAACCCGATGGGTCTCCTTGCCATCCATAGTGCGCACCTGGATCCACATGGCGGCCGACCTGAAACAGTGCGGTATTCGGATGAGAGTGACTCACGCACATACAATTTCCGAGACTTCCCCCACCCCCGTCCTTCCTCTTATATTTTATAGGCACAGCTAAAACAATGGCCCCGAGCCAGAGCTTCAAAACCAGCAGGAAAAAGATGTTCCGGCTGACATGAGCATCAAGAGAAAGAGGTTTTTCTTAGCATGAGCTTCTGCAGTGGCTGTCGGGGGACTTTGTAAACTTGCCTTGCAACCATCCACATTGTGAGAAGTCAAGTTTATTGCTCCCATGAAACCTGACTTAGAGTCACGCATATGTTACTGTTGTGAAAGACTACCATACTGAAATAAAACTATTTACAGTTGCCTATGCAATACCATAGTATTACCAAGATGCAAAAAACATTGAAGTCTGGAATAACATGGTGATAATGTAAAATGGTGGGAGAGATTGTTCCCCATTCCTAAGGGTGGTAATCATACATAATGGGGTAAAAAGCCCTTGTTTTCATGTCGGCCATGCAAACAACGCCTGTTATTGGCGGAAATGCACTCCAGCGCCCCCTATCTGTCAACAAGGGTACGACAATTAAAATCAATCACTTTTGATCCATCTGACTTTCAAAAAAGCAATTACAAATCATACTCAGATACTCAAAAACACACACATCATGTTCAGCTATTGAAATGAACCTGCTGCAAAACACACACACACACACACATACATGACGGCTTGCGTGTTGATCATAACGTGGGTGGTCCGTCATTAAACATACAGTTAAATGTCTGAAGTAAATACAATCGTAGAAATGCGATGTGAAAACCCATCATTGAACACACTTAACACAATAAAACAAATGATTTCACACACACACACACACACACACACACACACACACACACACACACACCCGACACAACATACATCTGTGCGCATGTTTGCCGGATCTCCCCAGCATGTAAAAGCACGAACAGGAGCGATTAAAAACACGAATCACCTCACAAACAGACGTGCTGGGACTCGTACACATTTAAAAGCAATAGCGGAGATGAATTATATTACCGCAATGGGGCCAAAACGCAAACAATGTACGTCACCGCACACCACACGAACATTAACGCGTTTCTTTGCAAACCCGAACAACTAAAGCTCGTTACCTGTTTTCACTGCCTCTGGAAAACAAAACGCGTGTGTTTTGCACGAATAATTGTGATTTGGTTGTGAAAACGCCTCACTTCTGTCACACTTCAGCGCTGACGCTCGAATCAATAAAAGTGTTCAACAGCGCGTTTGTGCGGCTGCCGCGGGCACGGCGCGCCGCTGATTGGCCGACGACAGCTCCGATCCCCACGCCGATTGGTCAGCGGACGCGTCGATCACGCCCACCGCCGGAGCTTAGGCTCAGCGCGCGAAATCGTGCTCTCGTTATCGCACATGTGGGGCCCCCGCTGTGATCTCGCGAGACTTCACGGCTCGTCTCTTCTTTATCGTCTTCTTTATCGTAAAGTGTTTACATACATTTAATACGTGTTTAAATCGACCTGCGTTGTAATTAAACGCGATCATTTAAAATGCACGTTTAATGCAAGTACGAATTTTAAGGAAAACATCAAACGTATTAAAGCAATATAACCCGACTTCATATGTATTCACGTAGGAAGGATGCATGTATAATAATGTTAAATGAACTACACACAGATTAAAAAAACTAACATCCATTCATTCTTTTGCCTTTGTGCTGCCATCTTCTGGTTATTCACAAACGTAGTCCGACAAAATGAACAGCGTTTCTCTTCTTCCGCGTTTAAGGGAGAGAAAACAGCGCTGCTTCGTACGGACGGCCGGGATTCACGATGATTTTGATCCATAAACAGCACAAACAGTCCTGACGTGTGTATTACGTGCTGAATTTAGTGAACTTTGAGTTGATTTCCTGGTTCTGGATGATTGCAGAGGTAAGCCATTTGATCGTTCAGCATATAACATTTATATAACACATGGGTTACGTGGCCTTAAGTTTGTTTTATTTCTTTTGGACTGTCACTACTAGTGAAATTTAAGTGAAGAGCCTTGATGGTTCCCTTACATTAGCCCTGACACTGATAAAATTACACATAATGAATAACACACCAAATGCGTGTTCATCTTTACAGAAGTATAGAGCTGTTACGTAATATCAGGTTAAATGTGTCACCTTTGTTGTGACGTCAGCACACAGTGTGACTTTGTGTTTTTTCAGGGTTTGGGAGCCGCCACGATAGAGCGAAATGTCTTGACTGTTTCACATGGCAATGCATGCCCCTGTCTGATCTCCTGCTCTCAACAATGACAGAAGAAGGCGTACGGCTCATGCAGCCTGGACACGCAATGGATTCTGGTCTGGCCAAGGTGTTTGAAGTCCTCTCGCAGGTGGCAGAGGAGCGATTACTCAGCCTGACCTACAAAATGGGGCGCTGGCGAGCAGAACAGTTGATTCACGCCATGTGCTTGATACGTTTGAAGAGGAACAAAGATGCCTGTGATAAGCTAAAGGCTATTAGTGACAGCAGTGCTGGAAACTTCTTGGCTGAAATGATCAAGGTGCACGGAGAACTACTGAATAGTAGCCACATCGGCGGTTTTAAGATCTCAGACCTGGAGACGCAATTGGATGTTGCAAGAGTTTTAGCTATATTGGTGCAGGAGCAATTATGCGACAAGTCACTCCGAGATCAAGCGTACCAAACAGCTATTGTGATGAGCAAGCATGCTGGTTTGCAGTTTAGAGACATTTTGGAGGAAACTAAAAAAATCTGTGGGCCCGAGGCCATTGAGGAATTCATAAAGTCCAACAAGGACTCTGCTTCCCAAACGGGCTGTTTGACCTCTCTAGATGTATGTGAGAGAAGCGTTAGCCATCCATCGTCTCTGAGATCCAGTTCTGTCTGTAGCTCGCATAGTCTCGAAATTAGCTCTCCAACCATCACAGAGTCCAATATGGGAGAATCAAAGCCGCTGCCTCTACATACACCCCGACTTAGTGAAACTACAACCAGTCAAGTCCGTGCACTACATGGTCCTGTCAGATCAACAAATATATGTGCAAACAATCCACTACAAGTAGCAGAAGTTGTAAATGGCTCAACCAATCAGAAACCCAAGCCATGTTTAGATCGCAGTGGAAGCTCACAAGTTGTGACATCTAAAAACACAAATCCAGAGACTGGTTTTGATTTTTCATCCTACCCAATAAACACCTCCAAAGTTGGATCTCAGCCTGCAAACTTTAGCCCATACCCAAATATACCACGCACCCCAATGAACTTTAGCCCTCCAGATGTAAGCAACAGCGAAGTAGAGGACACGTTTTATGCCTTTGTGATACTTCATGAACTAGAAGACGCAGATGAGGCACTAAGACTCAAGGAGAAATTGGAGGGCATAATCTCAGGGGTCGGAGCAACTTTCGCCGATGAATTCGCAGAACCCGGCAGATCCACCTTGTGCTGTGTGGAAGATGCCATTAACAACTCAGCATTCACTCTGTTGTTGCTCACCCGGAATTTCAACACAAACCTCAGTGAAACCACCACTGATTCAGCGATCTTCAATTCCCTGGAGAAGCTCCACAAAAAGAACTCTGTTATTCCACTGCTACCTCGGGAGAACTGTTTGCCAAAGCATAAACATCGAATGGTGCTTCGTGGTACAGTCCCGCTGGACGAAAGCAGCAAATCGTTCGAGCGTGCGGCTTTGAAAGCGATTTCACCTGAGAAGGTAGCCAATCAAAAGAAGGTGTGGATGAAAGAGCAGCGCATTAAGAAGTCAGCCGCGGAGCGAACGCGACTACAAGAGGAAAAAATCAGAAATATGGACCTTCAGCGAGAGACTGAAAAATTAGCTCGCCTGAGAATAGAATCTGAAATGCACCAACCACCTGCATTTCATGCTGCTCCAGGAAGATGCCATGCACCAATGAATGAGGCTCTGCAACACGATGCCTGGCAGCAGCAGCCCCCCTACATTCACATCGAGAACGCAGAATGTCATGATTGGAAATCACTCAACAATGAACATTGACCATGCTCCACACAGCTCAGGAGAAGAGGAAGACGAATTCTGAATACTGCAGTACAGGCAAAGTTTCTTAAAAAACAAAGACTTTTTGTACCTCTTTCGTAGTATTAATGAAAGCTGGTGTCTCAGTTTGATATGGTTGTGGTTCTCAATTTTTATGTATTTCTCATATAATTTCTCAAACTCGTATTTTGGGGGGCATCTTATTTTTTTCAGCAGTTGTGGCTGTTTTGAGACAGTTGTGGCCTAATGGTTAGAGAGTCAGACTTCAGGAGAGTCAGGTTTGATTCCCATTGCCAGCAGGAAATGATTAAGATGTCCTTGAGCAAGGGATCTTTCCCCCGGTTGCTCCACAGGCTTTGGGTTTGTGTGTGTTTACACCACACTGGTGTGGGTTCAGTGCAGCGGTCACTTTCGTATGTTTCATATTTGTATTTTGCAGGATATTTTCACAAAGGGTTTTCTAAAAACAAGGTGTTTGTCAAAATTGGCCTGATCCTGTCAAAACGATTTGTCCAATCTGTAAAATGTAAAATAAAAAAATGGATGAATTTAACATGCCTTGTCATCATACAACCGGTGTGATGTGAGATTTTTACACGTCAAAATTTGAGAAAACTGTTTTTCTGTCTTTCTGTCAATCAGTCCATCTGTCAAAATGTCCAACCAAAAAAGGAATAAAATAAAAAAGATGGATCAATTTAACTATGCCTTTCTGTCTATCAGACCACGCGGTGTGTCAGTCTGTGTCTCTATTATAAGATATTTTAATAGTCAGTCAATACCACATTTGAGAACTGTCTCTCTATCTATCTGTCTGTCTGTCTTTCTGTCTATCAGTCCATCTGTCACTCTGTCTGTCTGTCTGTCTGTCTTGTTAAAAATGTATATAATAAAGCTACATCATTTCTGCGTTGCGCACATTACTGACGTCATAGTCACAGTTTATGGGTGTCATAGACTTGGCGTCAGTTAATTGGCTGTTCGCCGCCATCGCCCCTCCCCCGGAAGTGTGTCACAAGGTCACCAGCCAAACGGGTCACTCGCAGCGCTACCAAGATGGCGGCCTCCTTGTGTCAGTGTTACCAGGTGAGTTTATCATTTAAAAAAAACATTTTTACAATAAAATTAAACAACGCGATTCACATCCACATTATAAGACGAATATCCGCGGGTAAAGCAACACGAGCGCGCGTTTGTTTAAGAGGATCTTTGTGCGTTTCCTGGAGAAATGTGATTGGATTGGTCTGTCATGCTGATGAAAGGTTTATGGGCTTGATGTAGCATGAATAGTGAAATATTATAAATGAAACCCTGCATACAACTGTAGCAAAAATTGAGCTTTTTATTTTTTAATCACGAAAGATAACTGAACTGATTGACAACCACTGTCATTAAAGCACTACGGTGATACCATGTAGATATATGCCACGGTTGCAGCATGTCCATTTTGGCATCTTTAAGTGCCTGTTCCATGTCATTGTATATGAATATTGATGAATACTGATGTTTTCTGTGCAGCTCTGTATCAGACGAGGTTCTGTCCTTGTAGCTTCTCGTCAGTATGTGTCTTTATATGACAGAGCATATATGTACAGGATATGTGGCTCCACCATCCACACTTCACAGGTGAGTGCTGAATTAATGTGTCTGTGTCTCAAAACCTAGAGGAATGCCTGCCTGGACAGGATTTACTGAAAGCCGTAATGTTTTCAATATATACGAATGCCGTCTAGGTAGACAGCAGTTTAAGTGATCTGTAAGGACTAGACAGTTCATTGGGTTTCAGTGCACATAAATGCTGTCTAGGGTTCGGTGTCAAAAACTGTTTGGTGTCTAGAAAACTGTATTGACAAGGTTTTGTTGCCCAGAATGGTGTTAAGGAATCTAGGTAGCTCACTCATGTTGGATGCCCAAAAACGCTGCTTTGTAAGGCGAGCTTGTATGCCCATCGGTGCTGTACCAGGTTTGGGCTGCTGGGATCTGACAGGGGTCTTCTCTGTGTGTGATGTTCAGGCGAGGTTCATGTCTGCTGGTGGTCGGAAGGGCTTCTTGGGTGAGTTTATGGACAACCTGAAGCAGGAACTGAGCAAGAACAAAGAGATGAAGGAAAACATCAAGAAGTTTCGTGAAGAGGCCAAAAAGCTGGAAGAGTCGGAAGCCCTCAGACAAGCCAGAAGGAAATTTGTACGTCTGTTCACCACTGATGGGCTGCAGTGTGATAATTATAAACATTATTTCACTCAAGTCATGTTATATTGTGAATATAATCATGGCTGCGTCATTAGACACAACACAGTGTGATGTCGTTTGTTGATGTGTTTCAGAAAACCATTGAGTCTGAAACGGTTAAAACCTCTGAAGTGTTTAAGAAAACCATCGGCTCTATATCAGAGACAGTGAAAGAGGTGAGACACGCTGTTCTCATGTGAGAGATTATTTATTTATTTAGACTTGAATATTTCAGCTTTGTTACATTGCAGTGATTTACATAAACGCTGAAGGATATATTTTTGCAAAATGTTTATGTAGCAGTATTGTAATTTGACACAGCTTTCAGACTTTAGTTTGTTTTGATTTCTGTACCTGATTTTTTAAAAACATATTTTAAATTATTGCAAATATTGTTTTGCAAAGCATTGCGCTGCTAAATATTTACAAGAAAATGCAGTTTTTACTTTAATAGTTTTTTTTAATGGACCATTTAGAAGTAGTATTTCTCGTAAGCGTGGATATATATGTACGATTTTCCTCAGGGTTTGGAGGAGGTGGGTCGCACAGACATCGGAAAGAAGATCAAAGAAGGAGTGGAAGAAGCTGCTAAAACAGCCAAACAGTCAGCAGAGACGGTGTCTAAAAGCGGAGAAAAACTGGGAAAGACCGGTGCTTTTCGGGCAATCTCACAGGTCATAGAACAGACTGGGCAATACTGAGTCTGCTGGGTTCCATTATTTCTTTGAGCGCATTGATTTCTTGTTAGATTCTACATTTCGTCTGATGTTACTTTACTGCTTGTGAATGAAAACGTTACTGAATGGAGCAAAGGATTCAGGCAGAATTCAGTTATATTATTATGAACGTTTTTACATGTTGCATTTTTCTTTAATAGCACATGTAAATATAAGTTATGAATCATGTGTCCTAAAGCATGTCAGATCTGCCTTTCAGGGGGTTGAGAGTGTCAAGAAGGAGATCGGTGAACTTGGGCACACGGGCCCATACCGCCCGCCCTCCACACTGAGGAAGAGGAGTGACTTCTCATCGAAGGTGGGCGGCAGCGAGGCCAAAGTGTTCGAAGCCAACGAGTAAGCCGACAACCATGAACTAACCAGATAATGAGATGCAGAATTTGACAAGTATTGTTCAATTTCCATTTAACAAAGAAAAATATGAATTGTTTCATATTTAAGACTAATAAATAATAGATGATAAAAAATGAAATAACATTCACATAACAATAATTTAATACCCTGAATTGTTTTCCCACATTGTCTTTTCTCGTAATGGCAAATGTACAGACACATTTCAGATCTTTAAACTGGGTTTCAGATTCGTGGCTCATCAGTCTTGCGTGTGTATGTGAAAGCTAACTAATGCTGAATATATGTATCTTTTAAAGGGAGGCGATGGGTGTCGTCCTTCACAAGGACTCTAAATGGTATCAACAATGGAAAGACTTCAAGGACAACAATGTGGTTTTCAACCGTGAGTGTTTGATCAGCAGATGGTGCTGTGCTCCATGTTTTCTCCTACAAGCGTTTACTGCTACCAGCAGCCTGGCTAACAGGGAATGTTCTCAGAGCGTTCTCAATGTTTTAAAAAGTTTTTGCAGTAATGTTAGTAGAACTTTTTAACATTGTATATCATATATCAAGAAAGCTATTGTTGTTAGTGGAACATTTTAAAAACGTTTCAGAATAAAAAATGTTTGAATAACGTTAATACAAGGTCTAAAAACTGGACATTTTAAACATTCCTGGAATGTTCAAAATAACATTTTTTACGTTTTTGCTGCTTTATGGAAACGTAAGGGAAACATTCTTACAACCTAAAATTGTTAGCTGTGAGCAGTGAAGTTCAGGAGAAAGAATGATGGTAGCTGTTTTTTCAGAACTTTGGAGAACATACTGCAATAATTAGAAGCTAATTAAGCTCAGTAACATTGTGTGTTAATAGAGGCTCAGTATCTCCCCACAGCCAGACGACTGCAAATTAAACAATGTTACTGTAAACAATGAGCGAGTTTGTGCTAATAATTATTAGTTTTCCTGTCTTAATTGGAAACTTTTGTTAAGGAAATGCTGCGTAATACTGATAATAATAAATAATAATAATAAAAAACAAAATGTGCAAAAGTTTGTTTGTGGTATGTTATGTTGCATTGTTAACTTGAGTTATGGTTCTAAATGATTTGACCGCTAATCTCATCCTGTGGTTTTAACTGTTTAGGATTCTTTGAGATGAAGATGAAATATGACGAAAGTGACAATGTTTTAGCCCGAGTGTCCCGCGCTGTCACCGACAAAATGACGAATATCATTGGTAAGAGATGAACATGTATTTAAACTCACCTTTACTTTACAGACATTCAAATGTAAGAATTATAAGTCATTTATCAATCTGAGAGCAAGTTATTTAACATATGAATTATAGTATGTACATTATATAGTACGTTATAGTATAGTAAACAGCGTAGATATTAGATTAATGGCATGGTAAGAAGATCGTATTGAATACAGATTTTTGTTTATTTTAACCAAAACAAAGTAACGGATTGCGGCTTTAATGAAATGTCTTTAAATGACTATGAATGCAAAAATATTGGTGTTATCAGGTGGATTGTTCTCCCAAACTGAGATGTCCGAGGTTCTGACTGAGATTTTGAAGGTGGATCCCAAATTCGATAAAGATTCTTTCCTGAAGCAATGTGAGAAGGACATTATTCCCAATATCTTGGAGGTGAGGCACAACATTCCAGAACCCTGTGATCTAAAATACAGAGAGACGTCAACAGAAATGCCAAAAAGCTGAACTGTTGCTCTGTCTGTAGGCCATGATCCAAGGAGAACTGGATGTCCTGAAAGATTGGTGCTATGAGGCTGTAAGTGTATTGGAGATTTTCAGATGCAGAAGGTCTAGTGAGGTCATTCGAGATGTGTGAGAACATTCTTGCACTGAAGAATCATCACAGACTTTGCTGTTGAATTTGAGGCTTGTGGAAATAACATCAACTGATTCATGGGATTCATGTTTGCTTGGTTTTAGACGTACAGTCAGCTCGCTCACCCCATCCAGCAGGCCAAAGCCATGGGTCTCCAGTTCCACTCCAAGATTCTGGACATTGATAATATTGATGTAAGTATGAAGGGAAGACGGAGATCCAGCCATTAGCTACAGTTAGTTAGCTTCAACTCTAAACAAATATTATTACAGTTTGGGAGAGAGTCATTTTGTTTATACTTTTGTAGGGATCAGTTTGTTGCTTTACACACATCACACACAAAGGTCTGTTTTGACATCACTCTCAAACCAGCAATCCGTAACTTTACTGTGTTATAAATGAACGAAAATCAGTTATTGAGCAAGTACATACCAGGTCAGTGTTCAACACAATCCCCTAACTTCACCCTGATTCACAACAGTGAGTTTATAATCATGATCATATATTACAGTATATAATCATGATCATATAATCATTATAATTTAACTTGTTGGGTCCAATTTCCCAGGAAATGTCAGTTTGGCTTAATTTAACTTCAACATATTTAATCAAGTAAAGTAACCTGTTTCAATCTCAAATGGTGTAATCCTTTAATTCTCGTGTTTCTTCTAGCTGGCGATGGGTAAGATGATGGAACAGGGGCCCGTGCTCATCATCACGTTCCAGGCTCAACTAGTGATGGTCATTCGTAACGTGAAGGGCGAAGTCATGGAGGGTGACCCGGTGAGTAATCGCCACCCCCCCAACACGTCACGTTACAAATCTCTGTTAGCCATTAACATCTGGAAGTGCTGATTCAAAGGTCGTTTCTGCTTGTGAACCGGTAGCGTGATTCACCGCTCGTGGCCCCTCTTGAGGCCCCTCATATGACATCACTTGCGCCGCAGAGACCGAGCGGGGTCTGAAGCTGAACAGTCATGGAGGGTCATGAAATGACTGGTTATAAATCTGTTAAAAGGCCAGATATAATGGCACACTGGGGATGTTTCTGCTCTAGAAGTTTGTAGTTAATCATTGTGGTCTGCTGCTCTGCAGTCACTCGTTCAGGCCGTTTCTGAGGGTTTGAAATTAAAAACGCTCTTATTTCCTACAGTTAAAGTTGCGGTCACTTGCTTGATGGACTTTGATGGTATAAAGGTTAAGGGGATAGTTTACCGTAAAATTGAAATTGTCGTTAATCACCGTCATGTCGTTCGACACCCGTGACATTCATCTACACAACACAAATTAGGATATTTTGGATGAAATCCGAGAGCTTTCTGATCCCCCCCATAGACGGCAACACAAATGCCACTTTCAAGGCCCAGAAAGGTAATAAAGACGCCATTAAACGTAGAACGTAGGACACTACAATCTAAAAAGTGTCTGACAAACAAAATAATATTATTATAAAAATAAAGCCTGTTTATAGAACCTATAAGATTTTTTTTTGCATCTTTGGTGTGTGTGTGTGTGTGTGTGTGTGTGTGTGCGCGCTCACAGGAGAAGGTTCTCAGGATGATGTACGTGTGGGCGTTGTGTCGAGATCAAGAGGAGTTGAACCCTTACGCCGCCTGGAGACTGTTGGACATCTCCGCCTCCAGCACGGAGCAAATCCTCTGAAAAAGGGGTGAACAGGCCCCCGGCAACATATGGGAGGGATGAGGCCGTGGCTCAACTGCTGGGTGTGGTCACACACATCATCTTGTTTTGCATGACCCCGCCCCTTGGTTTTGCCCAGAGCTCATCAAGGAAGCATAAACAGACCTCAGAGTTGTTCGAGGCGAGCCAAACTGGCCAATTACGACAATGACGCGGCCAAGGGTCAGATGCACGCCACTGGACCAAAAGCCTGTCATGCTACGAGACTTAGAGACTCATTATTGTTTGTGTTTTGTCTGTTTAAATGTTCTGAAGGAAATATGTAATGCTGAATGGTTACAAAATGCCATTAAAATGGTTAGGAAAACCAAACCAAGATACAGTAACGATTTTTAAAAATAATTATATTAGATGTACTTAAACCTCCCTATGCAACAATAATTTAAATTTCTGTCTATAGCTATTATGACTGTCAGGTTGGCAATATGACAATGGACGTCTTTGAACAACAGATGCAGTCTCATTTCTGTATTTATTTTGTCACATATAAACTGCTGGCCACAGATTTGGTCCATCTGATGTGTGTTTTATCAATTACAGTGTATTTTTTAGGTCGACCTGGACATTTTCTCCTTTTGGAGTGTTGGAGTTTAACGTATTGTTTATTGAGTCATCAAATTGTTTTTATAGTGCAACCTCAATTATATGGGGCAAAAATGGTTTGTCATGTTGGGAATTATTTTCAAAATGGCCAAATTCTTGATTGTTTTGGACAATATTTTGAATATTGTTCAATATTCCCTCAGTGATGTAAAAAATGAAGTACTGGGAAATGTAAAATGTGTCTGACAGTGACATGCAAATTAAAACTTTACCACACTTGCCCACTCACTACAAAAAATGTTATATTGGATTTATTCACATTTAATAAATTCACAAAGCAGATTTTTAAAGCTGGTTATTTATCTGTATAGCGGGTGAGAAGATACTGCTGTATGTTATATAATAGGTTTTAGTGAATTGTTCTGGGCCAGTGAATGTGGCCCTTGAATGTGGGCGCATGGGATTTGACACGGTCTGATTTATTGCCTGGGCTCTGGAAACATGGAGGAAGTCTGATAAACAAGTCTTCCTGTTCATTCATTCATTCATTCATATGTACCATTGACAAGCCCGCCAGATTTATGATGGATCTCCTCAGCTTGAACAAACTGCTGTGTGTGTAGTGCTACTGCTTGGAGTTTCTCCTGGACTTTCCATAAATCTGGTCTGATGCATCGTACTGTGTAACCCCAGACAAAAATCACACCAAACTCCAAACAACAGTCTTATCCTAAACTGAAAGAATTTAGTCTTTAGTTTGCATCATTAACAACCTAATAACCAACTAACAGGGAATGTTCTCAGAATGTTGTCTAACATTCTCTAAAAATTCTTTCAAAGTTATCAAAAATATTCTTGCAGTAAGGTTAGTAGCATTTTTTATGTTGTGTCAGATAAATCAAAACGTTATTCTTAGTAAGTGGAATGTTTTAAAAAAACCAAGCAATAATATTCATACAACATCAAAAAAACAGGACGTTATGACTTTTAAAGTAACAATTTTAACATTTTGGTAGCTTGGTAGCTAGTACGCAGTGTTTATTTTGTTGTAAACTGTTAAGTGTTCCTTTCCGAGTTCAGTTCAGAGCAGGTTTAAGGTTTAATATTTTGTTTGGCTCCTGGTTTATACAGTTTGCTCTGGTTGCGCACTTCACATTGGCTAATGTAGCAGATCATCCAGGTATTCTGTGTGTACAGAAAACAGTGGAGCAGTACATGTAGTATGCACAAGTATTGCATTACAGACAAACCCAATGTCTCCTTACAGACCTGTTGGGTACACGCTCACTTTTATATGCAAATGAGATGCAATTAGTGACTTAATGAGAATTTTCCTGTATTTCTTGATTAGGCCTTTGGGTGTTTGTAAGTGATGTTGCACAATGCAGGAAGAAAATAACTGATTTCAATCACTTGTGAAGTGGAACTTGCCACGAAACGTCAGGGTCTTCTTTCACCCCGGACCATTAAGATAATAAGATCAGGGTATGGCAATACATCATTATAGTATTTGCTGTGCTCCCTTCATAAACGAAATCACTGTGTTATGGTAATGAGAATGTAATGAGAATTAGAATTACTGCTTTGTCATGCTTAGTTTGTTCTAAAAACGTTGGAATGCAAAAAGTCATTTTTATTTTTCAATGCAGAAACAATTTATTGGAATAGCTATTGTTGCTCAAGCTGTCCACTTATGGACTCGTATGCAATATACGCAAGAGTGCAATGGTTTGGTAGGGTCGTGTTAAAATCTCCTCAGTGGAAAATAAATGAAAATAAATAAACAGCACCACCTCCATGAGAAATGATGGTTTTGTTTGTGGGAAGAAAACAATTGAAATCTGGTTTCTATTGATCAGCAGGTCTTTTACCCGCAGTTTCCCTGTTAGTGGCTTTCAGGAAATCAATTCGTCACCAGGTCTAAGACAAAGCAAGATTTGTTTATGTCAGGGCTATAGACTGCGAGGGTTTGAGCTGGGGCTTAAGTGACCCAGAGTCTGGGTAGTAAATTTAAACTCCAGCCCTACTGTAATCAACACGGGAACCTCTGCTGATTGATGACTTTAAATAGATGTTGTCCTTGTAACAATGAGAATTTTATTGGTTCTCAGTAGCATGTCAAGGTTTTGAGTTCTAAACAATGTTGGGAATGATTCTTTTAATACATTTACAAGGGGTCTGCCAAAAACTGGCCCCACACATTTATTTTAAATTACGCTTTTATAAAACGCATAGTTTAAGTGCTTGATTCTGACCGGTTGAGCCAAACGTGGCAAAGATTTATAGCTGTTGTAAATTACTGTGTAAACACACAGTGTTTGTGGAAAAATCATTTATTTTTTTATCAATATTGTTACATTTTTGTTGCTGTGTGTTTACTTTATAAAAACCATACATATTGAATAACTTCATAAAAGCAATAACCTTGTGAAGCTTTGGTTTACAGTAAATCTAAAACAATTCAGAGTTGTTGTTTTTAGACACAAGGAACTTCGAAAAGGGCGTTTTCCCATTGAGTTCAGTTTGCTCTCAAAAACAGCTGAAAGTCCCTCCGGAATTCTGTGATTGGACTGAAAGCTCTCAGAATCCGATTTCACTGACAGCCCGATCCCAGAAACAGACAAGTAACAGGAAATTATGCTTGAGATTCTGGAAAACAAGTCTAATGGGGTGGCAAACCTTGTAGGAAAAGTGCAGGCCCAGTTCATCTCAACGTCCAGCCACGGCTGATATCCTCAACATTGACTCCCGGGGCAGTTTCTTGCTCGTTGTCAAGCATTTGTTTTCTCTGTGGAAGTGACAGACAATCTATAAGTGTAAATCAGAAAGCTGGAGGACGTGGTAACACACGACTCTCTCTGACTCTTAAATATTGTGCAAATATTGACTGTTTTGTAATCGTTCTTCAGGGTGTATTAATCAGGTCTGCGAGGTTTATTTCTGGATGTCTATCAACCTATATGGAAACGTTGAAATGATGACGCAGTACAGAGTTTTAATGGCTATAATGCTACTAATGCAGGCCTTTTTGAGTGTGATGGGTAATTACGAGAATGGAAACGGTTTGGTGACGCCCAGCCATCACAGAGGAACTTGTGAGCATAATAACCTCATAACTTCCCCTTTTGTTTTAATGTTTTAATATTTGCATTTAAGCGATACGGTGCCTTAATGAAAGCCATTTAAAGGGCTAAATAACGTTCCCTGATGTCTGCCATGGCCCGCAGTGGCTCACATTTCTTGTACAAAAGCTTACCATGATAATGTACTTTCTGTCACATGGCAAAACCACCGCAACCTCCAAACTGGCCTGTTCAGACTTTGTGTTTGAGCGTTTGTGTTACTTCATGGAAACGTTGGAGAAATGTTCTCACAACTTCCTGGCCTCTGAAATCTGCAGGGTGCTGCTCTATATGAACAAACATGAAATAAATGAGACACAGCTTGTTAAAGTCCAAACGCATGATGGATAACAAGACTGAAGGAGCAGACGAAACATCATCATCTCAATAATCATCTCCTCTCTTATAATCACGGATTGATGCCCACAAGTGAAGGTCTGCGTTTCGTCGACACATCACGCAGGGTTTTTTAAAGTCATTTAATGGGACTCCATCATTAAAGCCGTGGCTGAATTAGGAGACATCGGCGTGCCCGCGCGTAATTGCGCGCTCCCGTTATTGATTCCGCTCTCAAAATGACGATAATTACCGTCAAAATGCCATTTTATTATTTCCCTGCGAGTTACATTTGTGCACAACATTGCCCTCAGCCGGTTTTAATCAGGGAACGTTAGAAAGGGAACGTTCTCACAACGTTGGCTAACGTTCTCTATAGAAAACTATACACTGAATTCAGCACAACGTATTGGTGGCCTGCAGCTTCAGTCTCCAGTCTTCTCTGGTTTTAGTGGAGCACAGAGAATGAACAACGTTAGGATAACGTTAACGCCACGGTTTGCCTGCAGCTTCAGTCTCCAGTCTTCTGGTTTTAGTGGAGCACAGTAATGTAACATACGTTAGGATAAATGTAATGCGTTAATCGCCACATGCATTAAATGTACATGCGTTTCCATAGTACGTGTGCCTTTTACATACATGACATTAAAATGTAATGCTGCATGCATTAAAATGTAATGCGTTACATTTCGTTGTTTTTCTTACATGCATATAAATGTAATGCATTACAGTTCTGCCGCATTAAATGTAATGCATTACATTTGTTTTCTACATACATGCATTAAATGTAATGCATTACATTTCTGTTTTTACATACATGCATTAAATGTAATGCATTACATTTCTGCTTTTACATACATGCATTAAATGTAATGCATTACATTTCTGCTTTTACATACATGCATTAAATGTAATGCATTACATTTCTGTTTTCATTTCTGCTGTTACATACATGCATTAAATGTAATGCATTACATTTCTGCTTTTACATACATGCATTAAATGTAATGCATTACATTTCTGCTTTTACATACATGCATTAAATGTAATGCATTACAGTTCTGCTTTACATACATGCATTAAATGTAATGCATTACATTTCTGTTTTTACATACATGCATTAAATGTAATGCATTACAGTTCTGCTGTTACATACATGCATTAAATGTAATGCATTACATTTCTGCTTTTACATACATGCATTAAATGTAATGCATTACATTTCTGCTTTTACATACATGCATTAAATGTAATGCATTACAGTTCTGCTTAAATGCATTAACATACATGCATTAAATGTAATGCATTACATTTCTGCTTTTACATACATGCATTAAATGTAATGCATTACATTACCACATGCATTAAATGTAGCATTACAGTTTCTGCCATTAAATTAATGCATTACATTTCTGTTTTACATACATGCATTAAATGTAATGCATTACATTTCTGCTTTTACATACATGCATTAAATGCATACATACATGCATTAAATGTAATGCATTACAGTTCTGCTACATACATGCATTAAGTAATGCATTACAGTTTCTGCACATACATGCATTAAAATGTAATGCATTACATTTCTGTTTTTACATACATGCATTAAATGGAATGCATTAAATATAAAATGTAATGCATTACAGTTCTGCTTTTACATACATGCATTAAATGTAATGCATTACATTTCTGCTTTTACATACATGCATTAAATGTAATGCATTACATTTCTGTTTTTACATACATCCATTAAATTGAATGCATTAAATTTCTACGTATTATACACTTCAAAGTAACTTTATTACAGATGCAGATATGGACTGCTTATGTCCATATATGCCTTCATGCAATATTAACATCTTATGCATATTCGATAAAGCTGGACGGCTCTGTGCCTGCGAATGGCTGCCTGTTTCTCATTGGTTTAAGGAAACGCATAAATCCTCTAAACTCAATTCCCAAGGTCGTTTGGAGACGTAATGTGTTTATCGCCTGCCTGTTTCGCTCATAATAAAGCCATTCCCAATGGAATATTGGGTTTCATGAATGCTGTGGGGTATTGATCGATACCTGCTGGCCTTTGGCAAACAGAAGATCAGTGACCATTAGTCCAACTCAATTCACGGAGCTCAGAAAGACGAAAAGCTGTTTGGTTTCATAGCTGAGCCTTATAAAACTTTAAAAAGCATAAGACACTCATGCTTATGGCTGACTGTTATGAAATGTCTACCTTTGTAAGCTGAAAGGTGTTCAAATACTGTTTATGTAGATGGTTGTCAGGGCATTGCTATGCTGTTGCTATGGTGTAGGGGGTGGTTGCTAAAGGATCCAAAGAGCCCAACCTCAAGTCTTTGTAATATGCTGGTCTTTAGATCCTTTAATGTAAGTGTTGTATGTGTTTAGGTGAAGTAAGTTATATTAAGAGATAAAACTGATTTCATGTTTGCTTTAATGTGTATTGCATGGCTCAATAAAGTTTATGAGAAATATTTGTGTTCATATTAAAATCTAACAGCTAAAGAATTAAGTCTTCTGTGATTTTGGTTCTGAACTGGTATTTAACTTTCCTAACTCTAGAAATAAACCAAGACTGCCACTCAGAAACCTGGAAAACCAACACAACAGAGTATCTCCAGAAGAAGCTGAATTTCCTGATAACCGTAAAGGTTAATGAGGTGTGTTTTGTGCGCATCGAAGACAGCGCTCTTTACGGAAGAAGGGGCATGTGCGGCCGGAGGGGGTGGCAATAATGACGCCCCACGGATCTCATTACGAAGGTTATTGATTCGATGGGGCCACCTGCTTTCACCCTTCCAGTTTTTTGTTTCAGTGGGCACAAGCTACCAGAAGTGCCCTCGGGTCTGTGTCTCTTCTAACCCTCACAAACACATATTTTTATTTTTATGCTTATTAGAGTTTTGTTATCTTAGAAGGATATGTAGGAAGGAGAGAACGGGGTAAGCTTATTAGAGCTTGGGGTTTTATTACCCCTGGCATGGTACAGTGATGATATCAGATGGTATCTGAAGTGTTTCTGTAGCTCAGTTGGTAGAGCATTGTGCTAACAGCACAAAGGTTGTGGGTTTGTTTCCAGGGAACACATACTGACAAATTTATATCTTGAATGCACTGTAAGTTGCTTTGGATAGAAATGTCTGCCAAATGGGAAAGATTATCATGTTAATATAATATGGTGTTTACATGGTACAAGGTAAAAATGTGATGCTTTTAACATTGTATGGGTTCAAAAGAAAATGTTGATTATTTCACTGAGCTTTTAGCCAGTTATTGACCCAGCTTAAATGAGATTTTGAATCATGTATCTAATTAATCTTTTCTTCGCTTGCTTGTCAGTGAGTTTGACTGAAGCCTTGTGTGAAGAACACACAGATCTCACCTCTGAGAAACATATATCAAGTTATGAGACCCTTTTAGCAGATATATGAGAAACCGTTAATTAACGCTAGAGTGATTTGTGTGTTTAACAGAATCAGAGACAAATTAATGACGAGACACATTGACAAGATAATTGAGGAATATTAGTTGCAAGTCTGCCAGTACATCACCTAACCGATTGCAACGGGAGTCTCATAAGCATGGATTATGAGCATGAACAATCTGGAGGTGTGATGGAGATAAATCTCGCTGTTGGTGGACACTGTGATCTGAAGGACAGGCTGGCATCCACTTGGCACAAGTGATGTCGGGCAGAATGTAATGTGAAGGGCAGCAGGTGGCACCGATTTCAAACTATTTCCCCCCAAAAGCTCTTTCAAACAAACTTTAAGAGTGTTTCATCTAATTTAGAGTATTTTTCCATCCTTGCTTATTATTTTGTCACCCTGTCTTTCAATCTCGTGTTGTCTGATCCGTGTTACGTAATCCAGCCGATGCAGTTAGCTACATGTTGCTCTTGTAGGCAACAGACGGCCGATGCTGTCAGGAGCAGATGGAGGCTGAACTGATCACAGATCAGTCGTGTTAGGCTCTGAATTCTGCGCGGTCAAAACATCATTTTTATGACAATTCGCATGAACTTGGTGTGTCGTCTGTATGGTTAGATCTATGTCCATTCATTAAGATTTGATCATTCTTCTTTGTTTTTTATTAAGTTAACGTTTATATTAAAATGTTATTCGCGTATTATTTTTGTTATAGCAGTAATCTATTGGGAAGAGCAAGAAAACACAAAAAACTACACCAAGGCATGTGACCACTGACCCCACTCTCCTCTATGAGCATATCTGAACAGCTCACATCTACTTATTTGTTAACCATCACATTTTGTTCATGTAACCAAAGTAACATTTGTCAAAAAAAAGGGGCCCGTCTCCTGTGATTGGCTGCTGTGTGGACCTTTAAGGGCAGTGAACGCGCATGCGCGCTCACAGTCGGGAGTGATCGGCGGCGGGGACGCGCGCCGTCTCCAAGTTTGTGCGTCGCCGGATCGCCACACGGATCGATATAAGATGAACAAGGTGAGTTTATACACGATATCTTTCATTTTTATCAATATTAATAAGTCACCGGAGCTGGTGCGGATGTGTGTCGGGCGGGTTGATGCTCATGCATGAGAGAAATGTCAGAGATTTAAAACAGGCGAGTAAAAACGCTGCTTTATATTAAAATAAAGTTTTAATGTCATGTCAGCTCAAGACTTTCGCATTTACTGTATTTATTCTATTGCGTTTACATTACAGTTTGACTTTACAGTTATGTGCTCATGTTTTGCATTAATATGAACATTTTGTAATATTTAATATACTATATATACTTATACACTATATATATACTATATATTTAATATAATATATATTTGTAATATTTAATATACTATATATACTTATACACTATATATATATACAGTATACATACTATATATTTAATATAATATATATTTGTAATATTTAATATACTATATATACTTATACACTATATATATACTATATATACTATATATTTCATATAATATATATTTGTAATATTTAATGTAATAACATATTTTATTAGTAATTTAATATGTAATAATATCAGCATAGTCACTTTGCTGGAGTAGTTTTTCATTTTTTTGGACACCTTGCAGTGTTAATATTCTTCAATAAATATTTGCATCCTTTCTCGAACAATACGGCTTATACGTTCATATTGAAAACTGATTTATAAAATGAATCTGTACCAGACTTGCATAACTAAATCAAGTAACGTCATGAATTATGCATGAATTCAAACCAAGTAAAAATGCATATAAATGGGATGTTATGTCACAAACCTGATTTTCTTTAACCTGATCTAAGACCAGACTTCTTCCTAAAAGCTGATCCTGAATCAGGATGAATCGGCTTCTTCTAACATGAAAATAAGCTCTGTATTTAATATGCAGGTTTAATATACAGTTCAGCTGTAAGTTATTATTATTAATTATCATTAATGTCCTCATCAAGTGTGTGACAGAAACAATTCATGGTTTTCTGGGCAAAAAAAGCAGCGCAGTCAGTAATTTTTAATGACAGCATCCGGCACTCGCACTTATAAATGCACTTGGTGAGATATTTGAAGCGAAACCATCTGCATGTATCTGCAGGCCTGATCAAACCAGCAACATGAATTTAATTACATCTGAATTTCAGAATGGCACCCTTTATTGCAATATGTCAAGCCGTGCGTACTTATTTTTATTAATTAATGCAATTATATGTGCATTTCCATTCCAGAATTTTAGCTGGTGTTTCATAGAGTAAAAAATAAAGAGCCAAAACGTATACGCTCTCGAGATGTTGGACGTTTATCACCACAGTAATCTGAAGCAGGTATTAAAGTTAGTTACTTATAGTCGTCTCAGTGTTGGGCTTTAAAATTTGTTTGGGTGAGGTTTGGCAATTGTATTTTTGGACTGAAATTCTTACCGGAACTGAGATACAGTAACCTTAATGTCTTTTAAATTTGTTTAGCGAGCTTTCAGATGATATTTTGTGAGGCCAGAGCGTATGGACGAAAGATAAATCAATTTAGTTGTAGTAGTTCTGCTGCCTGAGAGGCGATTACATTCTTCATGGCGTTTTTTACACTGTTGAGGGATGAATTTCAGCTTTCAGGGCGGGATCTGGATGTTGACAAAGAGATTTGGATTCAGCGTTTTCATTATACTGTTGTAATTTAATAATCCATTCTTAATTACTGGTCTTGTACGTTTCTGTGGGATTATGACATTTGTCTACATTTGTCTTAAATCTTCTCGTCTTTGTTTGGGCATCTTCATCCCGTCCTCTCAGTGTTAGTAGACTTTTCGTCTCCTGTTTGCTGAGGTTTGACACGACATCATTCCCTGTGGGGCAGGTTCTGTACACTACTCGGTTATATCTTTCCAGTTATTGCCTTTGTCTGCTTATTGTACAGTATGTCACCAAATGCAGAGCACAATGAGGTGTGGAAAGTGATTTAATAGTAATTTAATAATTTTGGGGCCATTTCTGATTCCACTAACAATCTTTTTGATTTAAGGGTTTAGATGTTTGGAACTGGAAATCAATAAATACAATAGCTTTATGTTGGTAACAAGCCAGGGCTGCATTTCTCAAACGCACCGTAAGCCTGAGTACATTGTAGAACCATTAGCATATTGTCCATCTAAAACAAGTTTGGACTACCCTGATATTTAAGCTGGACTTAAGTGGCTTAAACTGGTTTTCAGCAACCCTTTGTGAGTGCCCTTTCCTTCCTGTCCTGACTATTGCTTCACAGCTGTGGCATTCAGACACCTGGTTCTGCTGAGATCGGCCCACTGAGGACCAGTGCTGTCCAGCTCAGTCATTCTCTGCCACTTACCCTGCCAATCAAACCCTCATGCGACTTAAAAATTTATGCTTTGATTTGGGATGTGAATTTAAGACGTGACAGATTGTTTCCTTGGTCTCCGGGGAGACTTCCTGACTTCCAGGTTAGTGGTTGTCTATTAAGACTGATCTAGGATCAGCAGTTCTCATGGAAACCCTGTAACCACTATATCAGAAACTGTTCTGTTTACAGGCAGTGTATTGTGTGTATGTGTAGTATAGTATAATATTGGACCCTCTATAGTATCAGATTGCAGTAACTGAATTGTTCAAAAAGTTACGTATGGTCAAAGTTTCAGGTGGACGCAAAAAGATCGGCACGCAAATGTGAGTTGGAATATGTTTCCTTTCCCAGAAAGTATGTTGGTTATATAAGTCTGAGTTTTTAAATATGTAGCAATAGAATTGAAGCTGATTTTATAAACTCAAGCATTATCCTAATGAATATCGCATATCAGGCTTTTACTTCTTAAGGCCGTAAAATACTGAGTAAGAAAATGCAGGGTAAATTTGCAGTGCGTGGGCAGCATAAGCAGCAGTCATAGTGATTCTTGCCTTATGGTCTTTGTTCCATTACTGAGCAGACAAAAACCTTCTCAAAATACTTTTCTGTTACATTAGCAATGGTTCTGTTTTTCTTGCTGTCTTGGCAGCTGAGAGCTTCAGATAGAGGAGAGACATTTGTATTTGACAGTGAGGGCTGCAGAGCTCTTAAAAACATCCCCCGTCAGCAGCGCACCGTCTTTATAGAGGGCCGCGAGGTTCCCCTCTGACAGATATTGGTGACATGGGCACTTAAGGGAAAATTGCATGATCATTTTCACCAACCACCCGCTGCGTCTGAAATATCTCTCTCATTACGTCCCGCTGGTCAGAATCGTGTGCCTCTGTGGTTATTGTGTTGAATTACAGTGAGAATTTATCAGCGGTGCGGGGGTATTTAAGACCTTCAAACCATTAAACAAAAAACGAATATAACAAACCCCTGATCAAAACATCCTAAAGTAATGTGTGCAAAATTGATATAGAATTTTCTGTCAAAATCCTAGAAGTTATTGAACAAAAATAATTGTGTTATACAGTTAAATAAAATCTGCATTATAATGTTTAAAATCCTCATTATCATAATAGTCCCACTATTACGCACTACGTTATAAAAGATCAATTTTTGAGGTGGCTCCTATAGGAGTGGTTCCAAATTATAAAGTTTTTCTTGACAAAGAATTCACAACTTCTGTGGACATAAATAGCCATGTCTAAAAATACAGATTGTCCCCTCTGGACACAAATCATGTATGCAGAGACAAGTTGACATACAATTTATAAACACTAATGGCCACTTTTTCCCTCTCTGGCCCATTTCTTATGCTGGCGCTATAGTTGTTATAGTTGTGCACCTAAACTGACAAATGACAGAAGCATGAGGATGAAACTAGGCTTTCCTGTTCTCCTGTCATGGTGTTTTCTCAAAGGTCAGCAGTTTGAAGATGTCTCGCACATCTCCACGACTTGCTTCATCAGCAGATGCGTGGGGTGAAATTCTTCCAGGCCTGTTGCATCAAGCGGTGGATTATTTTTGCAGAAAATTACAGAAGAACCAAAATAGGCCCATTGTTAATGAACACCAAGCGTTTCTCAGCATGAAACCCATAATATCTCTACCTCATGAATTTTAAAGCTCTGTACTTTAATTTTATGCCAGTAATTGTCTCATTTATCTCCCAAGGAGTTTTAGGATAAAATCAGAGACTAAGTTTAAACAGTCTCAGGACGTTGGGCTCAACGTTCTTTCAAACACGTTCTTGCAAAAATGTAGAAGATTTTTTAAACATTAGATATAAACATTATTCTTACGTTGTTAATGGAACGTTTTATAACCGTTTGAAAAACTGGGTGTTTTGAACATTCCTACAACATTCAAAATAACATTTTTAAAGTTTCCATTACTAATGAAAACAATCTATAACGGTTAGCTGGGATTTCCTCTGGGTGGGAATACACCTGACATCTTTTACGTTGTCCTTAGCTCAAGGTGACCCCGGTGTTTCCTGCAAAAGGCTCAGATCTGCAGCTGTGGTGACAGCGATCTAATAAATGAGCACAGCCCCACAGACACATAATGCAAGAAAAATCAAAGTATGCCATCAATAACAGCCGTGACGGATAGCTCATGTTTTGGGGCCTTTACATCGAAGGTTCTCTACATCGTCCAGGTTTGATCTGATTTAATCAGACCCCTTTGTCTTGATAAAAACCCGGGTGGCAGGGGTTAACCAGATTCTCGGCAGAAAAGTTGAGCTTTCAGCAAGAGTAAGCGTTGATGTTAACCGCCTGCATTTGTCATTCGATTCTGGCTTCTAATTAGTTCTGGAGAGAGTTCTTGGACAAATAATGACAAATTCAGGTGTTTAGCCTTCTTACCATTCCAGCGTGGTCAGTGAAAAATGGGATTTGTATGGTCGTTTTCGTTTTAGAAATAATAAAAAACACAGTGATGTTTCCCACAGTGACCGTAGGCTTGAAGGCCCCCGCATGAGCCAAAGGGTCTTGAGTGGATTGTAGATTTATTGAGAATCATTACAATGAGAAAACTAGCAAAATTAAAAAGATGACTGGAGGCTGAGGAGAGCGGCGGCAGGACTTGCTGATTCACTTTCATTACACTCACACTGTTACTAGCTGCTGTACGAGAAACTGCTGAGCCGTCCAAAAGAGATCACTGTCAGTTCTTAGTTTTACATTTGAGTAACAGTTTTGCCTCATGAGACAATGATTCGACGTGCAGTTAGCGTTTATAGATATAATGAATGTGGAACACGTCACTCATGTAATTTGGTTTTAGAAGATTTCGGTGAGTAATATTTGAAATCATATTGGGATTTTGGACTGTTGATAGGAAAGGGAAATCTGGGCAAATCTATGCACAGTTAGAGACATCGTTGAGATGTCGTCCTATCTGAAATGTTTTATTGCAGTTTTTATGAAGTCAATAAAATGTTTAAATAGTTATCTTCAAACTTTCCCTATCGCAGAGTATGTACAGACTTGTAGATTTCATCGTAAGCTAGCAATTACAATGGTAACAACGAAAGATATATTGCTGCTTTGTTTACTTGTAACTGATCTCTGTGACGTCATTGAGGGGGATTTAGCAGGCTGAAGATGTGGCAAGCCATCACATAAGTGGCTTTGTTATTAAAAGCAGGGATGTGTTTGCATATTAATGCAGAGTTGATAAATGATCCACTGATGAATGTTGGAGTTGCGGATGCAGAGAGTTAGAGTTGTTTTGGTCTGTCATTTGTATGGAGGCTGCGACCACATGCCGGAACGTCCTGACAGGCGATTCATTAAACTTTCGTCCCTGAGTCCGCTCAGTCATTCTGAACGATGAACAGAGCTGCGTTTTACAGAGGGTGAGTGCTCCGACATTATTAGCTCAAAGTCAAAATGATGTTTGTAGTGGGTTTAGGAACAGTGAGATTATTTTGACATGGTATTATTTTCACGCACTCTTCATTTTTTGCTGATTTGCTGTTATAAAACAAAGATGCACGTGTGTACCCAGCTAACAATTTTAGGTTGTAAAAATGTTTCCCTAACGTTTCCGTTCAATGTTAAAAACGATTTTGAAAGATCTGTTTTAGACATTGTATTAATGTTGCTGTTTGATTATAAGAAATGATTCATATTCTGCATTCTGTAACTTTTTAAACATTCCACAAACAACTTAAGAATAATACTTACATACAATAATATAACGTAAATAAAGTTCTCCTTAGTTACTGCAAGAACGTTTTTGATTGAAGTTTGAGAACTTCTATAAAACATTCACTAATGTTCTGAGAACGTTCCCTGTTAGCTGAGTGCTGAGTTTTCCTCTCTGAAGGAGCTGTCTGATGTTGGCTCTTGGTCTCAGGGAAGACCTGATTGATTAAGTTCCTTTGATGAAGTGGCCACGGCTGTGCTGGCAGCGAGCAGTACAGGGCAGTGAGAGATTGCCCACACGCTGTGTGCAAGATTGTTTGTCAGTGTCTTTGCGCCTGGCCGGGGCTTCAGCGTACCGCACAGATCTTCACATCATATTCACATCCATCATGACACTGAGAGCCATCCATTCAGCACCAGCGGTTCCTCGCCCGCCATCCATCTTTATACAATCGCATTAATTGCATTGCTGCTGTCACGTTTAAGATAATCGTCTGGTGACATTTCGTAATCTGTAATCCCAGACCGGCAGGATGCGAGAAAATGTGACTTATATTATTCACCAAAAGTTATTCGGTTCCCTCCAGCAGTCGGTTAATGATTCTTTAAAACGGCGCGCTGGTAGTTACAGACGACATTTGCAACATCCTGTACTGCTGCCGTCTGAATGTTGTAATCATCTTTTAAACACGGCCATTATGCAGAATGTCAGAGTAATTATTGGAGCTCTGGTTGGATTAATGGAAACATTATTTCAAAGTGAAGTTGATGGGGAACAGCAGAAACTATCAACTGATACGATTTTAATTACACGTGTGAACACTGTACACTGCTTTTAAAGTAATAGCTAATAGCTCTTGCTGTTAAAAAGAATGTATCTGCTTGAGTTATACAATAGTCATTTTAAGCAATCTTTTAAAAACTATTGTAAAATTACACCATATAAAGAAAGTAAATGTGTAACTTTCAAAAAGTTAATTTTAATAACATTTTCGCATGTGATTGTTGGTGTATAACTATCAAAGCTGCAATCTGGAACTTTTTTAATAAAAAATGATCAGAAATCAGGTACCGATGAAGGACATAACAGACCAGTGTTACTTTTCTCGTTACTTTACCGTACCTCAACAGTAAGTTTATAATAATAATTCACAAGTTGAGCTGTCAGGTCCGATTTCTTGGGAAATGTCAGTTTGACTTGTGGTTACGTCTTGTCTGCAAACAGAAAGAAAAAGATCAGGCTATAAATCACTTGTGTGGGTGCTGGAATGCTTTATCTTACCGCAGTTGTTTAGAATTTAAACTTGTCCACATTAAAAAAGTATTCCACAAGTAACCTGCAATGGTATGTTTCAGACAGAGATGTCAAAAGAGATGCAAAAGTTACAGATTGCAGCGTTTATTTTTTATTTTTTCAGTGTTTAAGTGTTTTTATAAAGCTTGCACACTGTAAACCCTAATGTTGTCTTTACATAAACACACATAACTAAAAATATAAGTTACTATAACTTATTTACCTTCCATAAATCCATAAACGTACAACAACAAGTTGAGACAAAGACAAGTTTTTTTTTTTTAAAAAAAGGCCTTTGAATAGATTACAATTTTACAAAAGATTATAATGTCATTGGGCCAGTTTACTCAATCACATTAGTTCAGTCAGCTTATTAGGGTTTTCAGTGTGTTTCACAGCAAAGCAAATATATTTATACATATAATTATTTTTATTGTGAGATTGGATTGCAGGATGGAAATTAATGGTCATGTCATTAAACCAAATAAAATGTTGAATATGGGTGTGTTTTATGTTTACAGGGTAACATCATTGATGCAGCTGATGGCCAGAGACCCTCTACACTTGCAGCGTGGGTGAAACATTTCTGTGACTCAATGCTGTCCTCCCACACCTGCTCCCGAGCTCTGAATCCACACTTTACCAAACATTAAACCCACTCAATCGATAGTCCCAACCTTACAAGACGTTTTCTCAATACTTCTGTCTGTGGAAACACATACAGAGCCAAGCAAGAAAAGAACAGCTCATCTCTGACTCATCACACTAATGCACACCTACTGGAGCAAAAGCAGCCCACTAATCAAACTGCCGTCTTCTCCGTTGCCTTTGCAAGTAACTTATTTAATGCCCGTAATGGCCTCTCAGATTCACATATTGATCTAGTGGCCTGCCGATCTGATTAGCCGTCCTGTCTTCGTCCTGTATGCACAAAATCTGCACAAACCAGAAATAGAAAATGTGCCACTGGGCGATTCGCAATTTGTTGAAGTTCTTTTGCTGTACTGTGAATTGATATCCAGCACGTAAAACACCTGTAAACTATATCCCATCTGGAGCCAATTAGCCCTATCCCTGCAGCAAAGGGCAGGCTGGAGAAACCATTGCGTGGCTGGAGTCCCGGCACACGTCGGCTGTTTTCATTCGTTGTGGCAGCCTGTTGTGTCATGTTCCATCTCCTCACGCCACAGCGGTTGAGGGTAGGATTAGATCTGACAGGTCTAAAATAAACAGCCCTGTCATTTTAACCCCGCCAGGAGCTGCGAGATCCCGGCTGTGTCCGGATTGCTCCTCTTGTGTCAGTTTGCATCCAGGTGTGTGTCTGTCACATGCTCTAGGGTTGCGAGTGCTCCTGAGGTTGACCTTGTTTGTCCTCGTTGAGGTCGGTGTCCCAATCTGGCCAATCTTTCCGTCCCCCCCACCCTCCAGACAGCCTGCAACTTTTGCCGTCGCCCTCCCTGGAGGATGAGCGATGTTTCTACGTTGGACTATGACCTGCTGTCTCCGGGGCCTTCTTTCTCAGGGGCCCCTAGCAGCCCACCTTTGGGCGGGGACACCGAACAACGGACAGCTTTCGCTTTCGTAGGCCTCCTCATGATCTTTTTGATTTTCTTGTTGGTGCGATGCTTCCGTATCTTGCTGGACCCCTACAGCCGAATGCCTGCTTCCTCCTGGACAGACCACAAGGAAGGATTCGAGAGGGGCCAGTTCGAATACGCCCTGGTGTAGATGTATACTAAAGGAACCGAGGTCTTCGCAACCCTCTGCCTTAACCCAGTCCTCTTGGATGCCACTTCTCTAATGCTACTTTCTCACCACATTGAAATAAACAGGGTTGTCCATTTCCAATTTTTGCTGTAGCTATTTGCTCAGGGCACAAAACCACCGTCCAGAATCTAGAAAGGCAGACAATTCATGTGGACTTCATAAATTTGATGTATGCTGCCCTACTTAAAACCCACTGTGAACTGTACCCAAACTTCTCAATTTCAAGTTGACCCATTTGAGATATTTGAGTATTAACATAGACGTATCGCCATGGATGACGTTATGAAGATTTTAAATCTGCTATAGAACTTGGAGAAGGTGGCATATGGTTTAATGTTTCATTGTTTAACCTTTTTTCTGTTATACTTGGAGACATTTTACACCAAATATATCTTTAAGGAAAACATTGGAAGTCTGTCATAATTCCTACTGCCTTCTACAGATCATTTCTGGACTCTGATTTGTATTCTTGAACTGTTCAGGATTTGTGCTCCCTAGCTTGTGTTTACAGGAGCTAAAACCCCTTTAAGATTTCATAAGTGTCAGTTTTCATGTTGTTCAGTGTTTCCTTCCTGTGTTGTCTTGGATTACATGTATATATGATGTATGTTCTGACCTGTTTGTTTGCTCTTCTGTCAGGCTTTCTGAAACTGTTGTGAATGAACGAGAGATAAAAGTGGCAGAAAGGCTGTATTTTTGTATCCGGATTCACGATTGGAGTTCCCTTTTGCTAAACGTGTTGTCTCACATTGTAGCTCTGATACTCTCTGATTGAACAATGTACAAAATGTTCTGTATGCGGCATGCCAGGATTATCACAGAAATGAACGAATCCGCATTGCTTTGTGAGTTTTGTAAGTAGATTGGATATTTTCCTAGTTCATTTTTGTTAAGCTTGTGCAATTCTGTAAAATAAAAACAGGGTTTATTCACCGAAGATCTCCAATATTCTCAGCAGACAAAGTGTACTGGAGTGGCCGTCTTCCAATCCCCACGATCAATAATCCATTTTAACTTCAAAACATCCATTAAATCTCCTTAACATTGCTAAAATTGCTTTGGGACACAAGGGATTGAAAGACAAAGGTTTAAAAATATAACCCATGTTGTTTTATTGCATTTGTTGCTTCATACAAATGTTTACAAAATTATGTTGCTCACTTGGATGGACACGTGAATGCATTTAAACAAAAACAGAGTTTTTGCAGTACACAAAAGAATGCATTTGGAATTATTTGGAAACAAGAATGTTTAGCTGTCCCCGTCATGGATCTTTATGGCTCTTGTCAAGGCACATCGGAAATTTCTCAGAATAACGTGAATACTGAGCACACACAGTACGATTTTCTTTGGTCTGAAGTTCGTAACAACACCGCAGATTCGATGACAGTAATATTTCAAGTTGCGAGTTTTGGACAAACAGTACAGCTACTCACATTCGTTCGTTTACACGTAGTGGCATCAATAAACGTAAAGATACGAAAGTATACAGGAATCCAATGTTAGACAAATGGTTATGCATAAATATAGCTCAGGCTGTCGTACAGTGCAGTTGTGTTGGTTCAAGAAGCAGAAGGTTTCATCAATATAGCACCAGACACACAAAACACAGCACTATGCCAAAGTAACTTAAGTTCAAAGTTTAAAACAAAAGCCCTGAAGACTGGATTCAGGACAGCCTTGGAAGACCTCATGTAAACAGTGCCATGTTGTGCTCGGCATCAGTGAAAAACAAACTCGACAGGTCTTAAAAGGATGTTTAGCTAAAGTTTACATGTATGTATTTGCTTCGGTTTTGATGCTCAAGAATACGAAAAATGAAGGAACAAAATCTACATATCACTTTAAAATATACAATTTTCAACAAGCATTTTGATAGTATTGATTTTTCAGCAATGAGACAGTACAAAAACAATCACACAAAAAAACAAACAGCCTTTAAAATTGTCACGCTGGCACTCCACATATCAAGCATATTCGTTGTACAGCGTAAGTTGGAATTTTAGCACCTTGAGAAAATAAGAAAATGGTATTGGTTTGTTGTTCCCATTTTGAGGTGAAAAATGTGTGATTTAGTGTCCAAATCTGGAGTGTATTTTGGAGGACGGCTTGCCAAACAATCCTTATGTACCATCTAGACTGCATGCAATGCAGGATGTCATCGCCATTTTTGGAACAAAATTCCCTGACTGAATACACAGCGCAATTCCAGTAAAATTTTAAAGCATTTAGCACCACTCCTGCCCGACTGCTGCATGTTAATGTGTGTGTTCGTGTATGTGTGTAAAATGAGGTAACGCATTTGGCCGCTCATGCAAACACTCCAAAAAGCACCAGAATTCTCCTTTGTAACACAAATTTAAAAAAACATAAGCTGTCTTACTTGTTTCAACCTGAACAATTTGTGGTAGTTGATGCAGTCCTTATGATTTTTTCTTGAAAATTAATACAATACTGGATGAATGGCACTAAATACTGAATGGAATAACCTTTGACCCCAGAGATAACAGCAAGGCGGGAGAAACTTTATAACATTTTTCTTCATTGTCCGTAAATGCTAAATTTTTATGCGTGCACTTAAGTAATATCTGTGGCAGTTTACAACTGTAATAACGAAATATTCCTGATTGTTCCTCCAGTGAACGTGGGTGCTAATGCTAACGAATAATGCTAACACACCAATTTAAAGTGGCGTGTGTACATGTTTCACCCAACCTGGTTTTGAT
Source organism: Chromobotia macracanthus (assembly GCA_036877525.1). Taxonomy (NCBI): domain Eukaryota; kingdom Metazoa; phylum Chordata; class Actinopteri; order Cypriniformes; family Botiidae; genus Chromobotia; species Chromobotia macracanthus. The sequence continues at coordinate 1,753,984 of JAZGTH010000033.1, read as the reverse complement.
CTGCTTCGATTTAATAATGGGCAAAGATGGGAAATAAAACAAACCCAAAATGGACATTAAATGGCGTTAAATGGACACAGTCTCTCAAAGCTAATGCCCTACAGTCGAGGGCATGGGGTCAAGGGTCAGAGTTTAAGGATCAGACAGTCTCAGTGCAGGTGGATGTGTAGCTTGAGGCGCAGCGCATTGCCAATCTCGCCCAGTAAGTAGTTGCTGTCGTGCTGGTCCTCCAGCTGCTGACGTTTGCGAGGTCCAAACAAGGGCAAGCTGGCGATCTCCAGGCGGTACATTCCTGGAGCAGGTGGCCTCCGCCCCAACCGCAATACACTCTTTCCGTCATGACGCTCAAGCAAGCGGAAGTGTTCACCTTGGTTTCCGTGTGTTATGACGTAGCGCACATGGTGCTCCAGAGGCTCCAGGGCTGGAAGCAGCTCCAGAAGAGGTTCCTTGTTCTGCAGTTGGGCCAGACTCATGTTCATGGGAATGGAGGTCTGAACATCCATGCTGGCCATGCTCACCATCTCCTGGTCAATAGTACAGTACAGTAAGATGTGTTAGTAGATTTTTTATAGTACTTTAGTTAAGCATTTTATAGGTCATGTAGTTTTCCGACTTTTTCTGAGGAATTCAACGATCTGAAAAATCAAATGTCGTGTTTCGAAAGTAGCTATACAGGAATAGAAATAGTTTAGTACAAAAGAAAGTAAAAAAGGATTTTGTTTAGCTGCAGGGTGTATGCCGCTGCAGTAACAGTGCAACCACAGGCAAGACAGACATCACACAAAAATACCTTGAGCTCATTATCAGCAGCATTGCGCCTGTGACGGCCTTTCTTTCCCAAGTCACCGTTGATCTTGCATTCATAGCAGGCCTCAGGTGAGAGGGCCTCCTCCTCGTCCCCTCCTTCTGGACTAAACTGACCCTGGAAACCCCCTCCTGTGATGCAGTGACTGAAAAAAACACATCATGACATTTATTTGTGTTTGGAAATGTTATACCTTCAGCTACGCTATTATTAAGGGAGTGAAGTTGCAACTAGACTGAACACTCACCCTTGTCCTGCTCTGTAAAAGCCTCCAGGACATCCACACAAGTACCCACCATCTGTGTTCGAACAGCCATAGCTGCAGGGGTTATTGCCCAGGGCACATTCATTAACATCCTGGCAGCCACCGCCCATGGAGTCAAAGTCGAACCCTGACGGACACACGCACTTATAGCTGCCTAACGTGTTATAGCAGGACGCAGAACCGCATAGTTGGTTTCCTGCACACTCGTTCTCATCTAGGCAGAAGGGGAAGGAGAAATGCGTCCATGAAAGTTCCAGCACATTTATCCTGTGGAATGAAGCAGGCTGAAGCACTCACCCACACACTGGTTCCACTGGTAGTGTTGAACGTAGCCTTGTGGGCAGCCGCAGCGGAAACCACCCAGCATGTTCTGGCACCCGTGCTGACAGCGATGGTTTCCTCCGCATTCATCAACATCTGCAAGAAAGCCAGAAAACACAACGTCAATAAACAGATCTCAGGTCAGCGTGTAATTCTAACAGAGCTCTTTAAAGCGGTAGTGAGATCCAGAAGTGGTTTTGTGGGGTCAGTAAGCACATCTGGGTAAATTTAGGGAGAAATATTATGAAATAAAGAATTATATAAGACACACTGAGTGTACACTTAATAAAATCTGTTCCAGAAATTCACCCATGTTGTGTTTTGATGTTATAGTGTGTTGCAATAAAATACTCCTGAAAACAAAAGTTTTTTTCAAAAGTTATCAAGCAAGTACATGACAGATTAGTGATCAGTGGTCACCTTGATTTACCCCGATTCACAACTGTAGGTTTATAACAATGATTTTTAATTTGAGCATGCAATTTTATGTTTCAAAGAGAGACGGTGATAGAGTTACAGCTTGTAAAGTAAACATTTAAATTAAGATGTTACAACAAGCATTCAACATTTGCTTCATAGCAAAGACCTTATTTCACAAGTCTGAAATGGTTGTAAGAGACACCCACCCTCGCAGTTGAACCCTGTGGCATCCAATGAGAAGCCTGTTTGACACTCGCAGTTAAAGCTGCCGGGGGTGTTGATGCAGGAGGCGCGGGACCCGCACACATTCGACTGACCGCTGCATTCGTTGTTGTCTGAAAGATTTGAGGCAATTTCAGATTTCAAATGAGCCACTGAAATGTTTAGAGTCTGCTTGCCTTGTCTCAAGTTTACATCACTCACCGATGCAAGCGGTCTGGTGCTGCATGAAACCCGAGGGGCATTTACAGGTGAAGCCTCCGATCGTGTTGACACACAGGAACTGACAGTTGTGCTGTTTGGTTGAACACTCGTCCAAATCTGGGTGACGAGAGACTTTTTTAATTTTGCAAACACATCAATTAGGTATCAAATCCCAGCTACCAGAACAAGCTAATCAAGGCCTTTTGTGTTACAGCTGAATAACTGAAAGGATAGTATAGAAGCAGAGTTCGACATCCCTGGGGTAGATAAATTTAAATCATTACACAGACATAACAATTTACAAGCCCCCAGATAACAAGAAACATTCTGAAATGTTGGCCAACGTTCTAAACGTTTCTAAAAACATTCTTACTGTAATGTCAGTAGAATTGTTTTAACGGTATACTGCAAAAAGTTATTCCTAAGTTGTTAGTAGAAAATGTAAAAACATTACAAAATTAATTCGTTACAGAAATTAGAAAAAATGTTTGGATAACGTTCTAACAGCCAAGCAATAATGTAGATACAATGTTTAAAAATCTGGACATTTTGAACATTACTAGAACTTAAAAATAACAATTTTTGTTCAAGGTTGAGGAAACGTTCCTACAACCTGAAATTGTTACCTGGCCAGTCTTTATACAACAATCACAGTGCAGAAACAGGGTGTATTAACAGCGGACTAACCTTTGCAGGTCTTCCCATCGGGCTGGAGAGTGTATCCTCTGGGACAGGAGCACAGGTAACTGCCCTCTGTGTTCTTACACAGGAAGTTACAAGGTTTGGGTGACTGTGAGCACTCATCCATGTCTAAACAGACAACATCAATGAAAACTCTTGGAATGAGGCTTTGCAACACATTGTAGAACAATGTTAAACAGCTACAGTTCAAAAAGCAGATGCAAATGAGGAGAACATACCAACACAGGACGTGCCAGTGAAGTCATTGGTGTAGCCCACATTACAGTGACAGCGGAAGGAACCCACACTGTTGATACACTGACCGTTCTTACACAGGTTCGGCATGACCTCGCATTCATTGATATCTGCAATACAGATTATTAGTTAAGTAAAAATAGTTACAATATATAGCTATAAGAACTATAAGATAAGACATATAACTAAGAATGTGTATATATATATATATATATATATATATATATCACACACACACACACACACACACCCACACACACACACACACACACACACACACACACACACACACACACACACACACACACTATATATATAACAATATATAATCTGTTTATAGTACATACAGATTTAAGTACATCTATATTCAAATATACTTATCTGCTTATATACATATCTACCAAATAAATACATTTAAAACAAATATACATAACATTTTAATAAAATAAGTATATTGACTATATATATTGTGTAAATATGAAACTGTATTATATATATATCCACTGTGTAGGTTCTGCTTATGTTGTATAAAAGTTACTATGTCCAGTGGTTATGTGATTATAGAATCATGAGATCTGGTAAACTGTTGCTGTATGTAATGCATGTGAAGTAACATTGGGAGTGAGGTGGGCACCTCTGCCATCCGTGGTGTATCCAGGGCCGAGTGGACACATCTTCTTGTACTGTACGGTGCCTGGCAAAGGACACAGCTCACACAGAGAGCCCCAGCCGCGGCCTCCGTGACAGCAGCACTCAGATTTGGTAACGGTGTTGCGGTTGGTGGAGGATTGCTGACACATCGTCTGCAGGACCTCCGTGAAACAGAATCCCTTCCTGTTATCTGTGGATGACAACAATGCACGTTAGATGTGTCGCCCTGTGTGCAGTCATACATGTGTGGGCAGCTGTGCTGCTGATTGGTCAGTTGATCATACCGATGCATTCTGTGCCAGTGGAGCTGGGTTCGAAACCCTCGTTACATTCACACAAGTAACTGCCAATCGTGTTGACGCAGCGGCCGTTCTTACAGATTCCAGGCTTAGCACGACACTCGTTCAGGTCTGTCGAGAGAGAGAGAGAGAGAGAGAGAGAGAGAGAGAGAGAGAGAGAGAGAGATAGTAGTGGGTAGAAGATAATAGAGATAGATAGATAGATAGATAGATAGATAGATAGATAGATAGAATAAATGCCATAAAACCGCTAAGAAAACCACAGCATACATATAACATACAATTATATTCTGTTGATGATAACACAGAGGCTTCAGTTCATCTTTAGAACTCACACACAATCTCTAACCCTAACAGAATATGTTCTGCATTTTTCGCTCACATCTGGGTACACATTTGTCCCAAATATATGTTAGTCAGTAAACATACACACACGTCATGTTTTCTCACCCATGCAGCCCTCTCCATCAGGGCGACGGGTCATGCCGGGGGGGCAGATGCACATAAAGGTGCCGATCTGGTTTTTGCAGACCATTCCTCTGGACTCGCAGTCATCAAGACCTTCAGCACACTCATCCTGGTCTAAATGAAAAACAAAATTAAATACTGGATTCACACTGGAAATGTGTAGTAAATATATTTGTTTCTGCACCCATGAAGAGGGAAGCGGAACATGATTAGGGGTGTAACGATACATTATATCGATCAAATGTCTAACGATGTGATACATCGATGCCATGTGTAAAATATCGATCATATAGGTAAATATATATATATAAATATAGGTACTTTTGTTTTGATACTCTCCACATCTTCATGTTACGTGACTAAGCTGTCTGCTGTTGGACGCAAATCATGGGTTTGACAAGTCAACAAACTTGTCAGTGCGAAAACATGGAATTGAAGAAAGCACATTGGCTGACAAAATACAGTCACTATCACCTCAAATCATGTGCCCATTATTCATTTTTATTTATTTAAAAAATTTTTTGAGGTATCGGCAAATATCACACCGCCAGAGAATCAATATCATATTGTATTGTGGGGGAGATGTCAAATTTATACCCCTAAACATTAATATACAGGGACAGAAATGGACGGAATCTCACCTCTGCACATCCTGTTGTCGTCACGCAGCACATATCCGGTCGGGCACATGCACTCGTAGGACCCAAATGTGTTGACGCAGCGGAAAGCACAGAGTAGAGGGTTGACTGCGCATTCGTTGATGTCTGATGCAAAATACAGATCGGACAGACAAACACATTGTGTGAGACAGAGATATTGTAAATACATTATTTGTCATTTAAAATAAGAAGCATCAACTTTAATATATTTGTTGCTGTTTTGGGGAAAAATGCAAGTATACAATCTTTTATAGTAATTTGTCTTTTAAAAGCACTAATAATAATACAACAATACAAACTAGACAGGCACATGAATAAAATGTGAGTGGTGCTTCCTGTGGCAAAACTCGGGCCAGAATATGTCAGCGATGTTACCGTTTAAGCACACAGATATATTCAAATATGGCTTAGTCATGATAGGAGGTTGCTAGGGTGATCTAAATTGTTGCTAGGGTGTGGCCAGGAAGTTGCCAGGGCAATACCTAAAGCCCACTGACAGCCCGAGTCAAATAAGCCCACCCACATATCTCTTCGCAAGCACTACTACTAATAATAAATAACAATATACATATGGTATTACACATATGGGTCTAGAACTCACCTTCACAAGTCATCATGGGCCCGGGTTCAAACCCTTCCTGACAGGAACACTCGAACCCACCCAGAACGTTTGTGCAAGTGCCGTTTCCACAAGGGTTCCCGATGGAGCATTCGTCTGTATCTGTGAAGAGTAATCGTGTAAACATTACACTAAGAACTATGCTTTAACCCAGCAATTTAATATAGGAAATGAGGATTTGAACCCACAACCTTCTAGTTGCTTGTACAGTTTTTACTGTTAACAATTTCGTGTACAGTTCTTTACTATAAACAATATAATGTACAATTCGCTACATGCACGATAAATATAATTAAAGATACACTAACGAATGACAATTCACCGGCTTATATTGTACAGTTCTTTACTGTGAACAATGTATTTTACAGTTATTTACAGTAAAGTGCACTTTACAAGTTAGAATACAGTATTTTAAGAGCCACTTACCAACACAGTTAATGCCCGTGTAGTCCAGGTTGTAGCCGAACGGACACTCGCAGCGGAAAGAGCCGTCAGTGTTGATGCACAAACCGTTGCCGCAGATCCCGGGGTTTTCCACACACTCGTTCATGTCTGTGCAGGCAGAGAACATGTTATTATCAGGGCTGATGGGATGTATAATACTGAGAAGAGTTTTTTTTAGTGGACACAGGACACATTTCTCACCCTCGCGACCTTCTCCAGGTCTCAGGACAGCCTCGTGACCGTAAGGACACAAGGTCTGAAACGCAGCTGAGGATGAAATACAAAAACCATTCAGATTCTTTCATTGAATTCAATTGTAAAGACTTAACACTATGTATGTTTAAGTTCTTTACAATTAATTTAATTACATTAAAAGCTAATCAATTACTTTACAATTACAATTACATTAAAATTATTATGTAAATATAAGATTATATTTATAAGTAAAATATAAGATTTACATAATTTATTCGAATGATGCCTAAATGCTTACATTTCGTTTTAAAGTTTATTCTGCAAAACTATAATTTCATTTAAAAAAATACCTGTAAGTACAATTACATAAATAAAAAGATCTGTAGCACATAAATAATATTTTCCTCAGAAGTGAGCTCAGTTTGACAAAACTTGAAAGCTAAATGTAATTTAGAACTGAAGTAAATAATGTTTTGCTTATTCATTCTAAGAATGGGACACAAGAACGTAAGAAGACTGATGATTAAATTATTTCTTTGGGCGTGACTTACCTTCACTGACACGTGGGCACAGTTCACATGGGTCGCCCCATCCCTCGCCCGGCAGCAGGCTGCAGCAGCACTTGGCTTTGGTTGTGTTTAGCGGTTTGGGCACAGAGCATTTACCAGCTTCAAAGCGTGTGAAACAGAAGCTCTCACGGGTATCTGAGGGCAAACACATCATTAATTAATAAACACTACTAATACGAGTTTTACAAATGCATGTCTCACAGCTGTGCTAATATTGATTTTAAGGCCGTATTCAGTAAAATACTGCACACTTCACTGAAAGAGAATCATTTATAAGGCAAAATATGTTTCAGTGCATTACTGAAAGCTGTGCGGTACAGTAATTTTTTTATGATTATGGTATGTTTTTAGGCTATTTAAAAAAAGACAGCAATTTTTTTGCACCAACACCAAAATGTGGTAACTAGATTTTTACATTAATAAAGAAAATGTAAATAGTGCGTCACCATGGTGCTAGGGTATAACTAGGGTTGGTTGCCAGGGCATTGCTGTGAGGCTGGTATGGTGCAGAATATGTTAGGAGTGCGATCGCAGATCAGATCAGATCATCCAATCACAATGCATAGTCTGTTAAATGCAGTATTTGAGCCACAATGACCTATACTCCACTAATGTGAAAACTGACCAACCAGAAACTGTCTTACCAAAGCAGCGTCGGCCGTTGTCGGACAGCACGAATCCAGGCTGGCAGATGCACTGGAAACTGCCTGGTGTGTTTTTACAGCTGCCAAACTGACATATGTTGGGCTCCACGTTACACTCGTTGATGTCTGCAGAGGAGAAACAGGAAATGCTGTGTAAGACAATTAGAGGACGTAGTCGCACACGGCCAGGGGGCACATAACAGCCCGTAGGCCCTGGACAACAGATGGGAGGGGTAATTGGGGTCACATACACACGTTTGTGCATGTGTTTTGGTAAATATATGCCGTTGTGGGTAAATACAAAGTCAGTCCTGTTGCTGTATCTAATCAAACGTGGGACCTAAAACTGCTAAAATGTCATTTCTTAGAAAGGTGTGAAGTTCTTACCAACACATCTATCATTCTGAACTTCGTATCCGGGCGGGCAGATACAGCGGAAGGACCCATCCAGATTCTGACAGGTTCCAGGCTGGCAGGCCCCCGGGAGAGTGACACATTCATTGATATCTGATGGGTTTCAAACACGTTTCACAGTATTATTATACAGCATATTATGCCTAACATTTAGTGTTGTGGAAGGCAAATGAAACACTCACTACAAGCAACGATACTCAAAGCTCATTTCATTTAAAGTAGTTCAACTGCAGTCAAGCTAGTATTTTAAAAAGGTAGTTTTAGATTTAATACTGTATACATGTTTCAAAAAAATAATCTTCATATCAAATACATGGTTATGTTCAAATCTATGCTGTGCTTCTTTAGGAAAGTTACTTCCTAAACTGGACGGCCCATTAAACATGAGTGAGTTAAGATCGATAGAGAGGTTTAGGGATCTGTTGTGAGGATTGTAACCATTTAACAAGGTTAAGCTGGGGTTTGTATGACTCTATAGCTTCAGTGTGTTTATTAGCTCAGTCAACGACAGTTAGATCTTACCAACACAGTTCTTGCCGTCTGGTGTGAGGTTATAACCATCTGTACAAAGACAATTGAAGGAGCCCATGTTGTTGATACACTGTCCGTTTCTACACACCTGACCCGCATGCACAATACACTCATCGATATCTGTACAAAAACATAAAGAAAGTGTCGGATAAATGGTTTCCAGGTAATTCAATTGATCTGATATATTGAATAGCTCTGATTTTATCTAATCGTACCCATGCAGTCATTATTATGGGTAAGCTCGAACCCGGGGAAGCACAGACAGTTGTAGGAGCCCACTGTGTTTTTGCAGGTACCGTTTCCACATGGCTGTCTGTCGCATTCGTCAATGTCTGCCAGACAGAATGACACGTTGTGAATTATACACCACAATTTACTGTTTAAAAAGCAGAAAGATTTGTTTTGGACAGATACTCACCCATGCACATGGTCTGGTCAGCCGTGGTCTTGAAACCGTTGTGGCACAGACAGCGATAGCTGCCCTGTGTGTCGATACACTCCCCATGACTACAAACGTTCGGGATTTCCTGACACTCGTTTCGGTCTGAAAAGCGCAAAAGAAAGCTACAATTCTCCTCTCCAGCTGCATCGTTTAAGCTCAAGATTCATCAAAAGAGTAATGCCACAAACATGGCCACAAAATTACCCCCCCAATTTCTGTGAGATTGAGTACATTCCGAGACTCTAGACATCAGTGGATGGACTCACCCAAACAAGCTCCGCTGGGGGACAACTTGAACCCAGCCGAACATTCGCAACGATAGCTGCCAGGAATGTTGATGCAGTTGGCGTTTCTCTGGCACAGATTGTCTCCACTGTTACACTCATCAATATCTGAGGGTCAAAACGAAAGTGCAGACATGCGATTTAGTTAAACATTTGTAAATGTGTCTGGTAAATGCAAAAGTTCAATCTGTACTCTACGTCTTATGGAAGATGTACACAAGCACATACCTTCACATATGAACAGGATGTTGTTGTAGCTAAAGCCCATGGGACATTCACAACGGAAACTTCCGATCTGGTTGATACACACTCCGTTAGCGCAGATGCCTGGAATTTCCCGGCACTCGTCAATATCTGAGAGAAAACATGGAAAGGTGAAAACATGGCTCAATTAATGAACCATCTGCACAAATCATACCACTCTTTAATAAATTCTTTAGTGAATTCTTTTATGTAATAAAATGTTATTAAAATCCCCTCACCGATGGGTTTTCCAGTATGGATGTCGATAATGAAGCCAGGAGCTTGGTTTCCGCACAAGAGCTGGTACTCGGCTACACAGGCCAAAATAACAACAGATCAGTCATGATGTCATAGAAAGATGTATTTGGAACACAGCTGAAAAGAAACAGAGAGGAACTCACATGTAGCAGGAGTGGGACACGCCTCGCAAGGTTTGTTCCAGGCCTTGCCGATGTTGTACGCACAGCAGCAGACTTTCTTAGTCATGTTGAAGGACAGCTCATTCTCGCACGTGTCGTTGAAGTTACGATAGCACACGCTCTTTCTCATATCTGCAGAAGAAGACACAGTGGACTTACAGCGGCCATCCAATGACATAAAGAGTAGATTACCAGAGTAAGATACGTATGAGGAAAACTGGGGAATGTCTTACCCATGCAGTTGTTTCCTCCGTTGACCTGCATGTACTCTGGTGGACAGACGCAGGTGTAGTTACCCAGAGTATTGTAACAGGTTCCTGGTCCACAGATGCCGATGTGAGCTGTGCATTCGTCGATATCTGTAAACATTTAAAAAGACGGAGCATTTTTTAAATCCTGAAACATTTCATTTCTACAGCTTTTAAAAAGAGTTCAGTGTAAATCATTCTGTTTACTTATTATGGACAGAGAAAGAGAGAAAAACTAATTTGGCCTGGGAGAAAGGTGGGGCCTAACCATATAAATTTTGTCCTGTGACCTGTGAATTTAGCAATGGGCCAATGGCCTTGTGCTTAAACACTTCCTAATTAAAATTCTATTAACTGCAGTCCTCTGTTGGCTTTGAGCTGTTGTCATCGCTCACCTTCACAGATGCGGGTCTCCTCGTTCAGGTAGTACCCATCCGGACACTCGCACTGGAAGCTGCCAAATGTGTTGACACAGTTGCCCCCTGGCACAGCCCCGGAAGCTCTTGGCATTCGTCTATGTCTGTGTGTCAAAGAGAGAGAGAGAGAGAGAGCAGACATTAAAACACACACCAGCTACTCTCAAGGCACAATCAGACCTCATGCTCAGGTTGAGTCGGGCACCACACACACACAGTTTTGTCCTCACCCTCCAGTATGACGGTGATGGGATTTGGCCGGAAGCCCTCTCCTCCAGGACACAGAGTTTTGTACTCAGCTGAAATGAGACAGAATTCATCTCAGCATCAGTGGGGTGTGACGTCCCCCAATGACATCAGCGGTAAACGCCATAAAATTGCCTTGTTTTTCAAGGCAAAATGGGACTTTTATTGGGTATTTTCTAGTGGTCGACAGATATGGGTATGAACACTCATTTATACAATAATTACGTGAAATTTGTAACCTTTTTTATTCAAAAAAATCTGCACTCCAGAAAACATCTATGATGTGTTTACAGAGGTTTCATACTTGAGTTAACAGGAGGGCAGAGTTCACAGGGGTTGCCCCAGGCTCCGCCCAGCGAGCAGCAGCAGGAAGCTCGGGTCACGCCCACACCAATCTCAGCGCTGCAGGAAATACCTCCGTCACCGCGGTCCAGGGTGTCAAGGAAACAGTTTCCAACACGTGTGTCTGTCAGACAACGCAGGAAAGATGTTATGATGGGACTGTCATAGATTATGAGATCTCATTTTCAGCTCAGTATCGTCTCATTTTCATACCCACACAGCCCACTCCGGTGGGGTTGAGCTCAAAGTCTGGGGGGCAGTTACACAGGTAGCTGCCGGGTAGGTTGACGCACAGGCCGTTGATGCAGTTAACCGGGTCAAAACACTCGTTGATGTCTGTGACAGGACAGTGGAGTGAAAAGCAGCCGTGAGACAACGAGACAAAAGATCAAATGTCTCAAATTTACTTACATGTTTTAATGTGTTTCAACAGTATTTGATTGGAAGGGAAGCGGCATGAAGTCTTAACATGTCGTGTGTATACAAACGTGTGTGTTCTCACCTGTGCAGTTTCCTCCGCTGCGGTCCAGCTCGTATCCGTAATCACACACACAGCGGAACATGCCGGGCAAGTTCTGGCACGACCCAAACACACAGATATTCTGGAAGGTGCACTCGTCGATGTCTGACAGATGACACACAGTGATGTGAGTGTGGGAGAGTTTGTCTGTACATACATGTACATGCACGTGTGTGTGTGCCCAGCTAACAATTTTAGGTTATAAGAATGTTACTATAACGTTTTTACCTTAAGTAATAAAAACGTTATTTATTATGCCATTTCAAAAGTTTTAGGAAAATTCAAAACATCCAGTTTTTTAGATGTTGTATTACTGTTATCACTTAGTTAAAAGAATGTTATTCAAGCATTTTTTAATTCTGTAACTTTTTAAAACGTTTCACTAACTAATTAAGAATAACATTATATAACGTAAGAAAAATGGTCCACTAATATTATTGCTAGAATGTTTTGATCACTTTGACAGAACTTTTGACAGAACATTGAGAGAACTTTGAGAGAGCCAGCGTATTAGATGTGTATGTATGTAGGAGTGTGTGATGTTACCTTGACAGGCTTTGCTGTCCTCTGTGGGGGTGAAGCCCATCTCACACTCACAGCGGTATCCACCGGGGGCGTTCAGACACTGCCCATTCTCACACAGATTCACATTGTCTGCGCACTCATCCATATCTAGAGGAAGAATGAGAAAATTATACCAGAGATCTTTTTAATAACTCGGTTAGATCTCATGGCTGTCCAAAGAAACAACTAGGAACAAACGGACACTTGCTTAACCCTTAAGAAAAGACTTAATCTCACATGTGGCTCCTATGAAGTTTCAGATAAAGTCTTAACAATGTCTCAAAAAGAGCTCAGATCTTCTCTCACCAGAGCAGGTAAATCCATCTCCGTTAAATCCTTCCTTACACGTGCAGCGGTACGACCCCGGTGTGTTCGTACACTCAGCATTGGGGTTACAGTTGTTGTCCTCGGTGACACACTCATCAACATCTGACGTGATGAAAAAAGTGATTTTTTTTACGGACACAGAGCAAAACAAATCTTACACATCACAGACAGAAACATCAACGGAGCATTTACGATTCGTCATTCACTCACCAACACATTTGATCCCGTCACCTTCCCAGCCGTCGCGACAGCGACACTTGAAGCTACCAGGGACGTTGACGCAGGCCGCATGCATGTCGCAGTTATGAGCACCAATCTCGCATTCATCGACATCTGTAAAAATATGTGAAAAATTAATTTACAAATGTATTAATAGGATAAAGTAAAACTTTTATTCATTCACTTCATCGCTTTCTTTCAGCTACAGATGAAAACAGAGTGGTATAAAACAAATGGTTAACATGGTTTCTAGCTGGGTATTTGGTTTGATATGACCGTTTACAGCCTGTTAACGTGAAAAAAGTGTTCACATTTGTATTCAGTTTGTAAACGATTGTAATCTAGACAAACACACGTTCACATATAGTCAAAGATCTACCTGTACAGCCCGTGGAGCCTTTCTTGACGAAGTATCCCAGCTGACAGTGACAAATGAAGGAACCTTTGGTGTTCTCACAATCTCCATGAAGGCAGATGTTGGGGTTCAGGTCGCATTCGTTGACATCTGGTCACAAACATAAACACAGGTTGAGTTTTTTGTGGTTGCACATATTTATTCAAGTTGAAGTTGTTTTGGTCAGCTAGGGGACGCTCTCTTTTTCTCACCGATACATGTCCGCATATCCATGGAAGCCATAAAACCATCATAGCAGAGGCAGCGATATTCTCCAGGGATGTTTGTGCACTGCCCACCGTCACAGATGTCTGGAGTATCTTCACACTCGTCGATGTCTTCAGAAAGATACGGATTGGACGATGAGAAACTCATCGAATTTTGTGTGCTTGTATGTGTGCTGTTTGTACGTGAGTGTCTTACCAGCACAGGTCCTCAGGTCAGGCATTAGGGCATAACCTTCACTACAGCTACACTCATAACTGCCCTCTGAGTTTGTACAGTGTGTATCGCAACCTCCGTTCATGATGGTGCACTCGTCAATATCTGTAAGAAAACACGCAACACATTTAACGTTATTTACAGTAATGTTTACGTTACAAACATAATGTAAACTTACAGTCATGACGCTTAACGTCTAATGAAGGCATGTTCATAAAACTCTATATGTAGAAGTTTTCGTACCCACGCAGCCCTGTCTGTCAGGCGTGACCTGGTAACCCGTGTCACAGGAACACTGGTAGGTGCCGATCATGTTGACACACTGACCGTTCCTACACAGAGTGTCACTCAACTGACACTCATTCACATCTGCAACAGAAAATAAGAGAGATGAACCGGTTTGAGTTTCATTCTTTAGTTAGAATGTTTAGACAGTTAGAAAAGTCAAACAAATAAAAAGACAGAAAGTAAATAAAGCTAATATAAAATTAAGTATATGAATGAAAAGTATGTTATATATAAAATTATATAAAGAATTATATTATTTATGTATTTATATATATATATATATATATATATATATATATATATATATATTATATATATATATATATATATATATATATATATATGAACACATGTTCGGAGTTTAAGAAAAATACATTATCATTTATTTTCTCTATTAATACATTTACTAAATAGTTACTAGACTAAAGGCTGAGTAAGACTGTGTGTGTGTAACTCTTTACCTTCACAAGCTGATCCATCTGTACTCAGCTGATGTCCTGGGGGGCAATCACACTCATAACTGCCCTCAGTGTTCAGACACGTGCCTCCGCGACACAGCAGGGGGTCCCGCTCACACTCATCAATGTCTATGACAGAGAAAGAGAGAGAGAATCAGAGAGATTGTCACACTTTGTAGGTCTAAAAAAAGTTTCGGGTTAAGAGTGTGTGTGTGTGTGTGTGTGAGAAAGTCTCACCCATGCAGTTCTTCATCATCATGAATCCACTCTCATAACCCTCAAAACATTCACACTCGAAGCTGCCGGCCGTGTTGACGCAGGTGCCGTGACCGCACAGGTCCGGAGAGATACTGCACTCGTCAATATCTAACACATCAACACAGAAACATCATCAGTACATGTACATCACCATAGTGTGTGTTCCACAACTTCTCAGGTGAGCTGCGCACCTGTGCAGTTTCTCTCCTCCATGGTGAGTGCGAAACCGCTGTCACAGCGACACTTAAAGCTTCCAATTGTATTGCGACACGTCCCGTGAGTACACAGACCTCTGAAGACCTTACACTCATTTACATCTAGGGAGGAAACGGATATTTCACAATCAAACACACACAAAACAACAAGATTTGCATTTCATGAAGGAAAATGGAACAAACCTTTATAGAAGGGTCTTCCTGTAAGAATATCCCCGCGGTTGGCGATTCCGGGTCCTCGTGGGCAGATGGTTTTAAATTCTGGTGTTCCTGGTTTGGGACACGCCTCGCAGTCGACGCCCCACGCCGCCCCCACCGTACAGCAGCACATATCCACGCGGTACCGACCCGGAAGTGGTTCCACACACTCATCCTCATCCCACTTCATATAACACTGCTCACTACGAATATCTTCATGACACAAACATATACATGTAGGTATTCACTAAGTGATGAGTTTCTGTTTTTAAAGAGAACATGGTCTTTTTAAGCAAATTATGTATTAGTGATGTATTAGCGCTGTTAGTACCAATAAATCTAACGAAGCATTTCAGAACATACACTTCAGAGCATGAAGATTATAAACATTTGCGTGATGTTGTCATACCGACACAAGTTCTTCCCGCTCCGTCCAGTGTAAGTCCCTCTGGACACTCGCATCGGAACGAGCCCTGAGTGTTGACGCAGCGTCCGTTTGTGCACACGCCAGGGAACACCTCACACTCGTTGATGTCTGAAAATGCACCAGAAACATGAGGACACATCAGTGTGATGTTGTGGTGGAGCTGTTTTGGGGGGTAAATATAGAAAAGGATTGTGGGTAACACGTACCTTCACATACAAGTCCTTTCATTCGAGCAAAACCTTTTGAGCAGGATGGATCTGTGCAGAGAGAATACGGGTCACACAACTGTGACATCTTGTGAAGCACTGTTTATATCGTGTATATTTGGTCTTAACCATACTATGGTATTGTGGGGACAAAACTGGAAAAATATCTCCTGAATTTAGCTAAACCAACAAATTTTCTGATACCAACAAATATCTTTCTTAAAGATAATAAGATAGACAGCGATGCAAAAATTGTGTGTTTATGTGTAGATGTATGTGTACAACGTACGGCTGAACTCACCAACTTCACAGCGTTCACACGGGCTTCCCCAGGCTGCCCCCAGAGTGGAACAGCACTCCGACTTCAGCGTGGCCCCATTTATATTCACCTCACAGCGTCCGTCCTGGATGTTCATCCAGCAGGTGCCCTTCATGCTGTCTGCATAAAGGAAACGCACGAAAACACAGAGACAGAGTGTGACACATAACAAATAGACATTGTGACATTTGAAACAGCTTCCCTGCAGAGAATCACTGCATTTCTGCAGATATGAGCCGATGCAGGAGAGAATCGCAGTGGGCATTTGTCCCCAAAGCATAACTGCCCGACCTATTGCCTTCACACCCCATTAAGTTCAATCAGACAAACTTCAGAGTTGGACAAATGAAACCCCACCCCCTGGTTGGCAAACAAATAAAAGCAGAATAATGACCAGTCGTGTCTAAAGGGAAAATAAGCCTTGACAAGCACATCATTGTGTTAATGTTGGGTAATACTTTCCTGGGGTGGGGTCTGGAGACTACCCAGCTAACAAGGAATGTTCTCAGAACATTGGCGAATGTTCTCTGAAAGTTCTGATTTAAGTGATGCCAGATGCTTCTGTAGAAGCCACACATAGAAATCAACCCTACTTACCCACGCAGATGGTGTTGGTAGAGTCCAGCTTACTGCCATGGGAACATTCGCAGTTGAAAGATCCAGCCACATTGCGGCACACACCATTAATGCACGGGTTCGAGTCGCATTCATTAATGTCTGAATGAGAAAACAACAGTAAGAATGACAAATATAAACTGAAAGTTAATATCTATAGATAAATAATAAATAAGTCGTTTCTGTGATGGATGGTCACCTTCACAGGTCTCCGAATCGGCTTTAAAAGAATATCCTTTAGGACAGGAGCACGTGTAACTTCCTGGTGTGTTTCTACACATGCCATTATCGCACAACAAGCGATTTACCAAACACTCGTTAATGTCTGAAGGATATAAAAAAAAAATCATAATTATTCAAATGAACAAAAAACATATCAACAAATTTATTACAGCTGTAATACATTTGTTGTATCCATACCTTTTTTTTAGGTAAAACAATGAACAAAAAACAGTAAATGAGCAAGTACATGACAATGAAAAGTAAGTAAGGTAAACTGCAATTTTATGTTTCAAACAGAGATGGCTTTAGAGAGACAAAAGTTATGGATTGCAGCTTTAAAATACACTACTACAACTATTAAACATGTCATTTTTCACGTAAAGTTGTGAATCTGAGGTAGCAACCTTCGGCATTAAAAACCGTAGCTAGCCCAACTCACCCACGCAGTTCTTGCCACTAGCATCAGACTCATAGCCAATGTTACAGATGCAACGGTAGCTCCCGCGCAGGTTCTCACAGATCCCGTTCTGACAGATATCTGGATCCAAAGCGCATTCGTTGATGTCTACAATGAATCGGAATACAGTCAATTGCAGTTTGCTGTTTAAACACACATGCATCTGTGCTTTAGAAATAGCACTAGCGTAAACAAAAGCTCACCTCGGCCGTCTGTGGTGATTCCAGGTCCACTGCTACACACCGCCTGGTACTCAGCTAAGAAGAAACAAACCACTTTACTCGCCTGAGGAAAGCGCTAGCATCAACATCAGATATCAAAGTTCTGATGTTACATTGTGTCATACATAATAGTGTGTACTTTAGCTCTACAGAATAGACTGACAAAGAGGTCTGAACCAAAGGGGGTAAGTTACCCAGCTAATATTTGATACTTATATATTTGATAGAAAAGTTAGGGAAACATTGTTAGCTGGGTTACCCGAGTTAAAGGTCGGGCAGGGTTGGCAGGGTTGTCCGAAGCCATGTTCAGGGTTGGCACAACAGCATTCTGATTTCGTCACTGCCCCGGGAAACGGGCGCGAGCAGGTGCCCATCTTTATGGCCCCATAGCAGGTGGTGCGCATGTGGGTGTCCACGCACACACGCCCGTCCACATCGATGGCCAGACCCGGCGGGCACTCGCAGCGGAACGAGCCCTCTGTGTTCACGCAACGACCATTCATACAGATACCCGACGTCTGACATTCATCGATGTCTGTTCAAATAAACAAATGCAAATTATCATACATACAAAATGATTTCGGATAAATTTTCAGGAGTAAACGATGACATTAAACTTCTGTAAATGCTCACCAGTGCAGTAACGTCCGTTGGGTGCCAAAGCGAATCCAGGTTTGCAGATGCACTTAAAACTTCCATCTTCGTTTATACACATGCCATTCAGACACATGTTAGTGGTGGCACATTCATCATGATCTGAGGAGAAAGACCAAACACACAAGAATAATCTGAATAAATAACTTCTAATCAATTAATCTCTCTCTCTCTTTAACTATATAGTTTAAATGCTCACCAATGCAGTTCTTTCCATCAGGGCTGACCTCAAAGCCAGCGTTACAGATGCACTGAAAACTTCCATCTGTGTTTACACAGCGTCCATTACGACACATCACTCCGTTCACGATACATTCATCAATGTCTGAAGAGAAATAACAATATAGTTACTATATATAATAAAGGGCAGCATATGTATTTTAACTGACCAGTACATGCAATGAATAGATTAATTAGTAAAAAAAAAAAACAGATTTATGTGCATGTGACCATGACATACTACTGGCAGAATTAATGGACAATAATAAATGACATTATTTGACTATATTTTATATGTAAATATAAAGCCTGTAAATAAATGTGTGTGTGGTTTGTGGAATTCGCTAAGTTATAAGGACCAAATGTACCAGTACACTTTGACCTTGTGGGGACATATTTTCAGTCCCATCAGGCTAATAAATCATACAATGATCTTTTTAGAAAATCTAAAAATGCTGAAAGTTTTCAGTGATGGCTAGATTAAGGAGGGGGGGGGGGTAATGGTAATAAAAACCATTACGTCTATGGAATGTCCCCATAAAATATGATAACCCAACGTGTGTGCTCTTGTTTTTCTACCATTTTGGGAACCAAATGTTCCCACAAGGATGGAAGAAGTCACACACACCTACATTGATAGAATATACAGTTTGTACAATATGAAAGTCATTATGTCTATGGAAAGTCCTCAGTGGATCATACCAATGCAAGCCTGCTTGGTGGGGGTGCCCTGGTATCCTTCATGACATTTGCAGTGGTACGATCCTTGACTATTGACACAGTCTCCGTTCACACAGGGGTTACTGATACACTCGTCCACATCTGAGGGTACAAATTCAGACACACGAGACAATTAACAATTAACACAATTTATCAAAGGAATGTGTCAAAATAACAAAAACAAGGTACAGTCTGCAACAATCAAACTCTTAAAGGGATAGTTCACCCAAAAAGGACATTTTACCCATCATTTACTCACCCTCATGTCAGTTTAAACCTATATGGCTTTTTTCTTCTGTGGAACGCGAAAGAAGATATTTTGAGAAATGTCTCAGTGGTTTGGTTCCATATAATGGAAGTCAATGGGTGCCACTGTTGTTTGGTTACTTTAAAATATCTTTTTTATGCTTCTTAGGAGATAAAAAGTTTAATTTTAAAAACTATCCCTTTGAATTTATGGCCTACTCATGCAATTTCATAAATCGCCCACAGATGGTAGCAGAGGCAGTCTTCAACCATGCTTATACTCACGTTAGTCCAAGGCTGCAAATTATTTTTGGGATTACACCATATTTAGAATATATACAGATTCACTGCTTTCTATATAAGTACACCTCATGTTTTTTTGGATAAAAGCTTCAGCCAAATGCATAAATGTAAAAATGTCTAAAATATTTACCAATGCATTCTCCACGCACATCCTGCCTGTAGCCCATGTTGCACTCGCACCGGTAACTCGTTGGCGTTGGAATACAGCGACCATTGAGACACAGGTTGGTGAAGTGCTTGCACACATCAATGGTGGTCTCGTTTAACTGGCCTGAGAAACACGAAACAATTTATTTTCCCTCTAAATTTCAGGTAGCTAATCAGTGATGGAATTGTGCTTTCTTCGACTTACTGATTTGCGTCTTGGTTCCGCCGTTGCCATTTCCAGTAGTGTCGCCGCCCCCTCCACCACCCCCAGAAATGTAGGTTCCTCCATTTCCGTTCAGCGTGGGAAGTTTGATGCCGTAACCGTTGAAACCGCCATTGAAATCGCCACCGTTATAGACGCCACCGTTGATGGTCCCACCATGGATGCTGCCACCGTTACCTGCACCGAATGGAAGCCGCTGGATGCACAGACGCCTGTATTCATCTGCAAGCAGTCACAGCCAATCATAAACTTTCAAACTTTCAGGAAGAAAATCATTTAAACCCTGCAGCTTGTGAAGTATTGTAGCCAGAGTCTGAAATGTGCCTTTAGCCACACTTGTCAACGAATGCCTTTTTTACACCAAAAAACATTGTTGCTTGTATAATTGCGACAAAAAAACACAACAGTGCCCAAACCAATCTCTGTTTAGTTGCTTTTGTGTTGATGTTCAGCAAATTAAGCGGTCATAAAATAACGACCACCCAGAGATCTAAATTGTGTTAAACAAAAACAGACATTTACAAGGTTATCAGAGGGTTGACTCGTACATTCTTATGGTTTCTACAGTGTCAGGGAGGGTGGAGGAACACAGAACACATGGGTGTGAAGAGGAAGGAATGAAAGAGCGTTTCATTCTGAAGGAAGATCTAAAGTCTCTTTGTTGACCTGACATGTATTCATCCTGATGTTCCTTCTTTGAGGTATGTCTAAAATAATTTTTTGAACAGTGCCACACAAAAGTCAAACTCTTGCAGACCTGAAGAATCTCCTTCTCTGGAAGCTGTTTGTATGGTAATACAGGATGAGAAGTGTCATTTATAACTGCACTGCATCTGGCATCTCCTGACAGGATAATAATGTACTTTAAAATCATGTGTAGTTCAAAACTACATCAAAAATTAAGTTATACACTAAACTAAATTCTTCTCTTTCTGAAGAGAATGTGAGTGTTCAATTAGCACACCTCTCCACTGTGATGCTAGTTTTGCCAGTGGTTGCCAGGGTGTTGCTATGCAGTTACAGAAGGTTCTAGACTGTTGCTATGGCATTGCCAGGGGGTTGTTATGGAGTTTCCTTACTGGCTCAAGGCTAAAGTGTTCACCCCTAAATATGACTCTGGTCTCTCTTTCAAATGTATATATAAGGGATGTGTTTATTTGACCCAGACTTACCAGAACCCCTGACAGGGCACATCTCTGGAATATGTCCGAGGGCCCAACAGCGACCCGTCTCACAGCAGCACTGAGACTTTGTGTACTGACCGGCCAACTCAGATGCACAACGGCCGCTCACCAAAGAGGAAAAACACGTACCAACCCGCTGATCTGTGATGGACAGAGATCAGATATTACAAGACAGTCCACATACTACCATACAACTCACTATGTGTATCTAAAATATTTCTCATTGCACGACGTAAAATATACTTTTTTTAATAATAGGCAGTATACAGTACATACTGTATAACACACAGTAAGAACTTTCATTCTAAACACAGTGTAATACATAATGCAACATTATAATTGTTTATTATTAAAAAGTTGCAAAAAAATTACTTTTTCATTCACAGACAGACATTTCCTGTGAAACAGACCCGACAGCACAAATTATAAATAATTATTATAAAGCTATTGTTGCTATTCAGAGTAAGATAAGGAGATAATGTGGAACACTAATCTGTCATGTACTCAAAAGTGCTCAAAAACTGATTTATGTTCCTTTTTAACCAAATATGTTACGGATCGTAAATTTTTTATCTAAGAAAATTGAAGTGTCCTGCTTTTTAAGGTAGCTGAGACTGTGCTCTAAAGACAGATGGCTCAACAAAACAGACGTTTTGAAATACCACAAATACTTCTCTCCTGAGTACAGTTGCGGTCACAGGAAGTCAGGTCAGTACTTGCCGAGCACACTGTCCCATGACAGGAAGTTATTTTATGAGCTGGAAAGGTTAAAAGAGCCACTGGAAAACTGACAGTGGCATTGTGATTGGAAGTTTTTGACCTGGTCAAGGTCAAAAAAGAGCGCTTGTTGAGACAGGGTGTGTATTCCATGTGGGGAGGGGGCATGTTAGTGTGTGAAGCATGAAAACGGGGCAAGATGGGGGTGAAAGTCGATTAACTGCGTTAATGAGCCAGCAGTCTGCTATAAATCAAGACCATGTGGAGTAATCCAGGCCAATTACATTGGACATAAGAAGCTATTCTGGAGGTTCCAGGCGTGCTCTCCAAACTGAACCCCCCAAACTCCTGGGACTGGCCCCTGCAGGGGGCAGGGTGAGTTTCGCAACACCGCTGATGGAAACACTGGTTTCAATTGGAACCAGACCTTCTGTCTCGTGCATGTGAGCTTTCTCATGTTCATCACATCGCATTTCAGAGCTCTTATAGCGCGACGGCGCATTAGTGCCGATTAGCATCACCCTCAGAAATTCCCTACGGTCTGGCCCTGCAGTATACAAAGTACCCGCCGAGGGGCAATAAAAGAAAGATAACCTCGGGAATTCTGCAACAACCCGCCCAGAAAATTCTCTGCAGGACCCCCTTCTGGACCCACAGCAGCTCTCTTTTCACACCAGGCAGTAAAACCACTGTAATCTTAATCTTAAAAATTTTAAGCTGATCTGTCAGAACACTGAAAACAAGCCCTGACTCCAATGTCACAGGATCCATATGTACAGTAACACATGACTGTAAATCCAGACACGTTTCTGGGAATCTATGAAGGCCACGTCAGTGTGTCATATCTCATGTTTTTTTATTTGCACCTGGGGACACAGCAGATCAGGAGATTATGAAAGACAGATGGAGCGACATGAGTGAGAAATTCAAGACTGAATGTAAAGGAATACAAACACACTCTTTAATATGTGTTTAATTATGTTTTATATATATATATATATATATATATATATATATATATATATGTGTGTGTGTGTGTGCGTGTGTGTTTATATATGTGCGTGTGTGTATACACATATATATAACATACACACACACACACAAATACACACACATATATATGAAAAGTCCTCTGCCAGAGTCAACAGTATCTGTGCCTTCTGGAATGTCAGAAAGGAACAGCAGTCGACAGACTCCATTTTCACTGTTGTTTTGTGATGATTTATCGCCCTGAGAGGAGACAAGACTTTCAATAAAACCTGCTCTCAGATCAGCCAAAAGAAACTGCTTTCTCAGGAAAGTAAACTCCATGAGCGGTCTGTTGTGTAAACAGAGACAAAGAAGCCAGTCTGGAGTCATAGCGCTTCCTGTGCTTTTGAGCAGGAAATTATGTAGGGCAGGTTTTGATTGGCTGGAAACGTGTTAGGCTATGACATTATTGGCTAATATTACTTTCTCACAATATGCTTTCATTTCAAACTAAAAAACACTGACGATTCTCTTTTTGTGTTAAACAGAAGAAATGAAGCCTGACAAACGGTATGTTGTCAGTTTTCTTGGTGTTCAGTAACTTTGGTGAAAAACACAGACGTTTATACACAGAGGCCAACACATACATGTGACAATGACATACACACGATTATCCGAGCTCAAGGCGGTTGACTGCACAGTGGCTCATCCTGTGAGTCATAAAGACATCACGCAAGACTGCCCAGATGTGACCCAGGAGCGCCAATGTGTTTCTGTTAAAGAGTCTCACCAACACATCTGGATCCGTCTGTGCTGGTGACGTAACCCCGCGGACAGGTGCAGACGTAGCTGCCGGCTGTGTTGGTACATTCACCTCCTTCACACACTCCGGATATAGTCGCACATTCATCAATATCTGAAAGAAGCACAAACAACAGCTTTTCTGATGATGTTTGTTGATTAGAATCAAATTACAATGCAGACTGTAATGCATACAGATCTCATATGTGCTTCATGACGTGTTCATGACATTAAACAGTAATGAGGTAAAAAAAGCAATAAAATGCAGCATGATTATGCATTAAAAAGCTTCTAAAATGGTTTTACAGCTTCATGCTATAAAAAAGAACCTAATAAAGTGTTCCCATGCTGCTACAGGAGAATCCTTTTCAGGTTTCTATAAAGCCAAAGAACTAATACACTGATTTGAAGAATCTCATCTGTAATTCTCTAAACTGTTCATAAACTTTCTGCGTCACAGTAGATCTTTCAGCTGCTGTGAAACAACCTGAGATCGCCTCACCACACCTTTAAGTCAAAAACTGCCCCATAAGCATAAAGAGTAATGCCCTACCTCTTCACCCAGGGCAAGACTTTTTCCACCATTATTACACCATTGTCTTGTAATTAACCCTCCTCCCCATCCAACAGATCTACCACCTGGATTTTTCCACCCTCCGCATGACTTCAAAGAACAGAGAAGCACTTTTCCTGCCAAATCCAGCCGTTCAGTTTGGCATGTTTAAAGATCAGCTGGTATTGCTGACTGAACCTGAGCATTTAATTACAGAACACATGAAGTTCTCTAACTGTTTCTCTGTTTCTGAGCTTGAGAAAATGTCTGCTTTCACCCAGCCTGCAGGCAAAGGATCTGATTCTTCTCCACACCTTCATTTAGTCACAGACTCATCAGTTAGGGGCAAAATGTGATTAGGAGTTAAGCTAATAACCTCGAGGTTACCATTCTCTCTGTCTAGCTGACTGGAAACATATCAAATCTAGTCTCGGCTTCAGAAGGCGTGATCGTGATTAGTCTTGGGTGCTTCTTAGCCAATGAAAGCAGATGGATTTGACTATATCAAATCCATCTGGTTCAATCTTTCACAAAACATCAATCCTTATATTTTATTTTACTTATTTTGCAATAACTTGTGGTTGCTTTGGCTACACTCATGTACTAATGTCATTTTTTAATGCCTCACTAATATGCAATTTAAATAAAAT
The DNA here is from genome assembly GCA_036877525.1 of Chromobotia macracanthus. Taxonomy (NCBI): domain Eukaryota; kingdom Metazoa; phylum Chordata; class Actinopteri; order Cypriniformes; family Botiidae; genus Chromobotia; species Chromobotia macracanthus. The sequence continues at coordinate 1,728,946 of JAZGTH010000033.1, read as the reverse complement.
ACCGCAGCAGATAAGGGATAAACTAACCCTACTGCTATGAAAAATACATTAATACACTAATACACTTGTCTATTGCTCTCTCTTTTTGTAAGTTTTATCTCAATACTCCCACAGGGCAAGCTTGGCTCCAAGAACCACACGCCCCCACTTTACGACACCATAGCTTGTTTTCATTCGGCATTGTTTGAATTCCACTCAGCCGGAACTATCTAACGTTAAAGACGACTGAGACGGCTATAAGTTGGATGAAGTGACATTACACTGTTGCTCAGGCTACTGTTTAAATGACTAACTCACAACAGAGATTCCAGCAAATACTCGCTGCATGAAGAAAAAGCGGACAACACAGCATTTGCTTCTCCGATTACAGGCATCAAAGGTATTTTAAATGTACTCGCTACGGTTTTTCTTTGGCAGTTGGTGTTTTTGATATTTGATCGTGTTGTTCTGGCAGTCGGTGACATACCTTCACACTTGTGGTTGGTCTCGCTTTGGCGATGGCCCGCGGGACATTTGCATTCGTAGGAGCCGACGGTGTTGATGCAGTTTCCTCCGGCACACAGTCCAGGGACAGCCTGACATTCATCAACATCTGACAACATCAAAACACATCCCAGCTGGATCATTATCTACAGTGTGAACACAACCTGACTGCACAGTGTGGTAGAATGTACTACCCAGCTAACAGGAAACTTTCTCAGACCATTAGCTAATGTTTTGTAAAAGTTCTCTCACTGTTCACTTAAAGTTATCAAAAAACATCCTTGCTGTAACTTTAGTTGAATGTTAATGTTATAGGTTATATTTATTTACAAAAGTTTTATTTTTAACAAGTCCAACATCTAAAAACAACTTGACATTTTGAACATTCCTACAATGTTTTCATTACTTTAAAATTGTTAGCTGGGAAATCATTGGCTCTGTCCTAATATATTCCTAAAACAGCTTCCTCCGTTGAACGCTGCTGAATACAGAGGTATTCTGGAAAGCTCGGCATACAGTACACAAATCCTTCATCTTAAGCATGCACATGTGTGTCCTTTGTACTTAAGCCAGGAAGACTTCGAAAGCCAGGCAGGCAGACTGCAAATGCTCTTCGTCTTTGGGTAAATCCAGGCCAGACTCAGGAAGGGAGTAACAGAATATTTAAGTTAAGAGGAGTGACTTGGATATCTGTTTTTACATTTCTAATCATTTGGAGGGAACTGTAGGGCGTCTTTGAGGTGATATGTGAGGTGAGGGTGGTTTTTGGTATTTTGGCTCACAAAATGTTTTCTAGGGCAAATCAACTTTGTGAGCTAGTTTTGTTCATAAATGTTTCTATGATTGCTTTCTCCACCACTGTCCAGCACTGATGCAGACAAATACATTCACATTAAGCTCATTTACATTTTTCAAAGTTTATCTTTAGTTCAGCCTAATATACCACAGTATATTAATATACAGACCTAATATAATCCCATTAAAAAGTGATTTCCATTAAGAGACAGGGTATGGCATCTAAACATTGGACTCTGCTAAGCAATACAATACAGACGTTTCTTTACACTTGGACATGGTCTGGAGGCAGCTACCATTTACCTTGGAGGTCACGACCTCTCTTATACTCATCTGCTCCGTCAGGCTGGTCATTAGGGCAAGAATTCAACAAACATGTGAGGCAGAAATTCACAAAGAAAAGACTAAACTTTTCTCTCTTCCAGAGACAGGAATTTGGTCAGTCTCACCTTGGCAGGCACCAGTGCGGATGTTGGGAATAAAACCTCTTCGGCAAGGGTGGGGCTGGGCAGGGCACATCTCGCACGGGTGACCCCACGCTCGCCCAATTGTGGCGCAGCACAGTGTCTTGGTGCACACTATACCACTCAGCTGACCCTGGCACATTTGGTTGTTGACCTGTGCGAAGCAAGGCCCCGTCCTGTAGTCTGAAAGCGTGAAAAAGACGTCGAGAAATTTAACAAAACATTTCAATTAAAATAACCATGATGACATGCAACTGTAAAAATGTACGACCACAAGCGATCATATTAACGCTGAATAAAGATAGCGCCAAAAACCACGGCAGATTTATCATCTCCAGCACACAGCAGTTTCCCGAGCATTTCTGTACTGGAGGTCTGGCAATTTTCTGACAATGGAGGTCTTTCACAGTTTTTAATAAGATAATTAGATAATGACTACAAAATTGCTGGATTGTACCAATACCGCCAAATTCCAAAACAAAGCTTCTTGTTTTTGGCTGAGGTTGAAATCGTCCAGCACATACTGAGCTATACTCGGGACTGTTTCTCATCGTTAAAGATCTTTAACGATCTTGTCAATTGAGACAACGGAATCTCGTTAACAATGTTTTGCGCATCAAATAAACCAACGTGATGCTAAAATAAACACAGCATTTGAATAAACGCAGGCTTAAATTTTAACAAATGTGTTTCTTCATAGACTTTGCTAGCGATGTTTAAAGCTGCAGCAGAACCTTGTGTGTCCTTGAGGTATATTGTGAGCAGTGGTTTCGTTGAACAGGATATGAAGTTGAGCTTCTGAACCCATGATTTCCCCAGTTATTCCTGTAAGTAATGGTCAAATCTTTCAGCGTTCTGGTATTATTTCATGTGCGATGAAAGATGGATCATATATCCGTACCCAAGAGGGATTGGCATTAGGAAAGTAGGTCAAGAAGAGGAAAATCAGGCAGAAGAACTTTGGAGTTTCCACCTCACGTGTCTTGAAATCCCCTCACTCCCAGCTAACAATTTTAGGTTGTAAAAATGTTTCCATAACACTTCCAGTAACGTTAACATTAACATAAAAACATTGAAAATGTTTTGAAAGTTTTAGGAACATCCATTTTTTAGACATTGTGTTAACGTTATTGCTTGGTTAAAAGATCGCTATTCTAACATTTTTTATTCTGTAACATTTTTAAAATGTTCCACATACTACTTAAGAATAACTTCTAATATGATATATAACAGTGGGAAAATGTTCTACTAATGTTACTGGAAGAACGTTTTTGATAACTTTGGGTAATGTTCTCTTAAAGTTCTCTCAATGTTCTGAGAACATTCCCTGTTAGCTGGACTGTTCCTTTCTTCTCAATGTGGTCCATGCCCCCCCGAACTAAACGTTCCCCCTGGACAATCTGAGTTGAGGAATTCTTCTACAACTAGAGGTGACCCACTGTAACATCTTATGCACATCTGGAATTGATTAATTATGCCTGGTTGGGACTACAGATACTGTAGAAGACAAGACCCAGATGTGTCCATGCATATCCAATACTCCATTTCATCAGTCTCTATATTCTCACCACAAGCGGTGATATTCACAGAAACCGCAGGACAAGCCGTTTGGGCCATATCTACAAAATGATGCTGAACATCTCATGATCTTGGTGTCCAGTAATAAAGGAAAACTGCTTCAAGAACATCCCCTTGAGATCTGCATGGACCCTCAAGTCTGAAAACTCCAAGTTCAGCAGATCACGGTCAAAGAATAACAGTGCAATATTGGTAAGACCGATGTATAAGTGAAACCCTCAGAGCAATCTTTTACCAGGTCTCAAATTTGCAAGATCAACCTGGCAGTGACATGCAGACATGTTTCCCAGAAACAAGGACACTCATACACCAGAAAAACTGAGACAGAGGGGAAGTGTTGAGGATGCAGACAACATTCAGCAGTAATTTTGCTTTGATTACATTTTGAGTGGTTTGTCAGATCGAAATCACCTCGTTCCCGCCAAATGCTTACTCGCCTCGTTTTTCCGTTTAGTCACTGCTATGTTTTCCTGCCAACTATGACTTCTTTTTAAGAACTATGAATCATGAGGTAAAGCTGCAGGGACAAGCAATGCCTCCGAGGTAAAACTCCAGAAACGGTGCCTCAAAACTAAACTAATTTGCGGCATTCACAGTCGTGCCAGAATGGGGACAATTCACACTGTGTGTGGAGTAATGAGACAGAGCCACTTCCAGCTGTTTTATCATCCCTAATTTTAACAGACCAAAACAGACCAAAAAGCCTGTTATGAAAGACCTTCAAAAAATGAAAAATCAAGGAAGTTAATCTGGTCTGGAACGTTCAGCCTCCGGGATCAGCTGCAATGAATGAATACAGATGCTAAAGAATCAGTGAGTTGGAATAAATGCTCTGCTTTGCTGTAACCTATTTCCTAGCTAACAATTTTAGGTTGTAAGACCGTTTCTCTAACATTTCCAAAAAGTTACAAGTTCTTGGTTTTTGGACAATGTATTAATGTTATTGCTTGGTTATAAGAACATCATCATTTGAAAATCTGACTTTAAACATTCCATTACTTAAGAATAATGTTTTTGATACATATGTATAAAAATTCTACCCACAATACAACAATAAAGTTTTTTAAAAACTTTGAGAGAACTTCTGAAGAATGTCAGCCAACATTCTGAGAACGTTCCCTGTTAGATCGGTTTGGTTTAATCAAAACAGGATCAAGATAAGAAAACCACTACAAAAAATGTCTGCGCTTATGAAAAAAGCTTAAGTTCATGCACACAAGTCTGAGGGAAAAAACGCTGCCTCTTGAGAGGCTGGAAAGAAGGAAAACATTAGACGCTTGTGCCTTCCTGTGCAAAACTTTGATGCTTCCTGGACTGACCAACAAACACTTTTACAGCTCAGTGATTTACAATACGACTAAACAGCACCTTATAATCTCTTTTATCTCACCCCCACATTAAGCCATGACTTTATGACTCAGAAACGAGTCAGTCAAAGGCCAAACTGCAGTTCTTTCATTCATACTCAGGTGGTTACAGGATTCACTGATGAATGGAGCTGACACCACTTCGCATTTTAACTCTCTCTATAAACTACACCCCTGCGCACAGCTGAGCTCACGTTATGCTCATAGCAGTGGCAGACTTTCCAGAAAGACAAGCCAACTGTGCAGCAGTCGTTTCTGTTGTTTCTCAAGATCTACTTTCTTTGGTTCCATCTCACTCCTGGAAAACAGTTTTGGCTTTAGGAACCAAAGTGAGAGCGAGAAATGTGCATAATTTGAAAAAACAGTCAAATGTAGAACCTGAATAAACCTGATGATAGTTTCTGCTTCACTCAGAAGTTTCCTGATCCAAAAAACAGGACCAAAATATATTTCTTGTGGCCATTCATTCATTTCAACATAAATGTGTTATGTGTTTGCACACATAAGTTCGTTTCTGCTAAAAAATAAATAAGGCATACTTGGCCGAACTTTGTTGAAGTTAATGGACCGAAACAAAGGACATAACCACCGAATGTCGGCGTCTCTCAGAGCTTCTTCATTATGTTTTCTGACAAGTCTGTCCGTCTGTTTTACAGCTGATTAGACAGATGTTTTGGTGCAATGCTTTCACAGTCTTGAGGGCACGTCTGGATGTCTGTGAGAGACAGCTACAGGCTCCGAGCTGATTGGATGTGTCTGGTGAACGACACTTCCGGTGGGAAGAGCAGCTTGTTTGTGCTAGTTGAGGTTGGTCTCCTAGCTAATAATTGTAGGTTGTAAGAACATTTCTTTAACGTTTTCATTAAGTAACAAAAACATTAAAAACATTACTTTGAACGTTGTAGGAACATTAGACAGAACTTTTTTAGACGCTGTATTAACATTATTGCTTGTTTGTGAGAACATTATTCAAACATATTCGTAATTCTTAAAACTAAGAATAAGAATTTGTGGTATATATGTTATATGATGTTAAAATTGTTCCACAAATGTTACTGCAAGAATGTTTTTGATAACTTTGAGAAAGCATTTAGAGAACATTAGCTGATGTTTTGAGAAAGTTCTCTGTTAGCTGGGTCTGTGCATACACAGCTGAGGTCTCCATTTTCTCTCCTTCTTCACTGCCTTTTCTAGTTCTAGTAAAGAAAACATGTACGGCTCCACTCAGAAATGTTCCCTTGTCATTTCCTCCGCATTTTATCTGCTGCCAGATGTCTCCAAACTGTTCCACCCCCGCGTTGTGTTTTCAAAGGGAACCGGCCTGAGATTGCACAAGAGGGCTTCGTGACGGGGTGCGGTTGGAGAGGAAGGCAGACGGAGGAGGGTGAAGTAACTAAAAAGGGGTCAGGTACTTGTTCCTGTGTGCCTCAGGCTTTCTCTCCCCCATTATAATATTGGCTAACATTCTCTCTCTGTTATAAAATGCTCTTGCACTAATGTTAGTAGAATGTTTTTTAACGATACATAATAAAACCATAATTTTAAGTTGTTAGTGGAACAGAATTAAATAGTGTTTGAACAACGTTCTTATAACAAAGCCATAATGTTTATTGTCTTAAAACACTGGCTGTTTTGAATGGTCCTATAAATGTTGAATGTTTCTAGAACACTCTGTGTGACATGTTCCACATTTCTGAAGCTGCAATCCATAACTTTGTCTCTCTACTGCTATCTCTGTTTGAAACATAAAATGAAACATTTCTTTATGTATGTTGAAGTAATTTTCAGGAAATCAGACCCGACAGCTCAAATTATTAATAATGATTATAATCTTCCTGTTGGAAATCGGGTTAACGAGATTGTGCTGCAACACAATTTAGAAATGACAGGAATTTTATCTTTATCTTACCTCTCTCGCACTGTGGCCCAGTAAAACCGTAGACACAGGCGCATCTGTTGGGACCAATGCAACGGCCGCCATTTTGACATCCATTCTCACACACAGCTGCAGGAAACAAAATGTGTGCATCATTTTGTTTTTCATTTTTCTTTACAAATCATTGTTTCTATCCAGATCAATTTTAGCTATATGGGTTCTTGAGTTTCTCCATGATTCTTTTCATTATTGTATTGTGTTTGTGTACAGTATGAATTCAAAACACTTACGCTGTCCGCAATGAGTTCCTGTATAGCCCTTCTGACACGAGCAGGTGTCTTCATTACAAGCTCCTCCATTCATACATCTGACGCTGCAGGACTGGACTGTACAACACAGGAAAAGAGATTCAAATGCTTCTAATTCTGAAACATTAGGAAAACGTTTGTACGACCTACAATTGTTAGTTGGGATAAGCCCTTCAACCAACCGTTTCTCATCTGACCTTGCTTACTAAAAAAAAAAAAAAGGGCAAAAACACACTGCAAAACACACTTTCTACACTGCAAAAAATCTTATTTTTACTTATTTTTATTGGTTTAGGAGTAAAAATATTACTCAAAAAGTTCAGGTGTTGTGTGATTCATTTTCCAAAGTTTTTCAAGAAATATAAATTATTTTGGCAAAGACACAATAACTTAGCAAGGATCTCTTAGAAGAATCTCTTAGAAGAATCAAGAGTTTGGGGATAAAAAATATAGTAATTTTGAATTGCATTTCCTCAGGGATAATTTCCATGATGACAGAGACGTAACCCATCATCTCTGATGCAACGCTTGCACCGCAAGTTTTGAAAGATTGATGTTTCCCATTGGTCAAGTCAAAGCGACGCTCGCCAAACTTTGTTCTGTCTAAACACAGGCGTCGTGCCGTTAACTTTCAGCCCAAAACATAATTCAATCTACTAATCTTCTCAGACCAAAACAATATGTAAGTATATAACCGCTCATTCTGTTTTGCTTTTGATCTTTACTTGCCATGACCTAAAAAATGTTTTAAAGCTAAAAGGGATTGTTTTTAGCTAAATTTTGCCTACAGTTTTGTCTGATTTTACATTAAATACTGCTGAACACAGATCAAACATGACCAATTCTGTATTTTTTTGGTAATGGCATGTTTTCAACAGCAAGGCCTGTAAGCATTCTTGAGTTAGGTTGTGTCCTCCTAAAGAACAGGAAATTACTTCATCGGCTAGACCTGCTGGCGGTCCCCAACAGGTGGGTGCGGGAACACTGTAGTTCCCTGACCCATGTCACACGTGCTAAGACACAACACAAACACACAAAGATGAGGTTCCCTGAGGTTCTCATCCCACAATGCACCTCTCTATGCAGTAGTCACATCTGTCCGCTTTTTACAAGCTATGCTGAAGTCAGAAAACATGAGCAAAGCCAAAAAACAAATCTGACGGATCACAGTACTGCATTTCTGGAACATTAGTGCTCGTATAAATCCAGTGATTCAAATTTGGAACTGTCAGCCAACAGCTGAGTTTGTGGTTGAAAATAAAGACGCATGACAATTAGACAGTAATGACTGTGGGAGGAGGAGATCCTGCTGAACTAAACCAAACTGAGGTGACTAGCCTGGTCTGTTTTGCTAGCACTTAGGCACCTACTAAACCAGCTAAAAACCAGTGAAGGCCAGTGAAGACCAGTTAACGTAACGGTAGGCAATTTTTTCCAGAAACATTTTTTGTTATGCTGGTTGAAAGTCTCTTCACATCCTGATGGCAATCACTAAATAAAGTGGTCTAAATATATTTATATAAGTATATATCTTCTGTGGAATCCAATCATTGTTCATGTTCATCCAATCATTGCATTCCATCTGAATGCAGTAATAGGATATCCTACTTGCCTATCAAACTATGTATTTGCGTATCTCCCCAATTACGCTCATGTGTTGGAGGAGGCATGGCTTTGGAGAGCGCTCTGAAGGGATGGCGGGATATTATGTTTTCAAAGCTAACTTGCTATTGCTTGCATCTTCAAATCTCCTGCCTACCCTACCTTTAACCACTTAGACTTTTTTCCAACAGAAAAGGTTAACGATACCTCCACTGCTGCAACATTTGGACACTAATGGCTATGTTAACATCCGTGTAGCAGCTTGTTATTTATGGAGTAATTGCAGATTCATGGCTGACTCACAAATGCGTCCACTCTCAATCACTGCAGACAGCGTGCGGTCAGGCGGACTTAATGACAGCATTACCAATCTCACAAATCTCATTAAAATACCAAAAGAGAGTACAAGCGCATGTTTAGTGTTTGCTTTCAAACAGTCTGAGGACTGGCAACAGAATTACGTGGTCAATTTGTCACTGCCGAATAAATGGACTCTGGGTTTACAACTTACAAGACCAAACCCTATAGTTACGTGTATTTGGGTTTGTTTGTCTATGACCGCATATTCCTGGCATTTGCTGAGAAACATCCAGACGATGCTAGCAAAGAGCGAGTGTAACACACGTGAAAACGATGCTTATGTGAGATGTTTTCGAGAGTGTGAGACGTTTCACGAGTGTCATGAGATGCAGGAGGCTGATATGAGTGATCTCACCTGCAGCCGCCCCACAGCTGGGAGCGAGATGACCACTGGAGCAGGTACACATGTTGGGCCGTGAGCAGAAGCCATCGCCACATGAGTTTCTACAGATCGCTGGAGAGAGAAAATTACTCATGAGAAGTGTTTAACAAGTGAGAGACACAACCATATACAATGGTAACAGGGTTGCATATATTTGTGTGTGGGGATATATACACACATATATATATATGTATGTAATGTGTATATATAAATATATACATGCAATATAAATATATACACGTGTACATATACATAGCTTATATTTCACCCTGTGACCACCATTCTACCTTTTAGCAGACCACTTCACCACAGTTTGTTTTAAGGATAAACCAGCTCTGTAGTAAAGCTAACATAATATACTTGAATACGAAGGCATGCGAAGGTTTAATTTACTCTTCAGTGCCCAGCTTCAAAAAGAAAACATCCTGCATCAGTCACATGACTCTGCAGACACTTACGAACGATGCACTGGTTCCCTCCAGGAAGCGTTTTCCATCCTGGACAACAGTAGGAGTGAAAGCGAGAACCACATACATTCGGCCTGAAACAGAGAAAACAAACCCATTAGATTAAAGAACCCAACGACAACAAACACTTCTCAAAATTAAATATCTACAGTCCCAAACATTTCTGATCTTCTAAGCTCACCAAATACTCCTTTGTGCACCTTTCCAGGAAACAATGTGAAAACAGCCAGTTTGTTTGGAGCAGGACTCTAACTAAACTTCCAGAGACCAAAACACTTAGTAAAGCCACTTTTACGTTCCAAAATGTACAAATCTATGAGCTGTTCTTTGGTACAGGTCCGACTTTCTTAGATCCGACAGTAGGAGCCAGAATGGTTAACCTTTCTCTGCTGAAGTACTGTTTCTCACGAGCAAGCCCAGTACTATGTTTTGGGGGCCACTGTTTAGGGTACATCAGTTGATGACCAAACGCTCATGACTGATACTAAGACTTTCGTACATTACCAAGCCTTTAGTGTTCTCTGTTGCTTTCCAACAAACTCAGAAGATCTCCGGCAAAACCCAAACCCAAAAAAGCTTTATTTCACCACCAAGTTAAGTCAGCCATAAACATTTAAAAATAACAGGGACATCTGTCTTTCTACACACACACACACATACAAATTCCTTTCCTCAACAGCTGGTTGTCCCCAAGTGATGGACAGCAATAAACATCTTGACTTGTAGTTTGAATCTTTTGATGGATTTGAAACCACAAGACCAGACGACACAACTGCTAACTGCAGAGACTAAGAGAGGAAGAACTGGAAGGGAGTCGGGCCAGATAGAACACTAGATGGAAACTGAAAATGCTAGTAAAAGGGCAAGAATCAGTGGGAGGTAAAGAAAACAAGTGGAAGTGAACGGCTTGGGGGCTGGGAGGATGGGACGTTGAAAACAAAAGTTGCAGCAGAACTTACACCATAAAATGACAGAGAATCAGCAATTTGGAAGCAAAGATCTTCATTTCTCCAAAAGAGCCTGAATGAGTTTAAAAACAAAGTTCTGAAACCATAGAGAACAGAGATCTGAAGATGCCAACATGGATCCCCCTTTCAAACTGGTGTTTTGCTTTGGTTGGTTGCCCTAAGTTCATTAGACGTCTTGGATTTGGATTTTGTCTTCCACATTTCCAACTTTCACATTTCTAACTTCCAAATTTTGTTGGCAATCGTTATAAAATGTGTCGCAAAGAATCAGCGGAACTTTAGATTTATAAAGCCACAGATAAAGAGTCCAGACAAATACATTTCAAACAAGTCCATGCACAAATGACTGAATGTATTAGTCGCAGTACTGCATGTTTACTGCCACTAAGCAAAAACAGCATCTAGCATCTCAAATACAAACCAGCACCTCAAAGAGAGACAAAACTTGGTAGAGTTCTCTGCCACGAGGCAAATACCTGAGAAGACCATGTGACTCCTCAACTGGTACCAATTCATTTCATTTCACTAGGTCAAAGCTTACAAACTTGCTGTCTTTTACATTTGTAAGATCTAGCAACCCTCAGGCAAAAGATCAGCATCAATTCTTTGCCAGAGATCTCAGGATAAACCAGGTTAAAAGAATTTTCAAGGAACATTCTCTAAAACTTCTCTCAATGTACTCTCAACATTTTTGTTATTTAATTGTTATTGTTATTGTCTTAATTGAAATTGTTAACTGTGTTAGCTGTACAATTTCTTGGAAGGAGAGCACAGAGAACTCTTCACAAACTGAATTCCAGTTTACAAAAGGTTTGCAAAGGTCAACGATGCAAACTGAAGACAGAAGATCAGTGCTTTTGGCGGCCTCTGGAAGGCTTTCAGTAAGAAGAAAGCAGGAGCTCTCGTGCGGGCTTGTCGCTTATCTTGCAGAGGTCACAGACAAAGAAAGCACAATTTTGACCCACAGGGTATGACTCCTAAAGAGGTTAAAGGTCAATTAAATGGCATTTGCTTCCAGCCCCCAAGACTGCTGCAACTCCAGTCTAGAGCCAATGATCTCACAGAACAAACGTTTATAAGATCCCCTGCTTAAAGCCCCTGGATCTGAAAGGACTTTCTGTATCCAACTTGGCCTGTTTCAAGTCTCCGACCCTGATGAACTCAAATCATATTGCTGTCTAGACTATGCAAACTTTTAACGCAATGACGAATAGGGACAGGGAGTTCTCCATATGATTTCATCATATTCCACGTTCCGGTGGGAATGTTGCATTCTTGCGTGAACTGTTTCACGAGACTTTTGAGTTTTAGAGCAACTGATGGTATCTGCAATGAACAACAGAAAGCAATTAGCTGTTATGGGTTTTCTACGACCAGAATTGTAAAGGATTTCTGGGCATGCTATTACGGACACGAGGATACATTTATCAGAGCTGTATTTTCCTTTATTATGTTTTTTATTTTGGTGTGGTCGCTCTTACATAAAATAATAAAGGTGGGCCACTATATACTTATAAGATGTTAGCCTTTAAACTGCACTATTTTGCCTATTTAAAGTTGCAATCCGTAACTTTCGCCTCTAAACCGCCATCTTTTTTTGAAACACAAAATAGCAGGTTACTTTTCATGCTTGTTATGAATCATAACGATTGTTTTGAACGTGGATCTGTCATGTATCTGCTTACATGATTTTTCATTTTTAACCCGAAAAGTTACAGATTGCAGCTTTAACAGTTGGCATAAACGTCTTTATATTTAAAATCTTACACTCTAAAGTTTTACTTGTAAATGCTTAACTACATTTCAGGAGAAGTATCACACGCGTTTTGCCAAGCATGTTTTTCCTTTCCTGAGCTTAAAAATGTATTTCCAGGAGGCACAAATCCACAACAAGATGTTGCTGCTTCTAATAAACTCTTTGATATCCAAGAACGATTGTTTTCCTTACGACTGGCATGTGCTGTCAACTGTTAAAAGAAATGTCTGTCCAAAACAAAGAACTCTCTTTCTCTGGAGACGCAAACATCAAGCGTTCTGGAGCCCATCTTTGGACTAATGGAACTGACATTGCCTTCGAGACATGTTAAGCGAATGAAAACGTATTTCTGCTTTGGGAACCGAGGCCAGAACTCGTCAGGGTCTGCTTGGCATCAACGAACGAGGACCACATAATCATATTTGCGCCCAAGACCGTTGCTTTTAAAGCAGTCTCCCAGGCTTTACCCCAAATGGTCATGTGATACCCAAATTATGCTTAACACACAGAGCCAATAAGCTCCAGATCACCCACTGCAGTTCTTTTAAGCCATGTGACCTAAGATAACGCTAACACTTGATTGGTCGGCGGATGATTAAATGTGGGGTCTAAGACTAATATCCCTGCTGGGGATTATAATCAGCTTTGTTACCCAGCTAACAATTTTAGTCTGTAAGAACATTCCTCTAACGTTTCCACTAAGTAACAAAAAAATTAAGAAATTCAATGTGAATGTTTTAGGAATGTTAAAAAACTGGCCTTTTTGAACAAAATACATAACATTTTTGTTACTTAATGGAAATGTTTAGGAAACGTTCTTACAACCTAACACTGTTAGCAGGGGAATTATCAACTGGGCGGTGCTAATCAAACTGACTCAAAGCGTTTGTTTGACCTTGTTTGATACGATTCGTGATTGTTTGTAGACATGTCTCCATTTTGAAATACTTTTTCTCACCTGCAGCTTTAAAACAAGTGTGCCTTGTTGGAGCCCCTGAGTAATCACAATACCTCATTTCCTGTTGAACGTTGCAGGAGATTTAGAAGCATGTGCAGATGAGAGGAATAATTGATTCAAACAGATGAGGACAGCCCAGCACAAAACAGCCATTGTTTTTACAAAAACCAGAAAAATACACAGCTCTGGCTCTGTGAGCACAAATGCCTACCCTGAGTTTCACAGGCCCTGGAAGGCTTGGAAAATACATCCATCATCCCGTCATTCCCCTGGATGATGTATTTAATTATGTTTACCTCAACTTTCAACAGAAACTTCCCATATTAAAACACTTAATTACAAAAACCAAACTAGAATGTCCTTTAACAATCCGGCTAACAGGGAACGTTCTCATAACGTTGGCTAATGTTCTCTAAACGTTCTCTCAACGATATCAAAAACATTCTTGCGGTAACATTAGTAGTATTTTTTGCACATTATATTTATCATTATTCTTAAGTTAGGCGTCACAGAATTTAAGTTCAGCACAGCAATGTTAATACAACGTCTAAAAACTGGACGTTTTAAACATTATTACAACTTTCAAAGTGATGTTTTTGACGTTCTTATTAATTAATGGAAAGGTTAGGAAAAAATTCTTACAACCAAAAACTGCTAGCTAGGAAATGACAAAAAACTAAAATGTCCTTCAACATTTAAGCTGAAATGATCTGCAGGAAATGACACCCGTGTTGTCATTACCAACATACTGAGTACTTAAAATTCCTTCAAAGCAGATGCACACACATTTGACTAACATTATCACAGCTGGCTCCATCACATGTTGCTATCCTTTTAGGGAACAATCAGACATCCAACCTGGACCGACGTTTGGCACCAACCCAAACAGCACAGCAGATAGTAACAGAAATCCACAGCAGTACATTTCTACTGCAGCAAACGCACTGCGTTTGTCTGGAGTAGCTATTGTCTGGAGACGCTAAAGCTAGCTTTTAAAGCAAGATATACCATCCATCAGATAAATATACTGTACTTCAGGTCATAAAAATTGAGTTAAATCCTCTCTGAGCGTCTTATGGTTAAACCATTAGCATGTTCCCTTCAAAAACGAAGCTGACACGAAAAACGTCTTACCCCCTGAGGGACTCCTGGCCTTTCCGACGGACCCTCTGTTGTACCTCCCCCTCAGGTTTTCCAGAAAATCGGCTGGCCTGGATATCTCCATCACCTTGTCCCTGTACCGAATACGCCACGGCCCAAAGGACCGCAGCCCATCCCAGCACCACGTTGGCCACCTTCCAAGCTCCCATTGGCCCCTGCTGTGCGACTCCCGAAACCTCCTATTAAATGCGCTTCTTCCCTAATGAAATTCTTCCTCTTCGATGATCTCCTCAGACGCGTCTTTCAAGTGTGTGATGTAAGAGCACTCCAGGCTGAAGGCTGAGATTGAAAAAGATAAAAATAGCCACTGAGAAAAACTAAAATACTAAGTACATGTTTTGTATTTTCATTCATCTTGGTTACTTGGGCATCTATAGTCTACAATTAAAGCAAAAACAAATGTGTCGCCTCATAAATATAGCCATTAAACTGCCCACAGTCGATGATGTTTTTTTTAATAAAGTATGGTATTATTTCAGGCCAACACTACAGAAATAACCAACTTCTGGTTCTGTCCTCAACCGGCTCATTAAAATAAGCTTTTAGGGTAAATAACTGGTCTTGAAAGATGTGAACCATGGCAGAAACTGGATTTGACTTTGAGAGTGACAAAACAGTTTAGCGCAGATATAGCGCAGAATATTCCCAATCAGCAGAAAAACCCAACATGTGTGTGTGGGTCTGTGTAGATAGATAGATAGATAGATAGATAGATAGATAGATAGATAGATAGATAGATAGATAGATAGATAGATGGTCTGTGTAGATAGATGGTCTGTGTAGATAGATAGATAGATAGATAGACAGATAGTCTGTGTAGACAGACAGACAGACAGACAGATAGATAGTCTGTGTAGATAGATAGATAAACAGACAGACAGATGGTCTGTGTAGATAGATAGATAGATAGATAGATAGATAGACAGACAGACAGACAGACAGACAGACAGATAGTCTGTGTAGATAGACAGACAGACAGACAGACAGACAGACAGACAGATAGTCTGTGTAGATAGATAGATGGTCTGTGTAGATAGATAGATAGACAGACAGACAGACAGACAGACAGACAGATGGTCTGTGTAGATAGATAGATAGATAGATAGACAGACAGACAGACAGGCAGATAGATCTTTGTTATCTTATATAAAAGGTGAAGAGATGTAAACTCAGCTCTGATGAGGGAAGCGTTGCGGGCGGGTCTCATCGCGGCAATAAGCAACGCTCATCATCGCGACGCGTGCCCTCGTGACGTCACACACCTGATCGTCTTGAACTTTAAGTGTGACGTCAGGAGAAAACGACGCGACGCTTTCCTTCGCGAAGAGAAAAACGCGACGCGACGCGACGCGGAGCCGAATGCGCTGAGGTAAACGCACCTTACCGCAGACTTCAGACTTCATAACTGCGCGCTATCGACCACAACAACGACAAAACATTTCTTTGTGCAACTTTCCAGCGTTCACTTCATTTTACGACGCTTTTATCCCGTCGTCCGATCGCAAAGCTGACGAGAAAACGCCGGCGGACTTCGATGCCTCTTTTTCTCCTGAAATCAAGTTTTGCACGGTCGCCAACTTAATACTTGAGGAAAACTACGTGTTTATCACATCTGAACGGTTGTTAAAGAGGCAGATTAAAACAATGCACGACGTGAATGACGATTAATGAAGACAACGAAGCGGATAAATTACCTCAGACGCGTCGGACGTCCTGCAGGAGCGCGTTATTGTCCCGGGATGCGTTTCTCTGGATGGAAAACTGCCCCGTTGCCCCTGCGAGGAGGAGAAAAGTAAGTGAATTGCCCTGATAGGTCGAGGGGAGGAGCTTTGTGTGAGATGGGACGGGGTTTAAACCTCCCACAGGTCCCTCAAACCCCTACATCAAGCCAGTAATGTGTCACGGTACCTCCCGAGTCCCCGAAAAGCATGTCTGACAGCCGTGCATTGAGTTCAATCACGATCACAGTCTCCAATGTTATATTACATGTTTAAAAACAAGTTAAAGTACAACACAAAAGAAACCTTCGCCTTCTCTTACAGGTTATGCTGTGGATGATCATACTTCTGACAGCTTGGCAGCAGTGTTGAACTAAACAAAATGAAATGTTTGTGTTTGTTTCTTTACCTCTTTATTGCCCCATGGCATCTCTTCTAGCTCGCAGTCTGCCCCTGACTGCCTGATTTTATTTGGCTGACCAGGCAGGGGTGGTCAGATAGCTGAATTAGACCCAAATACTTTCCCGTAGTGATTGTGCTTATTTTATTGAAGTTTTTGGGGTATTGCCGCAGCTACTGTGTCAAGTAGTCCCAAAGGCCATAACAATATAGCTGAAGATGTTAGTGTGTCCGAGTATATCTCATGCATTCATTCTCCGTCTCACGTAAAATACGTCTGAGAACAAACGATTGAAGAAATGATTTCCGTTTTGTCCTTGGAGTGTATGCGCTGAAACTGGATGTAAGCAGTGTTTCTGGCAGCGTCCGCCTGCTGAGGCCCACTCTTCTCATCACTAAACAGAGCCATATTGTCTGTGGAGCTCAGGAGAAATGCTTTTTCTTTCCTTTTAACACCCCCTCAACATGTGACAGGTCGTGGTAAACTGAGGACGCAACGTGTGTTAGAGACTCTTACCAGACGGATGACGAAACAAAAGATGTTTTTATAACTTATCTCATGAGAGCCAGACACTGCTTACTTGTCAAGGAAAGTAAACTTTTGATCATTGTAAACGTTGTCTACTTTGGATAAATGTAATACTTTTCTTATTAGCGTTCTTGTGATGTGGGCCAGTAAGCATCCAAACCGGTCTCGGCAACCACCCTGAATCCGATGGTAACCATAGCATTGCTCTAAACACCTCACATTAGCACGGCAACACCCTGGCAACCACCCACAGCATACAGCTTCGTGTCAGGGACTTTTGTATAGATAAGCACACTTTTCTTCAAACGAAAGTTTTATATTGTTCTAGCACTTCTGTAACTTTTACCGCCATCTCTGTTTGAAACATAAGATTGCAGGATACTTGTGGAGTTATTTTTTATAAGTGGATGACAAGTTTATATTATAAACAACTTTAAGAGCAAGCTACAAACACTGCACCTGGACATGCGATATAGTAACTGGATCTTATTTTTGTTTACAGACTAACATTTCCTGCCAAATCAGATCTAACAGCTCAAATGATAAATTATTATCATAAACTTACTATTGCGATTTGGGTTAAGGTAAGGAGATCGTGTTGAACACTGATCTATCATGTACTTGCTCAACATCTTATTTTTGTTCATTTTTAACCAAAAAAGTTACGGATTGTCGCTTTAAACTACTCATTAAACCTTTTTGATAATATCATTTGTTAGTTTAAAATGTGCCAGGTCTGTAAATGAAATAATTAGAAACAGGATTTGAGACGTGATGAGTTATTCTGGAGTTCCTTCAAAGCTTCTTTGTGGATGAGAGATGACAAATCCCACATAAACCAGATCCAGTTGTTTTAAATATGGTTCTGATCCCAGCAAAGCCTCTGTTTCACCCCTTCATTAGTTCTGCAAATACCATCTTCATTCTGTTTGTTTGTTAAATGAGCTCCAGGTCATGTTTGTTTTAGAAAAACAAAGTAATGAAGGCTTCACTAATCACCACCCGTACGCAAAGGAAAATCACAAATTAGTCTGTGTCTCATTAATATCTCAAATGTCTCAGTTTCTTATACACAATGAGAAAGGAAAACCAGAGCCAGTGGATCCTCTTCAATAGCTCACGAGACTAGCCGACGTTCCGAGAACATTCCCTGTGTGCTGGGTTGAACCTTTGTGATGTAGGTTCTGATGATAAGCTTTAAGCTGAAGTCCATTATCGGCACATTCTGGAACATTTGAGTCCAAAACACAGAGTGTTTCCTTTGATTCTAATCACATGGGAATGTCATGTACATTGGTTCTGTTGAAACATGGTTCTGTAAAAGCATGCACACATGTTTGGATTTTGGGTTTCTCTTTGGTTGACATGTATGATAATACTCAAGAAAGAGCTAAAACGTTCCTCAAATGTGATGTTATAGCCTTGACACACAAAACAGATGAACAATCTCTCTTGTTTGCAGACAGATCTGGTTTTGTTGTGAAGCATTAGATCAGATTCTGGAGCAAGTTCAGATTCTGGATTGTGGTGTGGACCGCAGGGGTCAGGGTGGAGAGCTTTGAGACACTCTTTGTGGGCAACCCTGTGGCCTGACTGATCAGAAGCAGCTTGACAGTAGAAATGAAAGCAGAAGCAAACCGTTTACTGACAGTGATCTTCTGATATCATATAATAACTGTGTGGAAAAACAAATCAAAAGACAAGACTGGAAATCTTGCCCCCAATAGAACTTGTGCTTTCAAATATTCAGCAGCCATATAGCGTTCATAATCCTAAAGTATTCTTCCATCCATTTATCATGTCCTTGGACAAACGTAAGCTGTTTTCAACCTACTAGTCCGTCATTCTATTATAAAACAGAAAATTAAACCCAACTCATCCTTTAATGTCGAACACCCGCTTGTGCATTAAGCATGACCCATGATAATGGAGAAATACAGAATTCCAAGCGAGACAAAGGCAAGTGTTTGTGGCGTTACTGAAACATAAAGTGAGTTCCCAGAGGGCAACTCAAGGAATAACCCTAACTACAAAAAAGACAGAGATGTTGGGTTTAGGAATTCCAGTTGAGCTGCAAGCAGGGTCTGCTTGCAAACTGCACCCTTTACTAATGGATCTCAGATGTAGCGTGTCTTTCACTCTCAAACATGCTGTCTTATGGGAATCTAAGAAACGGCAGGAATTTATTGTGCGTCGATGTACCAAAAGCTACAGATTTTAAAATATGTGTTTTCAACATGTTGCTTGCTTTAAGTTTTATTTACCAAAGCTTATGTTTGTTTCTGCTAGCTCCAGAGCTTTAGACCTTCATAACATGATCTGCAAAGCCAATGATTCACAGAGCAGTAAGGCAGCTGCCTTCTGTTTCAGATGATATGTGGAAAAAAGGCCATAAGGTTACTAATTATCTGTGCCGATCCTCCAGTCATGTCCAAACAGACCTAAAGAGCTGAAGAAATCCATTCTCACCCAACACCCTGCAAAACCACACAGGGTAAAACTTTGTAATCGTAGTTAATTTTAATAATTTTGTAACTTCATCTTATCCTTTGTGCTATGCTAGGAGAATGATTAGTTGTCCAGGTACCCAAAAGTGGAGTGACTTCTCTTCATACACCCCAAATGTTTTTGGTTTAACCTGACTGTAAACTTGTCATGTAAGTTGGTTCCAGTTTTAATTCATGGATTTTGTATCAGCGTTTTGTCTTTGAAGCACCTGGTTCCATTTTCAAAACTGTTCTGTCAGCATGTGTTCTGCTGAGGGTTTCAGAAGAACCCTCAGTCCAGTCCTTTAGACGTTGTAATAACGTTATTGCTTGGTTATGGAAACATTTTTCAAACTTTTTTAATTCTGTAACATTTTTAAACATTCCACTAACAACTTAAGAATAACATTTTTGATATGTATAATATATATCAAATTCTGCTAACGTTACTGCAAAGAATGTTTTTGATAAGTCTAAAAGAACGTTGAGTGAATGTTCGCCAGTGTTCTGAAAATGTTCCCTGTTAGCTGAATTTCTTGTTTAAAGTCTGGTGAGATAGGAGGCATGTGTCTTATTTTATGTATGCGGTCATGCTGAAGCTTTTGTCAAATGTTTCTGGATTTAGAATCAGAAGAAAACTTTTGGAAGTTCTGACCTTGTATATTTCATTTCAAAGTTGCCCATCAGTGATGTGGACCTTATACTTTCTTGTGATACATCTGACACCTTCTAAAGTGAGACAGAGGTGCCGAGACTTTCAAAGAGTAAGTGAGAACGACAGAGCGAGACAGCCACTCAGTTCAGCAATACTAAACTGGACTCGGCCCAGATTTCTGATTATTTGCACAGCAGTTCCTCATCTCACTCACTCCAGCACTGGTTATTTACATTGAAACTGACCCAGAAAAGAAGTCCCAGCCACCAGACCTCTTTAAAAGTGTGATGAGGATGGCATCAGCTCAAACAAAGGTCCTTCAGCAGCAAACAGACAATTCTTAAAATAAGTCTTTTTTTTTATTGCAAACTATGTGGGTTTTATAATGCCACTGGAGAAGTCTTTTAAGATGTGGTTAAAAACACTATTGAAATGTCCTATAGAAAATGTCTCTCTTTAATTTCTCATTTGTTTCTCCTAGATGGCAATGACATTAATTGGAGCAGAAATTAGAGACTATTTTAGTGCATACGAGAAGATCATGTTAATCTCACATGCGTCTCTTTCAGTTTCAAAGCAGATCTCACCAATCTCTCAAACTGTGCCAGGATGATCCCCAGCTAACAGGAACCTTCTCAGAACATTGGATAATGTTCTCTAAAGTTCTCTCCAAGGTATCAGATAAGTTCTTGTAGTAACATTAGTTAAACTTTTTTTAATGTTATGTATCATTAAAAAAACGTTATTCTTAAGTTGTTAGTGGAACATTTTAAAAATACAGAATTAAAAAATTTTGAGTTTTGATTAACGTTCTTGAAGCTAAGCAATAACATCTAAAAAACTGTGTTTGTGAACTGTGCACAAAACGGTGCAATCTGATGAATGCTACAGGAGTTTTCTCGAGGTTAGTGTCTCCTTCTGACCCAGCTCGTGTTTGGAGTCCGTGTGTTTGCAAAAGAGTGTTAGTAGGCTTGATGCTCTGGGTTTCCTGAAGAGTTGTCAGACAAACACAGCTGGCCATCTGATTGGTTTTCAGCTTTAACCGACCCTCTACAAAATGGTGTCAAACGTGACCACACAAGTTGGGGTGGGGATGGCTGTCTGAGCCCATTTTAACTTTGTGAGCGTGATATACAGAAAACAGATTTCTTTAACTAGTTCTAAAGGGCCTTTCACATTTTTCACATTCACATTTTTGTCCCCGTCGCCCCACAATGGAACGAGCCATCCAATCAGAGCTTTCGATCACATGTTTGAAGCCGCTGCTCTCACCCAAAACTGTGAGGCGGTGGGAGATGATAATTCACACTTTCCATCCATTTGTCCAGACTACACCTGCTTGACATGACTTTGACACCCATAAAAGAGGTTGTTCTGCAGTAGTCTGTCACAGAAGACATCATTTTTTTGTTTTTCAACTTGGAGGTGCAAAATCATTCAAGGACTTCTGTGTACTTGGCGTTAGCAAGTGTGATCCCGTAAGGCAGAACTGTGGAGAAACGTCACCTCAGTGGAACTCCCAGGCAGCTGCTTTGAAGTCATAGATGTCTCGGGGCACGGGTACGAGGTTGGGGGAGGTGGTATGTATGTTGGGTTCCTCTGTTGATGGGTGAAGCCAGCCAGCTGTTAGATACTGTACCCCACACAGAGATCACCACCTTCTGTTGTATGCAGTGTCTCTGATGGACAATCATTTGTTGTGGCCCTGCGTTCATTCACCTGTATTTGTCTATTGTCCAGAAACATCTAAACCACCTTTAATGAAGAAGATTCTTGAATGGTGTGTATCTAATGATGATTTCTTAAGGTTTACAGTATGTGTGGGTTTGATGCCCTGGGTTTGGGTTAGTTCATATTTAAATAAAGCAGCTGCATTCTGGAAGTCTTCAGCACTATGAAAAGCCAATAATATTGTCAAATGAGACATCACATTTTCCCTGCAGGTACTGCATTAACCTTGAGAAACCTGTCATTGTTTTAGATGGTGTGTGGTCCTCAAATAAACCCTCAGCCATCTGGTAGCTGTTGAAGTTCAGCTTTTGATTGCTCCCCAGCTAACGGGGAACGTTCTCAGAACATTGACTAACTTTTTTTAAAGTTCTCCGAGTTATCCAAAATGTTCTTGCAGTGACGCTAGCAGAACTTTCTTCACATGGTATATTATATCAAAACGTTATTCGCAATAACATACAATGTGTAGAAAGCTGGATGTTTTAAGCGCTCCTAGAACATTAAAAAATAAGATTTTGTAATGTTTTTGTTACTTAGTGGAAATGTTAGGAAAACGTTTTTACAGCCTAAAATTGTTGGCTGGGTCTCTGCTTACTGTGGAAACCGTGGCAAATCCAAAGCAGCACTAGATACATTTAGCAGGGCACGGCCACTTAAAATGGGAGTGGAATGCACTCTTCTTTAACAGAATCCATTCCCAGCCTGCAAGCTGAAGTCATTTTTCAAACAGATGCCTAAACAGACTGAGCCCTGTTGACTGTAAGTGTGGCTTATGCTCAAATGACTGAATTCCACAGTGAAACATACAGCTGGATGAGAAGGTCTACGTGATAAACTGCATTGTGCTACCATATAGTGATTTAACATTCTGGCCACTGTGGTCAATATCAAAAACAGGGAATCATGGGAAATCACATGTTGAAACCTTAAAGAGACACTCTCATATTTTTTTGCTTGGGGTGTTTGCTGAAAAACAACCGTTTTATGCAGTTTGAGGAGCAGCTAACTAAAACAGGGATACTACTAGCTTAACTAGTAGTTTTCAGTATGGCAGTAGTTTAAAAGTAGTTCAAAAAATGAAGTTCTGTACATGTGGTGATTGGGAATGAATGTGATTTCTGTGCTCTGTCACTTCACCACACCCCATCTGTCTTCATTTCAGTCCTTCGTGTCATGGTGGAGATTCAGGGATCTTCTGTCAGTGAGGCGAATAAACTCCTGACGGTGATCCAGCACTGAAATGAGCAGACGTTCTTAACAGTCAGGAGCAGCGGGGGTTCAGGTCTAATGGAGCAGGATATAGACTGTGCTCCTGTGGATATGCTGTTTGCCTGTGAGGCAGGGTGTTGACAGCTGGCACTTTTGTTGCAGGGTAGGGTCTCGATGTTTTGTGTGACCACTAATGAGGATCTGATTAGCACCTTTTTATAACAGGTGAGGTAATCCACCCCCTACAGAAAGCCAAGGGCAAGACGCATTAACCAAACACAATAAACTGTAGTCATTTTTTTTGTGTGTTTTAAAGCTACAATCTGTAACCTTAGTTATAAATAAACAAAAAACAGTTATTGAGCAAGTAGATGACAGATCGGTGGTCAAAACAGTCTCCTCACCAGTACGTATATAATAAATTATAATTTGAGCTGTTGTCCAAGTTCCCAGGAAATGTCAGTTTTGCTTCATTTGACTTCAATATACGTAAGGAAAAGTATGTAAAGTAACCTGCAATTTTATGTGTCAAACAGAGATGGCGACAGAGGATTGTAGCATTCATTTGAGGCTGAAATATATGCAACCTAACATGCTCCCACCCCACGCTGAAAAATATAAAAGCTTTTTTTCCCCTTATATGACCGGAGTCATCACTTCATGTGCGTGATTTAAACATACATGCCAAAAACACTAAGAAAAGCAGCTTTATAATATAAAATATTTAGTGTCAGTGGCATTACAGGTTAACGTACTATGAACCACTCTTTGACAGTAACCTGCTAAGTTCTTTTTTATCAATCATTCGTGTATGGTTGTACGGTAAACTCTGCATATTGTCCTGAATAAAGAATCTGTACCAGAAGACCGAATCATGACTTGTGATTTATCGTAGCAACATCCTCATAACACAAAAGTGATTGCTGTTATTATTCTCAGCCTCATGTGCCTCGAATCCTGAATGATGCAGCTGGAACAGAACTAATAGTCTCTGATAATGATAATTATTCATAAAATGACAACCAGCGCTGATCTCACACGAAGAAACCCTGAGATCATTCTAGGAGAATGAAAGAAAACTGTGTGTTGTAAAGTTTTTGGTGCTGGAGGTGACTTTACTGGTCTTACTGATGGGAAATGCGAGGAACAAAGCAATAAACGTTTAAAACTCTAAATGAACCTCATCTAACATCTGCGTCGGATAGTTTATGTCTAAACGGTGTGTCGCATGTGTGTTTAGGTGTTGCCGTTTACAACTGCTCTGTTGGAAAGTATTTTATTTGTTTAAAAATGTAAATGTAAACCACTTTTTAACCTTGACTAGATTTGGACGTTTTTTTAGACTTTCTAAACATGTTTAATTCTGTAACTCTCAATTTTAATAACATTTTTATGCTAACATTTTTAGAGAGTTGGCCCCTGACATATAACGCTGAACAAACATTCTGCTAACATTATTGCAAGTATGTTTTTTGTTGAGAACTCTGAGAGAACATTCTGAGAATGTTAGCTGGGTTCATCTTGAGAGACCGTTTTAGAGGTTTCTGTCCTCATGTAGGAGTTGTGCTTGTATTCCCAACCCAATAGAAAAGTAGAAAATAGCTACTTGTAAGAAAAACTAAGATGGACATTGAATGACCTGACTTGACACTTGAACCGTTGTTTCTTAGCCATTCTCACTGTGTGGTAAATAGTTTTCTATTGTCTGCGAGGCTTTCAAAGCAAGTCGAATAAATAAGGATTTGTTGTTAAATAGAATTACAACCATTCCGGGTAAATTAGAAGCAGGGGGCTTACAAACATTAGCCGACTGAAAACTACATACAGGTGTTTGACCGCCAGAAAATTATAATGCCTCAACAATGAATATGACATAGCTGTGGACCGGAGCTAACGTGGACTTGTTAATTAATCCCATCAACGGATGTGCGAAAGATACTGTTTTGGATGAAAGCTAAAAAGAACAGGAAATGTTGTACACATGACTTGCGTCGTTTCTGTAACTACTCAACAAACACAGCTTGTTAATGTTAAGAACTTGTCACATATTTATGTATATCAGTTTGATGTGTGTTGGGAAATTTAAGAGTCTACAACAGAAAAGTTCCTAAACAGAGATTTCAGATGTAATTTACACTGAACATTGTATTATTTTAATGTTTATTTAGGGACAGCAGTACATGAACCTCCATCCTTGTTTTGCTGTTTTGAAAAACTTGTGTTGTGAGTCTTTGGTCAACATTCTGGAAACGTTAGGGTGGGCCTGAATCAGTTCAAGAACCACAGGGAATAACATTTATTCACGGAATAAACATGGGTAATATCGGAATATCCAGTTCAGTTGTCCAAATGCATTATGGTTTAGAAGAAAGACCTTCTGTGATGTAGCAAACAACAAAACATGAAACTAATTTTGTGTTTTTGTCTCTGTGATTGTTTGTTAAACCGCTCACAGATGTTAACGCAAAAGCAAATTTCACGATCAGCGCGATCAGCAGAATAAAACAAATGACAGCATATGACAGAATGTTTGGTTTTGTGTTATGCACCAGCATCATATATTTGGAAATTTATAACAACAGGTTCTTTATAAACCATCGATGGTGTGCTTGCATTTCATGGACTGACAACAAAGAAACGTGACTGTGACAAATGTGACATTGCGCCCTCTCCTGGAGCTAAAGTGTACGTGCAGTCCATGAACCATTGATCTGAGTACAGAATGGGGTACTACCATTCTCCCAGCTAACATTCTCAGAACATTAGTTAACGTTCTCTAAAGGTTATCATAAACGTTCTTGAAGTAACATTAGTAGACCGTCGTTTTAACATTATGTATTCGTATATATCAAAAACATTGTTCTTATTAGTGAAATGTTTTAAAAAGTTACAAGATTAAAAAATGTTCGAATAACGTACTTATAACTGTTAATACAACGTCCAAAAAACATTTTCTGCATGCCTGAAATCAAGCAAAATTTACTGTGATATTTACAGTTAATAATATTAAAAATAAAAGCGTCTTATTTTTATATTGCCATGAAACCCATCTTATACCCACTTATAATGAAACCCATCGTATAATGCCTGAAACCCAAGCTTTGCTTTACGAAACCACAATATCGTCATTGCATTGCATGCGAGTCAGAAAAGGTTTAAGAGTCTCATTATCTCTGCTGGGCGGTGATTTACCCAGCTCTGGGTTAAATAAATATGTTTCTCCCTTGCTGAGCTAAAGAATAGAGCTATTGTGTTAAGAGTTCTGGGGCAGCAGGCAGCAACCTGGCAGCAGTCTCTGATCCCTTTTGAGGGCATGAGACAGTTACCCCTGGCCACGTTTTATTTCACAAACAGAAGGATAAGCTGGAAGCATTTATTCATTGGTAACTAATTGAAAGGTGAAAAGTGGGTGTTGCATTCCAGACTGGAGCCAAGTGGTCAGAGGGGAGGGGTTTGTGATGTCAGCTGAAGAGGACTGTTGTTTAGAGGCGGAGCTTGTATTACATTATGATTATGAAGATTATGAAGGCCGGTGTTTTTTCTGGAATATTATGCACTGTTAAATCTGTGTACAACAAGAAATTCCCGTTTGATTTCATGTTCTCTTTAGAGGTGGATCCTGTGGGAATTGTTTGTCGTGGGAAAAGTTGGCACCCCCGCCGTGGTTTGGCGCGCTGTGAAATATAGTTTCCCTGTTGACATTTCCGACCTCCCTGGTGCTGTTTTTGTTGGCCCCAGGGGCCAAACCATGAGGCAGACCACAGCCAAGCAGTTTGGCCTCTTTGGTCTGATCCCACAAGACGGGCTGGCACATGGCCGGTTCCCTGCTTTGTACTCGTCTCCTCTTTTCTCAACCTTGGCTTAAGCCATCGAGTTTAATTGAGGTAAAATCAGCAGAAAGGAAACGTGCAACGAACAAGAAACAAATTCTCTTTTGTTTTGCGTCAGTCTAAGTGGTATCTGGATCGACAGGTTTATTTTTGTAACCTTGCATTGTTTCTGCACAGTTTCACACAGCTTTACCCCCTGGCTGTGGTATAAACAGCTCAAAACAAATGAGATAAATAAATTACTTAACATTCAAAGCCTGATTTGTTTCAGGGCGCATGTCAATGCAGTCCATTGTCACAATCCTTTCGTTTTTCAGCAGTGTCATTTTATATGGCAGGTTCTGAGTGGCTATGCAGTTCATTTTTCTCCAAGAGAAACTTCAATGTGACGAGCTGCATTCCTGTCCTGGAGACCAAGTGACTCTTTATATGACACCAAGTAAGGAAGCATGGGAACAAATACAGCGACTATATTATAAATGACATTATGGCTATTGAAGTGAGTTATATTAAATTGGCTGTAGGCCACATCTGTTGCATTGAGGTTTATTGTCTTGCAGTTGGAAAAACCCTGCACACTAAAGGCCAAGTAAAACGCAGAGTGCATCTGAGAACTTGTCATTAAATGTGACGCAGCCGAGAAAACAATGAAGTCATGCTAATCTGCAGAAGTGTGTGCTACTCAAGATACTGAAATTACAATGCTGTCATATTTATGGATGTCCAATTAAAAGTAATTAAAATGATAATAGAAAAACAACGTTACGTTACTGTTTTTATCCCAGCTGCAGGGGCACAGACATGAGATTCATTCTAAAGGAGCCAGAGAAACAGGAAGGGCAAACGTTCCTTAACGTTAACAGACCTTATTGTCAGAAAAACACCAGGAGAATAAAAGTCAGACTTGTTTTTATATGTTTTTATAAGTCGAAGCACATACAGGTGTCGTTTTGTTCTGTTTAAAAGAATATTTTAAGTTCAACAAGTTAAGCTCGGATCAACAACCCTCTGTTAATCTGTTACAACCATGATTTACTGCAATCAAACTGGTTCCTAACTTTCTGTGTAAAGTGAAAGATGTATTTGATTTACGTGTTTAAAACAGACAGATCTCTGATTCTTTTATGAATTCAGTCATTCATTCATTAAGAGGGAGAGATGGAGAGTTCTGGCTGTTCATGAAATGGCCGACAGGGGGCATCGTGATCCCGGGAAGACGAGAGGAAAAGCGCCGCACTCGTTTCTCGGATGGAGATGCGGGTGATGCTGCTTTGAAACGCATTTCTCACGCTTTTCTCACGCATTTCTCACCCATTTCTCACGCTTTTCTCACCCATTTCTCACCCATTTCTCACGCGTAATCCGTCTGATCGCTTTTCCTCCCAGAAGCCCGTAACCGAGCGAAACCTCAGACGGGTCCGATGCGCTGAACGTGGACGTCCATTATTCGCGACCGATCGTTTTCATTCGGACTGAAATCGATCCGGATGCGGTTCACACCGGATCGGGGGAGTAAACCGGACCGAGACCCCCGTCGCCGCGCCTCCATCCTTAAAACGTGGACGGGTAATGACTGCACTTCTGTCCCCATGATGAACATCATGCACTCGTGTATTGTTATTCGTTTTATTATTATTATTATTATTATTATTATTATTATTATTGTGAGATGCTCGCGTGCTTTTTCTTGCGTTTCTTTCCCTCTTGTAATTGCGTTACAGTGGCGATGACGTCACACGGACGAAATGACGCAGGTGTTATAAAATGTACCTTTACAGAATGACGTCAGTGATGCGATGATGATGAGTCGATTATGTTGAGCTTTCTTCATCATGAGCTGGTTTCTTTACATCTGCTTTCGTTTTCGTCACAGATTCACACCGTTTTCTAAACCGGTTCATTGTAAGTGATGATCACATTGCGCTGACTGTGATTTACAGTACACTTACAGTGACATACAATAATTTCAATATCATTTATGTGTTCAGTAAATCATCTTCTTTTAACTAAATTTAGCAGTGTCCCAGCTAACACGAAGCGTTTTCTGAATGTTCTCTGAAAGTTGTCAAAAAAGGTTTTTGCAGTGATGTTAGTAGAACATTTTTCTAATGTTGTATATCGTACATCCAAAAACTGTATTTGTAAGTAGCTAGTGGAGCATTTTAAAAGCGTTACAATAATTAAAAATGTTCTTATAACCAAGCAATAACATTACTACAACGTTTAAAAAACTGGACACTTTGAACGTTCCTGAATCTTTCAAGATAACATTTTTTTTACGCGGTGGAAACGTTACGGAAACATTCTTAACCTGAAATCATTAGCTGGGTCTTCTGTGTGTCCGCAGGATGGAGGATCTTCTAAACCAGTGGATTTGGAAGGAGGACTTCTGGCTTCCTCCTGGTGTCACCTGGAAGGACATTGAAGAAGGGACACCGGGCAGCAGTCGGCATCCTGCCCCCCGCGACCTGCTCATCTCCCTGCCCTTAGCCCTGAGTTTCATTGCCCTGCGTTTTGGTTTTGAAAGGTCAGGAACGAGACTCAGACAATACACTCATTGACATCAATTGATGCGTTTATACTTTTCTTGTATTGTGTAACTATGTGTGTTCATATAATTTTGTGTATTATATACAGCAGCAGGAAGTAAATTGTATAAATTAGCATTAATTAGGCTGTGTTATCCACACTTAATGAATTGCGTAATAAAGATTTCCCATAAGGCAAAGCAGACAAAAAGTGGATAGAGTTCCCTTGTTTTTAATTCAATTCAAACAAATTCAACCTAGTTTGTAAGATTCATTTCATTGCAATCAGGGTATTGCAGTATTTGAGTGGATCAGCATGTCAGTGGATAGTTCCGACTGAGTGAAAGTAGTGAGTTGTTTTAACATGGTTTTCTTGACACAGGGCTGCTAGATTTACACTGAACCATTATCTGTTGGTAGTAAACGATACTCAGGGCTTGACCAGTGAGAGACTCTCAGAGTAGAAGCAGAGCGTGAGGTTTTAGAGAAGATGAATACTAATTCATAGATAATTTTCTAGACAGTCTTTATATTTTTCACACTTATGTTGTTGTCAGTTGGGTAGTTGGTACATCGGTAGGTCTGGAATAGTGAGTCAAGTGTAGACTTGCTGTTTAAAGAGTTTAGGGTGAGATCACCTCCGGGTGACAATGGCAGCAGTTTCTTATGTAGTTCCCGAAACTCGATCTTGCCCTTTAGTTGACTAATGGGCCTTGAGATCTTCCTCCACACCATCTGTAGATTGCTGGAGGATCGACCGGCATCAGGTGTCCATGTAAAGCATATTAGCGCTATACCGTCACAATAAATGACACATGGGATGTCGGCCTGCGAGACAGGTGGTATTATGAGCTCGGAAAGGTGTCACGCCCACTTGTAGCAAGTGCTGGCATGTCGAATCACATGTCATGTGTCGCCAAAACAATAAAAGCTATTGTCTCACAGGGTTGTGGCACAGCCACTTAGTCGACTGCTGGGAGTCCGGGACAGGGCTCGGGTTCGAGTCACGCCCATTCCGAAGCTAGAGGCTTTTTACCAGCAGAATAGGAATCAGTCCTTACAGGTTAGTAAGTCAAATGTACACCTGTGGCAATCCACGAGACACCTGCTGTCTTTCCTGTGTGCTTGAAGATACTGTAAATCAACAATCACACCATTGCTCAGCACATAATCTATTGTAAAGTATCCTAGCAACATAATGAGGTCAGACTGTATTGGAATGCATTATTAAAACTGTTTAAGACCGGTTGGTTATGGGATGTTGACTTTAAATGTTGCTGTTTTTGATTATTTTGTTTAGAATGATTTTGCAGTTCTGGAGAAAAATTGTGGGCTCACCCAGCGCCAGATCCAGGCCTGGCTTCGTCATCGCCGAAACCAGGACAGACCCAGCAACACCAGGAAGTTCTGCGAAGCTTCGTAAGTGCAGTTGTCCACATGCTATATGTAACTATAAATAGCTCTTAAAAGGCTAGATGGGGTAGCTGTAATTTCTTAACCCGGCCGTTCTGTCTGATTTCTCAGGTGGAGGTTTTTCTTTTATCTTGTTGTGTTCTCAGGTGGTCTCGTCTCTCTGATCAATGTGAGTACCAATTTTAACCCCCAAATTAACACCCTCATGCTCACGTTTGATAGGTAATGTGATCTAATATTAGGTCACTCTGGAAAAAAATGTTACTTATTTGCCATTTGTTTATTTTTGTGCTTTTATTTGAACATATTGCTGATCAATAAGAAATATAAAAAGCAGAACTCTGGTATTTTCTGCTGGTATTTTCCCTCATGTCCACAGTACCAGTTCTGTAACCACATATACATTTAGAAAACCAATGAAATTGTGCTTCTTTCCATGACAAGTCATTTTTGGGAAATTTTCCATGTATAATGAAAACAAACCTTATTTGGGGGGAATGTACCATTTATAATAGAACCAAACTTTGTCATATTTGTCATTTCATCTTTATGGTTTTCACTGCAGACTCCATGGTTTTGGGATCAGAGGGAATGCTGGCACGGATACCCCAGACAGGTCAGGTGAAATCCACCCACTCAGTTCCTGTTGAACAATCTCAGGAACTGTGTTCAGTCTGTCGAGCATTTGTGAAGTTTGGAGCACCTAATTATATCTTACCAGAGATCCACTCAGTTCCTTTTTTCAATAGCACTATCTATTAGATCCTTAAAAGAGGATTAATTTATATGGAGCAACACTGTATATTTCATTGTTTCTTAAGTCTTATTCTAGTTTGTAATTTCTAGTATAAGTCTTATTGCAGATTCCAGTTTCTAGAAGGGTCGTATTCTAGATTCTAGTTTCCCTAATAAATCTTATTCTGGATTCTAGTTCCTAAAAATACGTCTGTAGGTTCATTAGGACAAATCCATTTCTATTGAATATACATCTAAAAATAAAATAACAGTCTTTTCTGTCTGGTTTCTGTCTGTGTTGTAGGCCGTAGCAGAATCTCAGTACTGGTATTATATAGTGGAGCTCTCCTTCTATCTCTCGCTTCTCTTCTGCGTATCAGTGGACACCAAACGCAAAGTTAGTTTGACCTGTTCAACATAACTGTTAGAGGTTCAAATCCCCTCTCAGCCACTCACCTTTTCTTAAGAAAATCTTAAAGATCTTATCGTTAGTTCATTTTCTCATAATGACTAAAACGTTATAATGTTATTAAATGTTTTCTCTTTGTTTAACTTGTTATTGTGTGTAGGACTTCACAGAGCAGATTATTCATCACATCGCCACTATTTTCCTAATCGCGTTCTCGTACTGCGGGAACTTTGTGCGTGTCGGAACCCTGGTGATGCTCTTGCACGATTCGTCGGACATCCCACTGGAGGTAAATCACAAGGTCACGTTTTATCGTCTCCTGCAAATCTGACTGGTTCCTGTGGGGCCTCTCATTATAACATCACAGCCTCAGGACTGTCAAATAAAATTGCACGCAGTATTTTGTGACACTTTACCATGAAAACTATCACCATGGAAGAGCATGGCATGCAAATGAATGTGCTAAAAATATCAAAACAAACAAAATAAACTTGATAAACCAGTCAACCTCACTAATCGACTTGCGTCTGTTGGAGGCTGGAGGTCAACAGCGTTCATTACAGTTTTAAATATGTTGTTTGTATCGTAAAACAGAACACGGTTCTGGTCTAGTTACAGCAGAAACAGTTTCAGGTGCCTCAGGGTTTGATGAAGACAGAGGAACAGAACTGACACAAAACTCGGTGAAACACAGACTTCATTTCTTTCTGTCTGTGGCAGGTTTATTTGATCTCAGCAAGAATCTTACTGGTGTGTAAACACTGCCAATAAAGAAACTCTGAATGAGTTTTATGTTTTGTGTAAATATGTATTTAATCCCTAAAACAAGCTAAATTTATTTGAGCAGGAGCACCGTAAGATACTCAAGTTTGTTTTCAGAGTGTATTTTTTTTACTTTAAGTGTGTTTTGTCTTATTCTACTGACAGACTTGTTCACTTATTCACAGGTTTCAACATGTAAAATTCAAATGAATAAATCGGTCAGTACAATAAGATCAAATACATTCATATTTATAAGATACAACCTTTAAAAACTAGTTTAAATGTCTTAATAAGATTTATTGTGGTTTAAGGATTTTTAGTTACTTTCATTGTGAGATACAGGAACAGAAGAGAATAAGAATTTATTTTGCAGTGGCACATTTTGATTTAGTGTTTCAGTAATGGTGCTCCTACAGTTAAAACGTGACTAATCTTGTGACTTTAGCACAACTTTAGGTGTGTCTTATTTACGGAGTATATCACCTCTGTGGTTTGTAGCCTTTTGTCAAGGTATCATAGTTATTACTTGCATAAGAAAACAGTGCTTGCAAAAATGACCAATTTATTGGTTTACAGTCTGCTAAGATGTTTAATTATGCTGGCTGGAGGAAGACCTGCGATTCCCTGTTTGTGATTTTTGCGGCAGTCTTTCTGATAACTCGCCTCGTCGTTTTCCCCTGCAGGTTAGAAGCTCATTACTGTAAAAGATGCATTTTAATTTAAAAACTGATTTTAAATGATTCGACTCAAGAGTTGACTCAACATGTTTAATAATCGCATAATTCAGCTCACCAGTGTATGTTTGCCACTGATCTCCAGGGTGGTCTACACTACTGCGGTGGAGTGGTTGGAGATCTTTCCACCATACCCTGGATATTATTTTTTCAACGTTTTGCTGCTGGTTCTTCAGGCTCTGCACATCTTCTGGGCTTGGCTGATTCTCCGAATGGTTTATAAATTTGTGTTTTTAGGCAAAGTAAGTTTCTTGGCGCACATCACAAAGTTTTGTCACGCTTTTTATTTACATTTCCAAGTTTAAGACCCAAATGTTTTCATAAGGTGGAACGAGATGAACGGAGTGATGAAGAGAGCGAGGTTGAGGAAGAGGAAGGTGGAGAAGAAGACTGCAGCTGGGAGCAGAAGAAGGACGTCCTCAACTCAAAACTGGCTTCACTGGCCAATAACTGTGTGTTGAACAATTTAACCAATCAGAGACAAAAGATGAACAGCAGAACACCAAAAGCCAGATAGTAATACTAGTTAATGTATTTGTTAAATTTACCTTACTGTGTTTAGGATGGATCATCTGTTAGAAACAAGGTCCATATTCAATCAAAATCATAATTTTTGGGTCGTGCCAAGTACTTTCTCAGACGTATGGAGAAACAAAATACGTAACCAGTAGATTGAAGAAGTAATACTGTGTGTTTGTACTGTTGGATTTTGTAGCTGTATTTGAAATAAGGTCAGAGTTTTGTGTTAAATTATTTAATGAGTTAGTCTTTAAGTTTGTTGACAAAATAGCACACAGTCAGAAAATCTGTAAATAATATTTCATGAGTAAAACACTGAAGTATGCAGCAGAAATATCTTCACAAAGCATCTGTTGAAGATCGTTCACTACAGTATAGTTTTTTAACCATAGACTTTTCTAGATTAAAGAACAGTAAGACAGACGCGTTGGTCGACTGTTGACATTAAGCATTAAATTTAGGTAATAAACTTCAGTTATATATTTCATAAGCAGAAATTGCTTTCGTATTTCTACATTGTGTAAATGAAGTAGCCACTGTATGTTCCCACTGTACGTTATGGAACATTTAAACAAGAAACATCAATTATAACAAATAACTAATATTATAATAATATAACAAATAACAGTTTGCTTGTCTTGACAGAGAGATAAGTTTTGGACCCGTTGTTAAACCCTTAGTTACCCCTGCAAGATTTCATTGGTATTTTATTGTCTTCTAAATGAAGAGACATTTTATTGTATATTGTGTTATTTTTGATGACTGCTGTCATGTTTCATAATGCATCAAACTGCATTAAAACAGTGACAGCACCCTATAGTGTTGGGATATAGACATGATCGTGTGGTGGATCTGCTGGGCACATTTCTGTGCATTGTCCTGCTAAACAACAGATCAAGCCAATGCAGAATCACGTACTACTAAATCTAAAATGTCTAGACTGATCTTGAATGTTGGACCTGCTTCAAGAGCTACAGATTAAGTGCTTTTCTACTGTTTCTCTAGATGTGACTGCAAAGTTATTGACAGAGATTTTGGTGTGTTAAATATATATATGCATACAGGCCTAAATTGTATATTTGCACAGTAACTGAGAGCGTCTTACCTTAAAGCAAAGCTTTTGTTCATCAGAAAGGATGTGATTGTGAGTGTTTTGATATTGATGGACTTTGTGTTTGTATGGGGAGTTCATCATTTTACTGTGTTCCCCTTCTGTTTGTCAATATCATTTGTTGCATACAAAATGAGAACAATGTTATATGAGATGTTCTGTGTTCAGATGCCTGAGGTTTTCTTCTGAGGGGATTGTAATAACAATAAATGCATAAAGCATATGTTCAGCATCAACATTAATGCTAAACAGAGGCGTTAATAGGAGCTTACAGCAGAGGAGTCGAGCTCTAGATCTAAACTGGGGCTAAATATATCACTGCTGCTGTTTTACAGAGAAATTTACTGGAGTGTTGAGTTGCACAGAAGTGTCTTATTACAAAGCTGATCCCCGACCTGTCGTTCTAGTAAAGCTTATGGTAAATTCAAAGGTGCCTGCATGTGTTTATTCGTCTCATCTTTAATGCTGTCCATGCATTTCAATGCATTCTCTAAAACGCAGGTTTACGTTTCACTGCAGGCTGTCGTAGTGCATGCAACTCTGTGACGAAGACGAAGCAATACCGCCATCAAACCTGCAGGGGGAGACGCTGAGCAACTGAACGTCTTTACTCCACCTGTGGCTTCACAGGTAAGTCTTTTCATCTGTATACAATATATTTGTATATGTGCTTCAATATGTATTTTCTACTTTGGCTATTAGTATTGTTCATGTTAATGCATTTTATGCACATCATTGATCGTTTGCTATTTAATGTCTTTAATTCAAAACCTTTCCTGGTGATCACTGATCTGGTAATGACAGGTCCTCAGAAATACGTCTTTCCAACAATTGCACGAAAGATGCGATGCATTAACAACATTATTATTCAAGCAAAACAGGGATGAGGGTTTTAATGAAACAAGTGAGTGAAAAGAAACTTCCGCCAGGTGGCGCTGTGAGCTTAAACTCATTTATAATGATTTCTGGTGTGGTTGTATATTCAAGTACACAGGACTGTAGTCTTGTTGTGACCTTAATACTCCGTTTTGATGCTTTATTTACCAGCATTATTCACATATTTGGCATCATTGGTAAAACCAACACATGGCAAAGCAATTTCTCAGGGGAGATTATAAATCAGCTTTGTAAAAGCAAGTTTATTTCACACACCACTGAAACGGTACATTCATAAACCAGTCGGCAAACTCTTTTATGCTGATTTAGGCATTGTAAGACCAAAACTTCCATTTTGATTCCACACATCAAATCCCACCAGATGAGAAAACAATATAAAATGCTGAAATGAAAATAAGATCAGAAATGCATCACACAGTGTAAACGGGAGGCCCGCAGCCTGACTTTGTGTACCTCAAAAAAACCTCCTGTACTTCCAACACTAAACAAAGCAAAACTACCGGAAGTTCACTGAAATCAGGACATCATTTATATAAAAAATATATATAGCCTGTTTTGAAGGATTGCAGTGTGATGTTTGAAGAGAACTCTGTTTTGTCCAGTTGTACTTTAGTTTTGGCTTTTGGCACTGTCACAAAAACCCCACACAACAGTTCACCTCCTCCACTTGAATATGTAAAAATATTCAAATTACGTCAATTGAATGCATATGTTTAATGAGGTTTGAGACATACTGAAACACTCACATTTCACATTCTGTGCTCACTAAAGAAAACATCTACGATTATTGCAGCATTTTGGGCTCCGTTCAAAATCACGGCTCATTCAGATTCTACTGCATACTGAACTGGTTTCTGCTCCACTTTGTTCTCTGTGTTAGTGGGAACAAGAACTTAACAGCAGGGAAATATTTCAAATGAATTTGGAAAACGAAAGGATTGTCACACTCCAAATAAAAACAACATTAATGCTGTATTTTTTTTTTTTCCCCAAGGACTCATACAACTCTGTGCTCGCTGACTTTCAAAACTTTCCACGTTTAGCATTTGTGAAGATGAGTTTCTGTAAGAATACCTGCATTACCCATGCATATCATGGGTATCATGGTTTATCTGAAAGTTCTTCAATATAACAACTCATCCAATGAACGAAAGTTAGAATCTAAATGAAAAAACATTATAAATTAAGTGACACAACATATGGATTTTAATCAACACAGACGCTGTATTTAATTTGAAGAGAAAGACTACAATGAAAAGACACACCTTGTTTTACCTCAGACGTCGCTCAGGAACTAAAACACAGTACTGAATATATCGAAGAGACTGCATATCTATTCCTCAAAGCTTTGTTTTTAATTGGTGACAAATCAAATATGGTGCCTACTTTGACCAACATAATCTCTGTATGTTGTTGTGTTGCAATGCTTAACAGCCCATAAGTACCTGAAATAGTTCAGGAGTTTGAGATAAAGGTGAGAAGAGGTTGAGAGCTTTTGGCAGGGTTTCATCTCATGACACATAAAAACTCTATCGATAAACAACAGTAGCAGCAAAAACCAGACAGACAACAGACACCTCACTGCTGAGGAGGATCTAGAGCTATCAAAAACAAAAAAAAAGGTGTACTCTAATATAACGTCACATCATGGCTTCATTTTCAACTCCATGATAACCATCATGGAAGACCAGTCAGCTTTCTACCCACCCTAACACACACTCACGCACACACACGCAACATGCGGCCGGACGCCTGCGCTCTCGGTTGCCTCCAGGTGTTGCGGCAAACCATGGAAAAAATTCACTCATCGTCGAAGGTCTGCTGGAGCAGAAAGTTTGCTGCGAGGTTTTCGTTCTTCTCGCAGGCAAAATAAGCTTGTATGACGAGTCCCTCTGGAAAACCCAGCGCTTTTAACTGCAAAATGTTATTAAATAACGTTAAAACTATATTAAATAATGTTTACAAAAAATCATTAAATAACACTATAGTTACTATAAAACTAAACATGTGCATCAATGAAGCCTAGTGTTCTGCCAAGAGAAATTTACAAAAATAGCCGCATTTAAAATGGTGGCACCAAATGCTAGGGCTTTAAGGAAGGTTGCCAGGGCATTGCTATGAGGCTGCTAAAGTGTTTTTGGTGGTTGTTTATTGCCCCAATGCAACAGAGTCTACCCATTAGTCTCTATTCATCTGTAGTCTGGTCTCTAGGCTTGACTTTTGTCTGGCAAAACATCTTTGTGTTCATAGCGCAAACAGTTATACACCATAGATTGAATACTTGCTCAAATCCCTTACTTCAAAAATTAACAATATTTATAATGATGCTTGCCTTCACTAACAGTATGTCGTCTTTATCTCAGATTTGCAGATTTAGTTTTATTTCAATAGTAAATTACGCTTCACCACCAATCCGTTAGTAAGCAAAAATACCCTCTCAATCGCTTCCTTCTCCTGCGGCGTGACCTGGATGTAGTTCGTCTGCGGCGCGCCGTGGGCTTCTGCAGCCCCTTCCCCTGCCTCACCGCCACGCGGCTCGTTCAGCATCTGCACAAAGCGTTCCTGGTGCTGCGTGATTTGCTGTAAACATGAACAAATGTTACACCCACACTGTTATCAACACTCAGTGTCCAATCAGGTCGAACCCTGCTTGAGATATGTGAAACTCCACCCACCTGCAGGAGTTGGGGGTTGTCTCGACCCAGCTGCTGCAGGAGGGCCGGCAGGAGGGCGGGGTTCTGCTGGATGATCTGTCGCATCTGCTGGAACTGCGGCTGGTTTCTCAGGAACTCCAGGGGGTTTCCGGACTCTGCACCTGTTCCCAGTATAGGAGGAGGTCCAAGACACCAGTGCGCCAAAATCAAGAAAAAGTTTTACCGAAACATATTTGCAACATTTGCAAAGGTCCGCATTGAAACTTTTCAACTTTCTGATGTTAATCTAGTCATGTTAATGGCCTTCATCAGTCTGGATTTTTTTGTTGATGTAGTGATAAGAGGCAACAAGGGATCAGGCATTTATCGGAGTCTGCATTTTTTGAGTCCGCATTTTCATTTTATGTGACCCAAACCTTTATTTACTTATTCTTAGAACTAATTTTAGGAACGCTAGAATATCCAAAACATACAGGCTAAGACAATAACAGTGACGCAATCTTTGAGGACCAGGAGGGAAGATAAAAACCCAGCCATCAACTGTTACCAAAATTACATTTTCACAAAATTAGAGAGCATGTATCAGCTGCTGTGAGGCGCGGCAGACCATGTGTCCCATTCTAAAGGGAATGAACAAATGCTCACCGGCTGCAGCTGGCGGGGGCTGGGGGCGCTGAGGCGCTGGGGGGGCGGGGTTAGACATGGGGGCGGGCCGCACCACTTCCTCAGGTGGCTGCTCGGTTTCTGTGGGTATGCCCTTTAGAAACAGACATCAAGTTACACATCAACAAATACCCCGTTTTATAAAATCAGCTTATTTTGCAGGTTATTTTTAAGTCTCACCATAAGAAGATATTCCACTGCCCTGTCAGGGTTGTTGTAACTTGCTCGTAATGCGGCGATCACCTGCTCTCTCTCGTAACCCATGGACATGATTTCTGTCACCAAATTCTCATAGGCTTGACCCGTTACTAATGGATACAAGCAGTAACAGAGCGAATATTGGTAAAATCATGTTAACTTCTGTACTTTACCAGGTTCAAGAAAATAACCCTCCCAAACATACCTAGTATTGAAGCAGCTGCTTCTAGTAGACCCAGATCATCAGTGAGACTACAAACAGACCACAGATTCAAACCACGTGAAAACATTGTACGTCTGAGCTATTACATGTCAAATATATTGCAGTTATATGTGATTTGAAAATATATTACTATAAATGTATTTTGAATACATAATGGATTCATTTAGCCTGATATATGCCACACTAACATGCCTTATTATGAATCTATTTTAAAATAAAATATAAAAGTGTTGTTCAAACATATATAAACATCTACAATGGATTTTGACCTTGGAAATGTGCTATTTTAAGTTAGTTACTAAACTATTTAAATTTCATTATAGCTGCAACTCGTATTTTTATCATTAAAAATAAATACAATTCACTTATTAAGCAAGTACCTAACAGATTATTGTTCTATATGTCAGTTTGGCTTCATTTGACTTTAACATATGTAAAGAAAAGTGTGTAAAGTAACCTCCAATTTCATGTTTCAAACAGCGATGGCAACAGAGAGGTTAAAGTTACAGATAACAGCTTTAAGAAAATATATTCATACACCATTCATGCTCCATAGAGTTTACATCATTTAAAAACATCTTATACTAAAAAAATATGTTGTAGGCCTGACCTGGCTGCTGACTGGGCGATGGCCTGTTCCTCTTGGGCAGCCTGGTTCTCCTCCTCTGAGACTGGAGGCGGGGTCACGGCGACCGGCTCTGAAGAGTCCACGCTGACATCCAGGCTGGCAGGGGGCACTGTAGTGGGTGCAGCTGGTGGCTCCACTGATGGTGTTGCTTCTGCCGGGGCGGAGCAGGGGTCGATGCAGGCGGAGCAGGGGTCGATGCAGGCGGAGCAGGGGTCAATGCAGGTGGTGCAGGGGTCGATACAGGCACTGCGGGGGCCACAGGTGGTGCGGCGGAAGGCGAAGGCAAAAGAACGGGGATTTCTGCAAGTGGTGTGGTAACTGTAGCTGGGGTCACTGTGGGAGGGGCTTGTGGAGGTGATGCTGGTTTAGACTGTGGAGACAGAAATAAAACTGCACAGAGAACTACAGAAACCTGCCCGTTAACTTCCCTGTTGACTATGAAAGACTGTCTAGTGAAATAAACGTGTGAGAAACAATAATCTTGATATTGAGAAATATGGTCTGATGTTGTAGCAGCCTGAGAAACAGTCTTACCTTTGTGACCATCACAACAACAAAGTTCTTCTCATCTATTTTGTATTCTTTTAGAGGTATATCGTCATTCAAAATTTTTCCTGTAATTTATGGGAAATAACAATAATGCAGTATTGAAAAATCATATGTAAAGGTTCTATGTGATGCTACAGCACAGAAGCAAACAAGTTAAAACAAGTAAAACATACACTGTTGTTTATTACGCTTTATATCTTCAGAAGGAACACAAAAATGTCAAGTCATACCTGCATAAATTAACTTCTGACCTACAGCAGGAAATAAATCTTTGCCTTTTTCTGCTTCGATCTTCTCTTTAAGAGCCTTAACCTACAACACACAAGAACAACATTTGATCAGACATTATTTTCACAAACTGCTGTGCAATAGCATGTAAACTGAATTGGTACTAAACTGCAGAAATGCAAAATGAAAACGGTCTCAGACTTCTGATGCAAATAAAACAGGAGCAGTGTGTGTGTGTACAGTAACCCCAACACATGCATTCAGTCACATTCAGTCCCGGTTTGTGTCTGTATGTTGTTTCATGATGTTTATGGTCTATATGAGCTTGTGCAGGGTCGGTGGGTAAATAAACTCATATCGTCTTTAAACGACGAAATAAGCCTCATTAATGACGTCAGTCTGGAAGTGAGCAGATAATGGTCACGCGCTCGCCAAACTCCCATACCATATGAGGGGTTGTGACGTAATCTCGACGCTTTTCTCGACGCCTGTGACGCAAAACGTCGTCATCAGGTCCCAAACTCGATCCCACCGACGCGCTTTATGAACCCTGTCGTGCCAAAGCAACACCGGCCATTTAAAGACCCCAGACCCGCAGATCGCCGCGGACTGCCCCGCGGATGAAGCGTCCAAACCCCGCGTTACACCGCACGCACCGTCGATCTGCCTCAACGGTACCGACCGTCGCGATTAATGTGCGGCGGGGTGACGTCACCGTGCCACAATGTAACACTGTAACAATCGCGGCGTAAACGTCACAATGGCCGCCCGCCGGCGGAGGCCGCGGCGTTTCCCAGCCCGCGGTGCCCGCACACCCGGCGTGTTTACACGGGCAGGCTTACCGTGAGCTCCTCGTCCATCTGCACTTTAAACGTCTGCTGCTGCAGCGTCTTCAGCGTGATCGTCAGCATCGCGTCGTGAAATGCAGGCGGCTGCGCGTCCTCACCGAGAGCGGGTGGAGATGTGACTCAGCTATCTTCTGGAGAGATGATGGACCTGCTGGAGATGTTATGGAAAGACGCCATCTACTGCTGAACGGGACAAGACACACGATAGACCTGCGATAAAAGCCCGTCTGAGGGTCTGCGTTACAAACGACACACGAACTCGGTGAGGAGAAAGTGTGTGCGAGAAGATCACAGATGTTTCGGAGAAGATCACAGATGTTTGGAGAAGATCGCAGAGGCTTATATTACAGCGCAACCTCTTACAAATCTCTCTGCAGATTTGATTCAGCTTATTTATTTGCATCATTCATACATATACTGTAGCTGTACACTGAATACTAACTGTACTCTGTCTTGTGGGGTTTAAGGAAATCTCATTACAGTTATTTGGTCTGATCAATAAATTGGTTTTCATTTGGTAGGCTACATAAAATCGAAAAGAAGTTCAGAAATGAGAAACGAGGCAGACTCCCGTTTAAAAATAAATCATTTATTTAAAAAAGTGCAAATCCAACAAATGACTTTAGATTTTTTTCCCTTGGGCAGCTCGAGGCGGAACAGAAAACTGAAAATGTTTTAGTCTGAAGGTTTTCAGGTCAAATTATAAGAGGGGCTCATAGCAGCAAATCAAAAGAAAGTCACGAGTGCATATAATGCACCATGATGGGGCGGGACAGGGGCAGGGCCGAAATACACACCACATCAAGAAAACATATTAGATCCTGCTCATCCAAAATGAGACTCGAGATATCAGCTCACAAATCTGCTTCACAATTCATCTTTAGTTGGTACATCTTCATCACCCTCCTCTTCCTCAGAGGGCTCTTCCGTAGGCTCTTCCTCCTCAGGTTCAGGCTCATCTTCCTCGTCATCATCTTTTTTGCTCTTATCCTCTTCCTCCCTCTTTTTTCTCTCCTCTTCTTCCTGTTGGTCCTTCATTTTCTTTTCTGGCCCCTACAATGTCCAAATAAGGCCGGTAAGACATATAGCATAACTCATAATTCAAACAAATGTTAATAAATATAAGCGCACTGTCAGCTGGAATGCTGGGTCAAGTGATGTTACCTTTGTAGCGCCCCAGGTTTCTGTCCCGAATTTCTCAGCCTCCTGAACATCATCAGTGATCAGGAAGTTATCAAATATGGTTCCAGATTTCACCTGGAAGGAAAATCAATCGGTTTTAACATATATGTAATATACATTTCCATCAATGTTATTATATATTAACAGATTTTGTTTGTTACATTATTCCAGAACTTCCAAATGTGACATTTCACAAAATGTGAACAACAGTAAGATTACGGAATGCTTAAGTGTCCAAACTTTTGACTGATAATGTTGATCATTATTTAAACTCAATTTAAATATAATCTTACATGAGAAGGTTATTTTATTAACTATTATTTTTAAGTGTACAATTACTACACAATACCATTCAACAATTTACTTTAAGCACACGTGACAACAGAAGCAGTGTATTTATGAGGCAGTTATGAGTAAAAATCTTTGTAAAACTGAACTTCCACAGTCACTGAATCGGCACTGTCATTACAATGTTGATTAACTCCAACATTCATCTGACACAAACCTGCCAAAGATCCAGTCCAAGAACTCCAATGTTGGTGAATTTGTAAATGGAGTCGTCTGCCGTGTACTCGGGGTTGTCAATCTCCGGGTGGACCCACACACCTTTGTATTTGGGATTGTCAATCTGTTTTGGTTTCCACTCACCCTACAAACAAATGGGGTTTAGACAGATAAGGTTAGGTATAGGTATATTAATGTAATTTCATTAATATGTTAGGTATATTAATGAAAGCAGTCTTTACAGTTCCATTATGCCTTCATAACTATTAGGGATCAGGGAAATGTTGAGCAGAATTCTCTCTCTCAATACCTTGGAATTGAACCCGAAACCCTTCTGTTATACACGGTCTGTAAGCATTAAGACATCAGTTCCAATAGTGGACTGTGGTTTGTTTCATACCTTGTACTCTGGGTTTGGGATCATGGCAGGTTCCCATTCTCCATCCATGTCCTCATCCCAGTCATCCGGTTTCTTAGCATCCGGGTCGGGAATGT
Organism: Chromobotia macracanthus; assembly: GCA_036877525.1. NCBI lineage: Eukaryota > Metazoa > Chordata > Actinopteri > Cypriniformes > Botiidae > Chromobotia > Chromobotia macracanthus. The sequence continues at coordinate 1,684,584 of JAZGTH010000033.1, read as the reverse complement.
TCTCGGGTTTATCCCAGTCCTGAAAAGCAAGATTGTATGTAACGCTTAACACACTGTTGCATTGTGGTTTCATGACGCTGATTCAGCAGAGTTCTCTACACATCATTGAACAGCATGATCAGAATCAAGCGTTGCACCTCTGTGGCGCATGAACAGATTCTGTTGCAATAATCTCAATGCTTGCCTCAGGTTTTGTGTCCTCTGGATCGTCGATTTTGGCCCGATCATCCCAGTCCTCGGGCTTCTTGGCCTCTGGATCTTTGATCTTCTTGGGAGGCAAGAAGTCCCAGTCTTCCTCCAGAGAGCCAGATTCCACTTTCTCGTTGTCGATCTTCACTTCGTACGTCTGGTCTGCTCGTAGAATCAGCGTGTAGAGGTGGGTGAGTTCATCGTCCTGTTGAGGGGAAGTAATGCAGCTGGTTTCTAACAGCCAGGATGTTTCGCTGGACAACGTTACGTGATTAACAGACAACCTACTTTGCATTTGATGTCCTTCTTGATCAGGTGGTTTTGGCCTTTGTAGTTAAAAATGACGTGGACTTTCTTGGTACTGTAGCCACAGATGTCAGGCCCTACAAGAAAGTGATGTTTCCACAGGTTAGCGTTCTTCTAAAACTGTTGGGAGTTTTGTGGCAAGTTCACAACAAACTTGAGTTTATTCATTTAAGTATGTAGTAGACCTGTCTACACTCACTTCTTCCCCACTCACACAAGATTTGTTCTGTTGTGTCTTACCAAACATGATGTAGTACTGAGAGTCTCCATGCATATCAGCCTGATCCAGGTCCGCAGGGAAGATCTTCACGTAACCACCTCCACAGTCGATCTTCTGCTCGTGTTTCACTGTGAACTGGATCACCACAGTTTTACCCTCATTACTGAAGGAATCAAAGCGACTGGACAGGGCGTAAAAACGGGCGTCCTGACTCGTCTGCAAACCTGGAGAAGAAAGTAAAAACAGAATCGTATTTAAATCATCTCACATTACAGAACTTCCAGAAGCACAACGTCTCGATCAGTTCGCATCCTCTTTTCCAAAGGTGTCATTTGCCTAAACCATTAAACCCTGATGAGAGGATATATGGAGCGTTTAAGGAAGTGACCACTCACCCTTATCAAGCTCAGCATCGCCGTAGAATTTTCCTGAGGTCAGTTTCCACTGGCCGTAGTCGGACTTGTGTTTGGATTCAGCCCATCTGCTTTTCCAGCCATCTGGAGAGGTTTATCAAAACACATTTATTACTCTACACAACCGGTGACTGGAGAAAACGTCTGTTTGTTCACCACAGAGAACAATCTTCAGTGCCTTCACACATTTCTGCTTAAAATCAGAAGTGAAAGCAAAAGGCAGAGAAACAGTTCAGACAGCCTGCAGACATCCCATCTGTCACAATGCAGAGTCTGTAACAACTTCATATGGTCTCAACGCAAGAGCTTATGAAGGTTCACAGTGCACGGCCATTTTCAGCCAGAACACAATAAATTAAACCACGACCCTTATAATAAAACATAAATAATAACTTATAAACGCACTCGAACTAATACAAACACTTTGATCAGCTTTAAACGCGTACAACGTCACGCGTGACGTCACGCGCGATCGAAGTCAAACGTACCTCCATCCAGAAATTGCTCTTTAAAATGCACCGTCGCGTCCACACGAAACGCCACGGCCAAAACCAAGCACAAAGCGCCTGCCGAGCGCATCTTTATACGCGATGGAGGATCCGTAATAGATGAAATAATGCGGAATAATCGGGAATAATCGGGAATAATGAACGCGGCTCGACGCGACGCCTCTCATATACGGCCTTCCTGCACAGATGGCCGAGGCTCATTGGACGAGCGCTCGGCCAATCAGAGGAGACCACGAGTGAGGGGGTCAGCGTCGTGGGCGGGGCCTTCCGCGGTCACGTGATTTCACGTATGCGCTTTATTTCACCAACAACGAAACCAATAATAATTAATAGGGTGAGATTTTTATTTTTATTTTTAAATTATATATCTAGCAACTACAAAACATTGCATCTCGATATTTCGTAGCTGAACGGGAGACGATGTGATGCATTTAATAAATGATTTTCATCAACGCAGTACGGCCATGTTCATTGACCACAGATCAATATCGAGACGCTTATCGATTATTATACATCTTAATATTATTCAATATTATATTATTCAATATATATATATATATATATATATATATATATATATTCAATATTAACATCGCTCAAATCAACTTGTGTTCATAACCACCACCAGGGGGCGTCAGTGTCACACGTCATATCAAAACTTCATTACACCTGCGTATAAACTCGTGTGCTGCTGAACTTCTGTGCATTAAACTTTACTTTATTTAGTCTGCTTGTATAGATAAGAAGTAGGATTAATATATGAGGATAAAGTATGCACTTGATATAAGGATAGTAAGTATTTTAGAATGCTTAATGAACTTAATTGATCAAAATCCAGAATTATGGTTGTGATAAATTACAAAATGAATGAAACGTTCATGCAACCTGTATTCAATGTAATGAAATAAACTGGGAACCGTCAGATTTCATTGTGTCGGATCTGTGGGAAAAAGGGGGGGGGTGGGGGGGGGGGGGGGGGGGGGGGGGGGGGGATGGATGGGGGGGTGGATGGGGGGAGGAAGGGGTGGGTGGGTGGGTGGATGGATGGATGGATGGATGGATAGATGGATGGATGGATGGATGGATGGATGGATGAATGGATGGATGGATGAATGGATGGATGGATGGATGGATGGATGGGTTTGTCTTCATCAGAGGTCAGATGTTGCATTTTGGTCTTGCATGTTTTGGTAAGTGATTATCACTGTGAATAAGCAGCACAAATGTGCAACACAGCTGTTGAAATGTGTGAATGTCAGTAACAAATAATATGCTTTCCCTGCCAAAAACACAATGTGTTAACCAGTTTATGACAGCAGTGGTCAGGAGAACACTGAAATAACTGTGGTGATGTTAATGGTATTGCCGTGGTAACTGAGCTTGAGTTGTGAACAAAACAAGTTGTTTGCTGTTTACAATGTTTATTTGTTTACAGTGTACGCATTTGAGTATGGCCATGTCATTTTATTGGCAACAAATGTCCCATCATTGCAGTCATCGAGTTGTTCAGCCTCTGTGTTGCATGCATTCAGTTTCAGGTTTTCTTTTGGCAGGACTTACTTCAGTGTCATATAGTGCTATACATCCTAAAATGTTCTTTGTAGTAGCTTAGACTAACCTCAGTCTTATCAAGAACTGTTTTTTTAATTTGAGGACTTTAGAGATTAAAACTTTTACTTGCTGACCATGACTTTGTCTTCTAATTCATGTTTCTGGGCTTTAAGCAGGGGATTACATTCCTGTTAGATGATAAACCTCTGAGCAATGTGATTCAGCTGAGCCAGTCTTCACCAGTCATCTACATACCATCTCAACCTGTTACATGTGGCTGTATTATGAGCACCAGAGCTCGCCACACTCACATTCTCTTAAGCCAACAGTAGACGTTCTTTCCTTCAGACAGATAGTGCCGTCTGCACAGATGAGATTACTGCTGTAAAACAGGTAGTAAAAAATTCCTGCAGGACATTTTCTCATGCCTTGAGACTTAAACTGGCGTCTCTGAACCATAACTCCAACCACCTGATACCTCAGTCAGGCATGCTATAGGCATGCATTGTTTAAAGACAGGATACTACAACATGTAGAATACTATACAATATGAACTTTTTGTTAAATTTGCGTACTGTTCATATACTGTATGTAAGATTAGCATGGTGTGTCCCAAATCATGGTATGTTCAAAACAGTGGACTATTTGACGTGGATTTTTACAGAAGAATGCGTCTATGCATGCTTCTTAGGCGGACATTTCGTAGCAAATTTATGACATTGCCTCAATATTGCTGTTTTAGCTCAAATTGTTTTTATAAGTAAATACTTTATTGTGAGCAGTGCACTTTGTACACTTCTGTTTGTACTTGGAAGTATAGAATTTGTGATTCAGATTCATTGCACTTTCAAGTAGTTTCAGATGAGTCTGCTGGCCACAGTTAACTGCTTTAGCGGTTCTTCAAAGTTCTCTGAAGCTGATTTTAAGGTCCCTGCAACTCATTGGCCTCATGTGTTGTGACAGTATGTCCGCTTGGTCAGTTTATGTATGTTTACCCACGTTAACAACCAGCTCTGAGTCTGTTAATGTTTAATGCTTGTTTCCTGCTTAGTGCTGCAGTGGACATGTTCTTCTAGCATGTTCTGCTCACTTTCACTTCCTGGGTTCCCAGAATTTCATTGTTAAAAGCATTTCTTGTGGGTAAGCGAGAATATTTGGCATATTCTGTTGGTGTAATTGAAAAAATAGCTTAGAAACCTGTTAATACTGGCCCGGTTTGGTTATGTTCTCAAAGGTTAATTGTTTGAGCACAAATGCTATTGTAACCATAAGTGAAATGGAGAGAACATGCTCAAGCGGTGCTGACAGAGAAGAAGGTTAGTTGTTGTGTGTTTGTTTATATGATGGAGGGAGGGATGGCTTTCATCAATATGGCGTCTGTGGTGATCTCGCATTTCTCATGCGAGGCATGTGTGGGTCTTATCGCACTTGTTGGCGTGTTGAACTGTCTGACAAACAAATGCATCGCTGCATATTTTTAATTACATATACAACAAGGGCTGTGCATGTGTTGAATGCACGTTACTGTTGTGTTTTCCAGTGTTGTGCACAGGACCAGGCCCTGGGCGATACGTTCTGCCATGATTGTACACAGTTGACGTGCCCTGCCTACTCTTTCCACAGCAGAATGAGTAACAACAGTAAGTGTGCAATTTGTAGCTGGTAAGTGCAGTAAAATAAATGAACATATCAGAGAATGACTCAAAAATCACACACATTCTTGTTAAACGAGAATGTTTCCAAACCATTTACTGTAAATCTGAATTCATAAACCTGCACTTTGCTAATATAACCACAAGAGGGAGATAGAAATCCTGTAAACGCACCACATGCTGTGTGGAGATAAACTTAGTACTTTTAGTTAGCTCTGGTTGTTACAGTTTAGTATGTTACACATTATTATGACATATATAACATATATGACACATGATATATACGTATATATTTTATGACGTATTATGTATTTATATATAATAATAATAATAATAATAATAAAGTTATAACAAACAGCTAATAATTACAAATAACTGTACATGTACTGAAGTTTGTGCATATAAATATGTTTATTTTACAGTGCTCAGCACAGACTGCAGTCCAGGATCAAAATACCATATTGATGCAAAACGCACTTGTTTTGTAAGGGATGGTACTGCAGCTTATTCTATAAATGGAAGAACGGAAAGTCGAGGTAAGTTGGTTGTAAGACAGATGAGTCAAACTACCGTTGAAACAGTTTCTTATTTTCTTGTCAGTTAAAGCACTTCATGTCACAACCATTAGAAAACATTTAGGTGGGAAGGGCTGAGTGTGACCGTTTTACCTGGCTTAGTTCCAGCTAGCTTCATTTTCTACTAACTAGTCCAGCACCCAAACTTTGTCTGATTTTGCAGCAGGGACTTCTGTACTCCTGGACCAAGAGCATACAGCCCTTCATCCCACACCATGGGTTACTGCACTAAGTATCGCCCTGGCCAAGACATCCAGTGCCAGTTACACCATCTCTGGGAGATGCTGAAGACTCTGGAGGTCCTGGTAGATATAACAGCACAGATCTCAGTGTTTATTACCCAAGCCAGCTTTCTCTATGCTGGGCAGACACACTACCAACAGGGAGTCCACAGTAGTAGCAGGTAAATATTTGAATGTATAAATATATATACATATATATACAGTATAATGAATTCACTGTCCCAATATTTAATGCATGTGGCATTCACAGGAAAAAAATGTGTGTATATTGTTCCAGTCACTAATTATTACTCTACAGACCTTTCCATGATGTTTTGATATTTCTACGCCTGCAACTTAGTTTTGACTATTTTTCCAGGTTTTCCACAGGAAAATCCCTAAAAATGTGATGTTACTGTATTTAGAGTAAAAATATTGATCATTTTCACATATTACTGACACAAATGAGGACTCATATAAGACAGTAAAAATAACATTCATTGATTTGTCAACAATAAACAAGCATTTACTGCTCAACATTAGATACAAGATGTTAACTACAGCAGTGTTGTAATGGAAAGCATTGTAGTGTGTACAACAAACAAAACTGTTTGTTTTATTGATAACAGGGGCGATTACTCCACCATCCAAGTTAACTGACATGACTTAAGTGTCGATGTAAAGAAAACACTTTCTCAACAGATTTGAGGGCTGCAGTCTTGTTCCCCTCTGAGCTCCTGTGAGGCTGGCAGGAGAAAGTAACATTTCGAAACCACAGATCTGCAAATAATAAGAACTTAAATACAAATCACAATGTATGGAAAGAAATGTACACACGGCCAGAGCCGACCACGTATTTTAACATCCCATTATAATCTTCATCTGCATTCTTTTGGAAGCGGTCTTCAGAACAGGAGAATATGGGGCTCTGCATTAAAAGATTATATATTAATATTTCTGAAAATGACAATGTGGAAATTGTTGTCTAGGTAGTCAGCACACTAGCTCACATTTGACATGCAGTGCTTTTCTACTACCGTTAATGAAATACTAACCTGGTTTATGGATCATATAATGGATCCAGCTCTGACTCTGCTGGACGTCCAGCTCTCTCCATTCCTCCTCCGACATCAGATGAGAGGAAGGCATCAGTTTGGACAGCGCTTTGGGAAGCGTAACATGTCTATGTGGGAAGAGAGGAAAACCTGTTAGTTAGTTACTTACTTAGTTTCAGTTAAACTAACTAACTAGTGGTCTGCCTATTATAAAACTGGGTCTGATGAGCTGTTCGATCAGTCCCAGTTTAATATTAGTCAGACCACTAGTTAGTTAGTCAGACCACTAGTTAGTTAAGACTGAGCTGACAAGTTAAGACGATAACCAGCAGCAAGTCAGTGTAAAACGCAATTTGAAGACAATTTTCTGACCTTTCTTACCTTATTAGAAAGTTTTAATAAAAGTAAACAGAACAGCCGGATGTGACACACACTCGTGTTCGCGGATAACCAATCAGACGCTCACGCCTGCGTTTGCAGGTCCGTGACGTAACGGCGGTGCGCAAAAGACTTATTATAGCAATAACATTAATGCAATGTTTTGGAAACTTTAGGGAAACATTCAGTATGTTCAAGTGTGAAACTTCAGCTTGTATGCAGAGTTACATGTAATGAGCTTTAAAGAAACTGCAGTGAAAAATGCATGAAGCTTTTCTGAACCTCCAACTTCATCCTTTCATTAAAACAATCACACCTGGTCTCATTCATAGCAAGCCATATTTAAAGTTATGAATATAAAGTATATGAAATGTTTATCTTGTAGCACATTTTATAATTAGGTTTATAATAAGCGTATAACTATAGTTATATACTGGTTAGGTTTCTAATACGTTTAAACTCAGCATCATCACTACCATGTAAACAAGGTTACTCAAGATGAATACGATTACAAAACGTTATAGCCCAAATAACAGAGATTTCTGTATAGAAGATTTAAGGTAAAAGCTTTATTTAAATGTGCATTTCTAATGCTGGTATTAAAATGTAACCATTCCTTTAACCCAGTGGTATTAAAGCATACAATAGCTCGGGCCTGTTGGTACCAGATCATATTTATGTAGACAAACATTTCTACTTATGAATTAATATGAATATATATTTAAATCCTAAAAGCTAAATGTTTTCTTCTTTAACATCAGGATACAAATGCAACCATGAGGTGTAATGTTGTATCAGCGGCTGCTGTTTGCAAAACAAACTCAATTAAATGTGCAAAGTCATTGGTTATCTTTCAGTTAACTTATTTTTATACACACATCACACGTTTATAAAAATAAAAAGTTGTTAGGTTAGGTAGGTTTTCCTCTGTCAATTGTTTGTGCCTGTGCTCAGATGCTTAAACATTTAAAGTCATGGTTGCTGATTTAACCACAGTGTTCCTGTGACCTTTCAACAAGCACATGTTGTTGCCGTACACATTCAAGAAGACATCAGAAAGCTTCTTTACTGTTTGTATTCTTCTTTACTCATATTGTACGTGTCCTTTTATGTGACAATTTGCATTCGTTTTGTTTAGTAATACACAGTGATTACACAGTCTGCAGTCCTGCACATTTTCTGGTGCATTTTCTGTCATTTAATTCAGCTTTGTTATTTATGTTGTGTCCTACTGTTGTTTCAAATAACTAACAGGACCTGTTAGAACTTTAACCAAAGGTTAACTTCAGTAGTTGGCTTTTTTGTTAATCAGTTACACAGTTCCCATTTCACAAGTAACTTTTGTCCAGTCTGTGAATTCGAGTAAGTAATGTTTTTGTGCATGTACTTACACTTTATTGATGTGAGTTTAGCCTGCTTGTGTAGAGCAACCACGCAATCTTTTTGTTAGAATGAAAGTATACTTTGTACACACCGAGACACGCTAAAATGAGATTTCCTTGGTTATTTTCTTAAAACGTTTAGTAGCATCCACCATTATTAAAATTCCCATGACCTCAATCACCCCCAAACGAGCAAATCTCGTGTAGTTCTATGGCTTTTCTTGCGTGATATAACGAATACTGACACACAAAAAACAATAACGTGACTGGTCATGTCAGTGGAGGAGGTGTGCGCATATGGTGGGTGTTCATGAGAAAAGACACTGCGGTTCGAATGGCTTCACCCTGTCCAGGCTTTAGCGTAACACCATCTATCCTGAAACACTAACTTGATTTTCACACTCAAAAACATATGATCCAGTTTAACATGGGACTAAATTGTGTTAGATTGTTGGGTTCCAACCTGCTGTTCAGACAACTCTAGTTTTGGTGAGTGATGCTTCATTTGTGTTTCCTCCTGTATCTTTTATTTTCATCTACATGTGATATCCCTTCAGATTTGTAGTATGTTATTGTTATGAGCGTTTTGTGTTTGCTCGCTGCAGATGTTGCAACCAAGCGTTCATGAAAGTTTTTCCTCTGAATGAGGATGTGGTATGTGCATGTGGAAAATGTTTTAGGCAGGCAATTATTAAAATACCCTTTTACCCACATTGACCACAGTTTAATGCAGAAGTCATGATGATATGAGCAGATAACAGCATGTATAAAGTGTTATGTAGTAAACATTTGTCATACTGGCATTGTGATTTTAATACAAATGTATTTGGGTAAGTACAAACGATTATTTTAAATAGCGGTAGTTTTATCTTCAAAATATCACAACGTCATAAGGAAATATGCAGTATTTATAGACAGTGGTAATTGTGTAGCAATATTGAGGTTTTATTGTTTAATTTAAATGCATGAGGGACAATGAAACCACATTAGCTCTTTACTGTTAGTTTTAGTTGATGATGATATTGTATTTTTGTGTATTCTAATTTATTAACAAAATGTAGTTTTGATTCTGGAGCGCTTTGACAATTTACTTTTAACTTACTTTAACTTAACTTAGTCTTAACTTAGGAAGAAAGGGCCGGGGTTTCTGGTGCCTTATGTTAGAAGGGTAGTTGGGTTTGTAGGTTAGTTGTGTTCGTGCAGCTCAGCTGGTAAAGCACTGTGTTAGCAGCACAAGGGTTGTGGGTAGTTTGAGGCTTTGTCAACACCTAATGGCTGAGGTTTCTAAGAAGCGATGCGGTGGTAACAGAGTTTTGAGCATTTTGGTTCTTCCTGTTTAATTTGTCTTTTGGACTCTTTGCATTTATTTTCTGGGCAAAAAAGCTGACGTCAGAGCAAGAGGAAGAAACTATTTGTCAAACAGGCCCGCAGGTCCTGTAAAAAGTTGGATTTTAGTTTCTCTGTGCTAAATCCGGCAGCACGAGCGACAAGTATACAAAAAACTGATTATCCACACTACAGCATTATGAACAACACATTGTAGATGAAGAAGCCGATTTTGTGCGATTTTTAAAATAGTTTTTATTAAATATTATTTATTTAATTTTAACTTAATAATTCAAATTATTACAAAATACAATTTATTAAAAAAATACAAATACTTTAATTAAAAAAATGTAAGTACCGGAACTCAGGTATGTGTATTGCATGATAGGTTTTGATTCTTCACCTTAATTTGTTTTCATTATTGTTTAATTTCTTTCTGTTTAAAAGTGAAGTGTATAATTTCTCTGCCACTAGCGTCTGCCATTGGTCAGACAAAGTAGCTGGCCCCACCCCCAACTCACACTATTGGTTGAGCCAGTCTTGCTATGTCAGGCTGGGTGGGATGCGCAAACAAACAGAGCAATGTTTTAATAAAGCCTCAGCATCTACATTTTTAGAGAAATCGATCTACTAACAGCTTACTCGAAGTTCTCTCTACCTATAAAACAGGGAGGCAGCATGTTAACAGCCAAAATAATACACACGTCATCTTTAACTAAAGCTGCTGCACAGAGAGACAACACGTGAAGGTGTGCATGTCAGTTTGTGTACAGTAATGCATGTGGGATGCTGTGAGGAGATCCTCCAGCAGATGAGCATTAGCTAATGTTGTCTGAGAGCATCTGGGTTGGGCAGGGCTAACAGACGGACCATAACAGTATGACATCATCATAAGTGTGTGGGGGGGGGCTGAGCAAGTGAGCAAGAAAGAGAGGGAAGAAGAGAGGGAGGGTGGGAATAAATGAGCCACTCTAGGGGACAGAAAGAGCTGACAGTAAAGCAGAGAGAGAGAGAGAGGCGCTTATCCGTGCAGGAGGACACAGGGCGAGACTCCACAGAGAGCCGATTTACTTCCTATTGGATTCCGAGGATTTCTCCTTTGCTTTCACTGCATCTTTCCATTTTCCCTTTCCCTAGCCACCCCCCCTTCCCCCCACTGTCCTCTCCGCTCTGGACTGCTCCTCCGGGAATGCTACTTAAGCCCAAGTATGACCGCTTCAGGAACGACTCAGTGACCTCCTCCGACGACCTAATGCAGAGTCTAGCCATGAGCGGGAAGGTGGTGGCCACGCCAGTGGCCTCCTCATCCACGCCTGGCTTAGAGCTGCCACCTCTGGAAACCGCTGCCCTTACTCCTCCCTCGGAGCAGGTGCTGGCCGACTCGCCCGGGCTGGATGGAGAGCGTGACGGCACCACCACCTTCTGCATGCTCATACCCAAGATGCCCCAGTGGAAGTTCTCCAATTCACTACTGAGCCGTAGTCCCTCCAATAGCAGTTCTAGCTCTGGTTCCAGCAAGGACTCAAGCAGGGCGCCCACTGCCAACAGTTCAGCACCCACTTCTGGGGGTGCAACCTCTGCCAGTGGTCCCGTGGCTAGTCTTGCAGCTGTGTTCAACTCTTGTGACCCTGTTTGTGTGGGCCCTTGTTCCCTACAGGCCGTTAGGCGGCAGAGGACCTCCGGCGGTACAGCCAGCCCCAGAGATTCAAGTGCAGGGTCCACCGAAGGGAGTCCAGGGGGCTCTGGAAACTTCAGGACAAGCATGAATCGGAGGATCAGGGTGGAGGGCATATGGCTTGGAGATCACTTAACCCAAAATGGGAGCTTCATCAACAAGCCGTCCCAGGGGTGGCTGCACCCAGATCAAAAGATCAGTAGCACAGGAGCTTCTTACTTCGTCAGGGTGAGTGCTTATCAGCTCAATCTCATCATGTTTTCTGCCTTGTGTGTGGGTTTTTTCTCAGCAATGTTGTCAGTATAGTTAGATAATATGTCAAAGTATCACTTGTTTACAATCACTGCACCATCTTTTGCAGCTCTGTAGAAGCGAATAGAGGTTTGACTACCGTTGCATGAATTCCAAAGCTAACACACCAGCAACATCTTGCAACCGGGTGTGTGCAAAACTGCATACAGTACGATAAGAGAGCGATGAGGCTGTCTTTTCTGCATCTTACTGGTTGTGAGTGCCATTGCTTAGAGAAAGGAGGAATATATCATTTAATCCAGATATACTGTATTGTTTTGTGTGATGCAGCAACTGCGTCAGAGCAGAGAGCAGCGTGGGTAAACAAACTGCAGATATAAACATCTACACCATAACTGAAGTGTGAAGGTGTGTGGCGGGGACGGTCCATTGTTTATGAAAGTACATGGATTGCTTTTCCAAAAAATTAGATTTGCTCCACAGATGTCTATTGTTTATAGGGGTTTTCAATTGTTGATTCCTAAATAAGGGAATTTGTTCCCCCCATTATAAATAAAACAAGTGCATGAAGACGACTCCGTATCAATTAGCAAAACAACAGAATTCATTTACCGTTACATTTTAGTCTATTGATATGACATACTATTAACGTTAGCATTGCATGCTAATACAAAAGCAAATTGTTTGTGCGTGCCAGTTAGCGTAAATTTTCAAGATACTCCCAAAGCACGCAATTGTTTGTTTACATAAGTTAAAAGTTATTGAAACAGACATATAGACAATCCGGTTACGAAATCACAACCAAATGTCATACAGACTAAACAAAGACCCTTTAGCTATTAGCTTCTATTGCAGTTTGTTAACGTTTGTTAAAGCTAAAATCTTTGGCCTCTGGGTTGTATCTGGTCATTCAAGGGTTACAAATGTTGGCAGATGATTTGATGTCACCGACGGTTATCCTGGTTTCCCACCCATCCACTCTCCTCCAGTCCAGCATCCATTGTAACCACACATCTCTCGCTCCATTAGCCCAGACTGGTCCTGCGAACACTCTTTAATTGTATTACACAGGCAGCATTCATTCGCTTATTCGATTAGGTTTAATCACAGTCATTCGTATCACATGTGTAGAAGAGGAAACAGGCATTAGGTGAGGGAGGGATTGGGTGCATGGGACTTTAGTCCAATAACACTACGGCATGTTGGTACACCACAAATAAAGAGGTTTTAGATTGCTCTTAACATTTTTCTTGTTGAAGTGTTGTCGAAGAGCCAGTGGATGCCTGCGCCAAAGCATTTAATGCATCTTGCTAAATACTAACCCCCATTTCTGTGAATCAGTAGATAAGTTATCGCAAGATAACTTTGAGAGAACTTTTAGAGAACATTAGACAATGTGCCCTGTATAGATTGTCTTTATGGGTTTTATGATCACAGAACGGGTGATTTAGAGATGTCAGCAGCCATTTGTGTACCCTGTGCTTAATTCACTTGTAGATATGTTTAATACTGTGGTATCAGGAATGACAGATTTGGTTTTTGAAGTGAGCAAAATGTTTTTCATCAAAAGGTGCAAATGAATCACTGTATATACTGTAGTTCAACACGGAGGTTCTTGAGGAAAAAAGGAACAGAAAGAGAGTAAAATAGAAGGAAGAAGTTACACTGACTGAACATTTCCTGCTGTTGACTAATCGAGTTGACGCAAACACGACCCGTTTTAAAAGACTTATAAAAATACAAAACAAGAACATTACACATATAGGAAATTCCTGTGATCACTGGCCATGCATTTAAAAAGACAGTACACCCCAAAACAAAATTCTGACGTATTTACATCCTCATTTTGTTATTTTATTCCTTCCATTGAACATGAAAAAAGAACAATTTCAATTCAAATTTATTTGCATTGTTGCAAATCAGTTTTACCGAAACAACTTAAAAAAGTTATAAAGTACATGGTACATGGTAGAACAGATGAAGAACCAAAGTTGTTCAAAACGTTTTGCTAAATGTTCACAAGGAATGTTTGCAGAAAACTAAAGAACGCAATGCAGTTAAAACCGCAACACCAAGGGTCTGATTTATATTCATACAAAAATGTCTCAAGGCCTGAATAAGTTGTTAAGGGTGTCACAGTGTATATGTTAAAACAAAAGCAGAGGAATTTTAATTTGACTGCAAAGAACAAGTTTTTCTTAGAGGCCTGCAGTAAATTTGGATGTAAACACAATTACGTCCTAAACAGGACATCCATTTTTAATCAGGTTACATGATAAGCAGTGTGGGCCAAAGCGGGCACCCCCAAACCCTTACCTTCCCTAAATCAACAAAACCGATCAGACGTTGCACACTGATGCATGAGTAACCACACACACACGTGTGTGTGAGACGGTTGTTGCTTTTGTTTTCAGCATCTAATTCATGTAACTGCCTCTTGTCAGAAACATTACATTTTCTTGCACTTTTCTTGCATATTTTCATGTAGCAATCATGACCTTTGGGAAATTAGAATGAATTAAGCATAATGAAAACAACTCGTTTGGTGTTCGCTTGTTTTGCAGTACATGGGCTGTATTGAGGTTCTGAAATCAATGAGATCTTTGGACTTCAGCACTCGGACACAAGTTACAAGGTAAACATTTGTTGTATTTTTTAGATTGCATTGCATGCATCAGATCCATTGTTTTACATTGTAAACTATACACCTTTCCCCATTTTATTTTCTTTTTGTGTGTTATTTAATGTTAAGATGAAACTTTTACTCTCTGCATTGATCTTACAATGTTTTCTCTGTGTCATTTTTATGTTATTCATTTGTATGTGTGTGTGTTTTTTTACTGACTAACAGTATGTGTGCATTCATACATGCCACCGTGCGTGCGTTACGTCATATGTGTATATGTGCACAAGCAGCGGTGGAGCTTCAGAATCCCGAGGGCAATAGTGGAGTCCCTCTCCCGACAGTTTCTCATCGATCGGCGGTAATCTGAGCCCTGTGGCCCATGACAGGCTAAACTGCAGATAGAACAGGCGAGATGAACAGAGAGTGATACAGCCCTGTATTATTAATGACTCCCACTAATGACTGCAGAGGTCCGCCGGGGCCTGAGATGATGCAGATTGCATGGGGCGGGGCTAGAGTGTGATAAACAGGATACTGGAGGGGGGTAGTTTGTTTTGAGTGTATTATGACATTACTGGAGGAGTGCAGTCTGGTTCTAATGGGAATACTTGAAAAAGACTACACTAGGATCTGTTTTGCAGGAGAAACTGCTTTCAAAGCAGCTGATGCTCCGGGGAAAGAGGGTGTGCCGGTGGGCTTGCTCATTTGTCATTGTCAAGTAACGCAGCCAACAGGCAATTTCTGTACGATCCAAAGCAGAAATCACACTCAGGCACACGTCATTTTGTGCCTAAGTACAATGGATATGCACAAAACAGAAACAAACCGGCTCATACACACAACGCCAGTTTGCAGTTTGTTGGAAAAATCCAGGAGAAAAGTCAGGAGAGTCGGGATCATTATAATATTATAAATTAAAATATAATGGGTTATTTGATAGCAGGCAGGTCAGTCTGCTATTGTACTTATTACCCATAATGCCCCCCCTGCAAAACGCTCAAGCACTATTTGGAGAGGACACTTTTGTGTGGTCAGCAGTGGTTGGCACTAAGCTGTTGCTATACTTTGATTTGTTTGTATTGATTTGTATTGTTTGTACTATGAACATCCTCATGGGCAGAGGTGGGCTTTTCATTTTCTAAACAATCACACAGCAATGTTTTCTGGGTGAGCAATCAAATGTGTGAAACAAATTATACTCACCTGAGGCCCCAGCCAAAAGGGAACGTTCTCAGAACATTTGCTAACATTCTCTAAAAGTTATCTCAAGTAATCAAAAACGTTCTTGCAGTAATGTTAGTAACTTTTTTAACGTTATATATCAAAAATATTATTCCTAAGTTGTTAGAGGAACGTTTTAACAACTTTTCGGAATTAAGAAATGTTTGAATAACTTTAGGGATCAGAATCTCAAGAACATTTATGGTGAGCTGGTTCAACAATAAGTTACCATTCTCGTGTAGCAGCCACCTGGAACTCCTTTAGCAGCCACATAGCAAAAACCACACAAACCACTGAGAGCATCACTGATTGAGAAATCAACCAGATAATGCAGATATGGAGCACTGATGGTACATTTTACTTTCATCACCCTAGTTGACCCCTTAGCACACAGAATGTCGTTGAACGTTGGTGGTGACATTTAACTGAAACAGGCAGTTGTTTGTTGACCTGGTTTGAGTAAGAACAGTTCTTGCACTCTTTCTGAACGTGTTTCACACTGTTCTCTCAGAAACAAATTGTTTTCCGCTTTGTGGGGAGTGTGAAGGCTCTGGTATTTGATTGTCTTATACTGCAGTGCTCACTATATCTTTGTGTTTGTGAATGCAGGGAGGCCATCAACAGGTTGTGTGAAGCTGTACCTGGAGGAAAAGCTGCCTGGAAAAAGAAAGTAAGAATGTGATCATTTTTGTCTCTCTTTTTCTCTTTTGTCTTTTTCAGTAAAAATATCTGGTTTAGATATTAAAAGCAGCTCTAAGGCCATCCATATACTTCTTCAAGTTGACAAAATGTAGTTTAGCAGGCTTACTCTTAAAGTAAATCAGACTAAAAATATTCATTCCTGCACCACCCAGATGTTTATCCAATCAAATGCCCTCTACAATGAAAATGTCCCTCTCCTAAATGATGTTTTGCAGTGTGCATGTAGTCAATACTAAACATCCAATCACTAATTTCACTGTCCCATTTTTAGGTCACCAACAAAACCCTCCAGTCCATCATGGGGAAGAGTAACCTTCGTTTTGCAGGAATGAGCATCGGTGTCAACATCTCCATTGATGGCTTAAGTTTGCTGGTCCCCACCACACGACAGGTTAACACTCCTCACACAGAACATGTGATCCAGAACCTTAGAACATCCCCCCTTGAATAAACTCACTAGCACCTTCTCGTTTGATGGTGTTTATATTGTCAGTGTGCAGAACACAGGATGCGGATGTCATTCTGTAGATGATAATATCTCTGTTGTTTTGGCTTCTGTATACTGAAGCAGTGTTGATGTTATTGATCTGAACTGATGCAGACATCACACCCTTTTCTCTCTCTCTCCCTCTCTCTCTCTCTCTCTCTCTCTCTCTGTTAGGTAATTGCACAGCACCCCATGCAGTCCATCTCCTTCGCTTCTGGTGGAGATTCGGTGAGGCCTCCTATAAACTTGTTGAGTGACTACATGTAGCTCTGCTTCTGTTTGTTTCATGCCATTCAATTAAATCTGATCCTCAGTCTGATATTTATATTGTGTTTTAGGATACGCCTGATTACGTTGCCTATGTGGCCAAAGATCCTGTCAATCAGAGAGGTATTTATGCTTTTGTTTAATATGATTCAATATGCTCTCCAAAGCCCCCCCCCAAATACACATAATGCAAACATAGCTTTGAAATGCAATGATTCGATAAACATTACATGGTCTTTCCACAGAAGATATATACTTATATAAATATATTTAGACCATCTAGTGATTGCTATCAGGATGTGAAGAGACTTTCAACCAGCATAACAAAACATGTCTGTGGAAAAATCACCTACCCTGCCTTTAAAAAGACTGGCTGTGTTATATTTGCACTGCTTATGGTGTACAGAAGATCAATTTAGAACAACTGCCAGTAAGCACACTATAGATGCGTCCTATCATCTGTTTGTGTCATGGACCGATTTCTCACATGTGAATAATTGTGCTTGGTTCTTGTTGCCGTAGCTTGTCACATTCTGGAGTGTAGTGATGGTCTTGCCCCGAATGTGATCAGTACCATTGGCCAGGCGTTTGAACTGCAGTTCAAACAGTACCTGCACAGCCCACCCAAAGCCATTCCTGCCATGGACAGGTGAGAGCAATCAACACACTCATAACCATTCAGGATAATCCACATAGCCAGACTTTCAGCTGCAACGAAAGGTCTGGTGTTTAAGCTTACACCTATTAAGGACCGCCCACTTTGACAAGAAGGCATGACTGACATGTAAAGCGACCAATCACAGTTTTTTGGCTTTTACATTTGGGGCGGGATTATCAGAGATGTTTTAAGTTTATGTTCTGTATATTCTGACCATCTGGCTCCATCACAACATGGAGGTGATGGTTGTTTCTCTGTCGCTTCAGCTGCAGTTCTAGAAGAATCATTTGTCTTGTGCCGTTGGTATGATTGAAACTGGATCCGCACGGGTTACATTTCACACCGCCACCATGTTTTGATCTCAGACTGTTATTTAAAGCTAAACTCATTTAAGGGGCTCTCAGAAGCCACAATATTGCTTAGTGTCACATTAATAACAAGTGATTTGCTTTGTTCGGTTTTAAGGTTAATTTAGTAACTAAAATGGAACCTCACTGATGTAACTATAGACATAAACATTGGTAGCATTAGCATATTTACAGTAGTGTAATTAGCAAAAAAATATATAGCACAAAAACATTGGGTGAAACAGCCCATTTTAATTTGAGCGAACAATTGTTGATGCTTTTTAAATGTTTATTTATTAGTGAGATGTCTCTCTCACACCTAGCTTGGTGCAGTGCATTCTGGGATGGCTAGGTTACAGTGTGCTTAATAAAATGCATTGTTTATGTTGTGCAAAATAACATTAGTAATATCTTGATAGTAAATTGGTCTGTTTAATGGTTACATTAGGAACATACGAACAGAGGAGTCGGCGTGGGGTGATGATGAGGAGTCATCTGAGCATGATTACTACAACAGCATCCCAGGCAAGGAACCTCCAGTGGGGGGAGTGGTGGACTCCAGACTCAGATCTGTGGGCCTCCCGGGTCACGTCCATACCCAACCACAGAACAAAACTCAGGTACAAACAAACAACAGTCTTACATAGGTAGATGTGTATTGCCGCTTTGTTAAGCTAAACAAAGAAAAACTGATCTGAGATCTGCACTTTCTCTTTCAGATGGGGACACCGGCCAAAAGAGAGACAAAAACTCTTCCTGCCACGCACTTGTGTTACGAATTGCACTGGGACACGGAAAACAACAGAAGCTCGAGTGAGACACCCTGTGGTTGATTATCAGTATTGGGTCTGTAATGCTCATGTGATATATTAACTATAGTTCATACTTTTCTCTTGCAGGTTTGACTACTGATGGTTACCTGCGAGCAGACGGTCATCTGTCCGGCAGCCGCGATTACGAGGAACATCTGTATGTAAACACTCAGAATCTGGACAACATGGAGACGTCAGCAGACAGCCGAGCAGGACACAGACCCGAGAGTCCTCAGAAAGACATATTTGACATGAGTAAGTTGATTACATTCTAGCTAACAGGAAACATTCTCAGAATGCTGGCTAATGTAAAAGTTATCAAGAATGTTTTTTCCAGTAGTGTTAGTAGAACTTTTATTAACATTATATATCAAATATATGCTTATGCACTTTAATGTGTAGCATCTTCCAACATAAAATTTAACACGGTTCATGAAAAATAATTGCTTATGACAAAATACAAAAATGTACATTTTTGTAAATGCATACATAATAAAGTGGGATATACTGGATCACTTTGATCTAACATGGAACCAAATATTAGGATTAGTATTTGCTGAATCACGAGACAGGCATTTTTTCATTGGTCGCAAGGCCTTTGATAAATAAAATTGGCATCTTGCAATAAATGCTGTATGCAATAACATATGCACAATAAATGCTCCACTTACGTTAGTTTATTCTGCTCTTACCCATGGACAGCAAAATCGAAGCATTTTTATTCTTCAACATCTCCTCATGACCTCATAGGGCCGTTTGAAGATGCTTTGCGCCTGCATGAGGCTGGTGGGGTTTGTATATTGGAGGACAAATGGCCGAGTCCCCCACACCGCCGGGCCCCTGTTGCCCCCACAGAAGACCAGCTTCGGCGTGAGGTGTGGTACCACGGACGGATGAGCCGAAGGGATGCAGAGAACCTTCTGGGCCGAGATGGAGATTTCCTGGTGCGGGACAGCGCGACTAACCCCGGCCAGTACGTGCTGACGGGGATGCAGTGTGGCTTGCCCAAACATTTGTTGCTGGTGGACCCAGAAGGAGTGGTGGGTGGGGATTTACCTTCTAATAATAATAGTAATAATAATAATAAAAGTTTCCGACATTGATGACATTAGCAACAGCATTAGCAACAGGAACCATCTGCATTGTGACCACGTTGAGCCGAATCAAAGATCATTTGATTTTAAATGAATCCCGCTTTCATTTGGTCAGTAGAGCTTCACATCTGCACATTTACGTTTGTATTTACTTTGTTGTAATTTTCCGTTTCTGATAGGTTCGGACTAAAGATATGCTTTTTGAGAGCATCACTCACCTCATCCACTATCACCTGACCAACAAGCTGCCCATCGTGGCGGCGGAGAGCGAGTTACACCTCCAGCAGGTGGTCTGTAGAAAACATTGACCTCCACTTCCAACCCAAATACACGGTGAGGAGTCTCCAAAACACACAATACATAATTAGATATGAGGTTGTGTTCTCTACACATTTTGCTGCATCCCAGCTAACAAGGAACATTCTCTTAATGTCAACTAAAAATTCAATATCATAAACGCTATTCTTAAGTTGTTAAGAACGTTTTAAAAATGCTACAGTATTAAAAAAAGTTTGAATCTTTGATTCTTATAACCAAGCAATAATGGTGATACAACGTCTAAAAACTGGATTTTTTAGGACTTTCAAAATAATATTTTGAACGTTTTGGTACTTAATGGAAACGTTAGGGAAATGTTCTTTGGATTGGGAATGCTCATTTGGATTGGATAGTTCCTGCAATCACTCTGATGACAGCATGGAATTGTGATTTGTTATTTCAGAGAGCGAGGCTGCACCCGTCACCAATCAAGAGGCTCCACACTTTTGCCTTAAACACAGAATCTGAGCTTCCACTGGGAATTCTGGAATATGGATGTTCCTTAGACCCTGACCACTAACTACAGCTTTCAGCATGCCTTGCTCAAACAACCTCTTCTTCAGCTGACAACCAACTCGGAAGACCTCCAAACCCCAACTGAGATCTCCACATTGGGAATAAAGTTCTTTCCCTTGGGCAAACTGAACCCTACAATTCTGTTTCCCAGCAGAGTTATTGGTGATGATCCAGCATTGCCTGTCGAAAATGTGAACTTATGAGAAACACGAATCGTATTTTTCGCTTTATTTCCCAAACACTCGTATGAACGTTTGTCTGGAATGGACTGCTGTTTCTACATGTGATGTGTTCAGTAACTGTAGCTCTGATCTTTTCTATTGATCTCGTCTGTGAAACTGCTGGGCATCAGTATCTTGTTGTGCTTACTAACGCGGTCAACGGTTTGTTCTCAGGACACAGTATTTGATAAGGACATTATATAAAGCTTATAAGCTCAGTTGCCTAAATGCAGTCGTATCAATGCACATGTCTAATATGTGAACTCTCAGGACCAAACAGGGTCATGGTTGTGTGATAGTACTGCTTAGATTATAGTACAATGGTACTAGTAAAATTACAAAAACATTAGACTTCATATTATACGAGACAACAAACATATTCCATTTCTTTGTTGTGTTCCATCACATAAACAAATATTCAAATCTGATCAACTAAAACTGACTCACTAGTGTTAAAAATACAGTCTTCCCTGCCTTATAAGTTTTTATTCCTGGTTTTAAAAAATCCTTCCCCTTAGTTAGGCTTCATACTTAATGGTCTGTCACGCGTTTCTGCAGCGCTAGCTGTTGTCCAGGTATTTCTGAGGACGGTGGTGAAGGAGAACAAGCTAGCAGGAGCTCTCAAGGCCTTCTTCAGACAATACACCTCCTTAGACAACTCTGTGATCTAGGATCAAATTTCCCACCATGCATTGCATGGACCTTTGCAGTACAAAGCTGCACCTGGATCACCTGTGGAGAGACAAATAAAGATTGTTTGAAAAGTTTAGCTACATTGATGCTGTGAAAACTGCATTTTTGATTTACTCTTATTCCTTGAAATATTTATTTAAAAAATGTATTTATATTTTTCGGCTGGTATCATTTTCGGTAAATATTCGGTGCAAGTATTTCGAAAACTGAGACAGGCCTTTATTAAATTCAAATTTAAGAAGGCTGGCATGATAATAAAATACACTTTAACATTCACAAGCAAATAAATGATTAATACCATAAACATATATTTGTAGACTTTACATAAACAATATGGGAACATATACTTTTAAGCAGATAAAATGCCAACATGACATTTTTTTACATTTTCCATTATAATCATATAACAGATATGAACATATGTTTTCTTTTCTCTATCTGTAGAAAAGGCCCATTTTCATCTGTTCTGTCTTCTCCTGGTCTTTGTCTCAGAAGGCCCTTGCTCTCTGACATGTCCCAAGATGGAAGTCGCATCTTTCTTTGCCAATTCCTGGAACGCATGAAGATCTGAGTCTAAAAACGTGGGCAGAAATCAATTCAACAAGTGTTGAAAAAAGATGATCTTTTATACAGTCTGGAATTGTATGTTGATGCCGATACATTTTTTTTCCTTTTTGGTAAATGTTACCCGTAACGATGAACCCAACAAATGATTGCCATTGTTGTATTTTATTTGATTATATTTGATATATAATCACATATAATCATGTTATAAATCATATTATAGCTGACACATATTATCATATCATGAATATAATCACACAATCATGTTATAGCTGACACATATTATCGTATCATGAATATAATCACACAATCATGTTATAGCTGACACATATTATCGTATCATGAATATAATCACATACAATCATGTTATAGCTGACACATATTATCGTATCATGAATATAATCACACAATCATGTTATAAATCATATTACAGCTGACACATATTATCGTATCATGAATATAATCACACAATCATGTTATAGCTGACACATATTATCGTATCATGAATATAATCACATACAATCATGTTATAGCTGACACATATTATCGTATCATGAATATAATCACATATAATCATGTTATAAATCATATTACAGCTGACACACATTATCATATCATGAATATAATCACATACAATCATGTTATAGCTGACACACATTATCATATCATGAATATAATCACATACAATCATGTTATAAATCATATTACAGCTGACACACATTATCATATCATGAATATAATCACATACAATCATGTTATAGCTGACACATATTATCGTATCATGAATATAATCACATACAATCATGTTATAAATCATATTACAGCTGACACACATTATCATATCATGAATATAATCACATACAATCATGTTATAAATCATATTACAGCTGACACACATTATCGTATCATGAATATAATCACATACAATCATGTTATAAATCATATTACAGCTGACACACATTATCGTATCATGAATATAATCACATACAATCATGTTATAAATCATATTACAGCTGACACACATTATCGTATCATGAATATAATCACATACAATCATGTTATAAATCATATTACAGCTGACACACATTATCATATCATGAATATAATCACATACAATCATGTTATAAATCATATTACAGCTGACACATATTATCATATCATGAATATAATCACATACAATCATGTTATAAATCATATTACAGCTGACACATATTATCGTATCATGAATATAATCACACAATCATATTATAGCTGACACATATTATCGTATCATGAATATAATCACACAATCATATTATAGCTGACACATATTATCGTATCATGAATATAATCACACAATCATGTTATAGCTGACACATATTATCGTATCATGAATATAATCACACAATCATGTTATAGCTGACACATATTATCGTATCATGAATATAATCACACAATCATGTTATAAATCATATTACAGCTGACCATTATCATATCATGAATATAATCACTACAATCACTTAATCATATTATAGCTGACACATATTATCGTATCATGAATATAATCACACAATCATGTTATAGCTGACACATATTATCGTATCATGAATATAATCACATACAATCATGTTATAAATCATATTACAGCTGACACATATTATCATATCATGAATATAATCACATATAAGAGATGATCGAACTGTTGTTTATACACAGACAGCAGCGCTCCACTCTGAATGTGCTTAATTACACGTCATTGTTAATGTATAATGTACGTCATTATTTTGTGTGTTTCTCTTGAGAAAAGCTGATTTGTGTTTTACATCTGTTATTTATTATTGTATTTTATATATGCAGGATGTCATGCATGTCCAAATCCTTACATTAAATGACACCTTACATTAAATATGTTATTTTAATGTAAGTTACACCTTACATTAAATATGTTAATTTAATGACACCTTACATTAAATATGGTTTTGCATGCATTTGAGTTGACTGGATAACTAACCGGTTTTCCTTACATTAGGAGTGGGTACTCATATAAAGTAGCTGTTGCTTTGTCACTTTTCCTGGGATGGATTGGAGCAGACCGATTTTACTTGGGATATCCAGCTCTGGGTAGGATCTGACATCCTTTACTTTTAATTCAATTTCTTACATCATCATATGTGACATAATGGAAATGCCTAAATCATCTACAGTATCTAGACAGACGCGGGATTACACTGCACATACATGCAGCAGTAACTGATTAAATTGGGCCCCCTGATGGTGGGTTTCAAATAATCACTCGATGGACATCCGTCTGTTCTCAGGTCTGCTGAAATTCTGCACTGTGGGATTCTGTGGCATTGGAAGTTTAGTGGATTTCATGTTGATATCGATGCAGTTAAGAGATTTTCACTTTCAGCGTATTGGCTCCATTTGTGCTTGCAGCTACATTAGCATTTTGTCAACTCTTAAGAGCCGTTCATACCAAGAATGATAACTATGACTATCAGCTCTGGAGTGAATCCAGAAAGCCAAATGAAGATGTTCGTACTCATATAGGGAAAACGACACCGATCCATTTTCAGCACTGGGAACATCTCCTGCCACACGTCTCCTCCAGGGCCAGACTGATGTATCTGCTCCCAACTAACTCCTTCCATTCGTTTCAGGCGGTTCTGTTTCAGATGATCCACCAGATGTACATGATCATCCTCATCAAGTTTGCTTTGACCGTTTTCCTAAGATGAAGATCACAAATACAGCCTGGGAAAGCCAAACAGGCTCTTGTGTTTCATTTTCAAACATGGCTCTTGTGTTGAGCTTGAATTGCTCCTACAGGCCCAAACTCATCTCGCACCATCAGTCCCGTTGTTTTTTTTTTCCAATGGGCCGCAAATCACGACTTCCTGTATCTCTCTGTCGATTGATCATCATTTTCTTACTTTAAATCACTGCTTTGAAACCTCATATTTTATTGCTTTTCATTCCTGTTTTTCTCATTCTGTTGTTAGATGTTGTTAATGTTATTTAAATGCTGTAAATAAAATTTGAATATCAACATCTTGGTTTCTCTCTGTATTGTTAGTAGAGGTCATTGTTGGCAGTTTTTGGTAGCGTGACAATAAATTCTTTAAATAATGAACACAATTTTAAATATCTTTTTAAAATTGTGTACCTAATGTCCGACTCCTGATTTCACTTTCAAAGTAAAATTGTAGATGTTACAGTGATTTTACTGCAGAATTTACTGTGAGCTGTTCAGTGTATCTTTGTAATGTTGACCATTATAAGGATTGTCAGTGGAAACTAAATAATTATCCTCTTAATCTTTAATTGTAAAAGCATCGGCCTAGATGCTTTAGTGGCTCACTCTGAGGTTTCTCAGCTAGCGGTCTGTCCTCTCCCAGAGAGGTTGTGTGTAACTTGTACAATGAGTTTATGCACAAATCATGCTTGAACTGGTTAGAAAATGCTGTTCTTCATATCACCTATAGGCGGCGTTTCTACACTGTCAAAAGCAAGAGTTCTCTCCACAGTCCTGCTTTGTACAAGCCGTCCTGTTACTGTGACACTGAAGGGGGATTTATAGAGTGTTGTGAGGAAAACAAGCTCAATATATGAGACCTCATAACAACATCCTCCATTTGAGCAATTGAGGTCACAGTGGGGAAAATCTTGATGCCCTTACATGATGTCACTTCCTCCGACTGAAATACGGCACAAAAGCAGGTTTTGGGATGTGGGTGAGAGGGCTGGGCTCTCATTTGTCAGGCTGAAGCATATAAATGGAGCATGAATGAACCACAAGGGCCGGGTCCAATACCCTGCATCAGGGGCCCGACTCGTCCCCAGCTGCTGGCATGGGGAAAGTTTTAGGTACACACACAAACACACACCTGCTGGTCCTGCGCAGATGCTCTGCTGATTCTTCAGGATGGAGGTTATCCTGTTTGGAATCCAGGATGTAGTCGTGTTGAACGTGTTGATGTGAGTTTGGGGGTTTTGTCTCAAGTTTTGCTCAGAGGATCCTGTGAGACTATAAGACAGACAGGAAGTGTGTCAGATGAGATGAGGAGCAGAAACCATTTCCATACAAACCTGTGAATATTGAGGAGTAACTAACTAGAACTAGAGAGACTACTAACTTTACATTTTTTAATTGTATGATAGTAATTCAGTTGTTTACAAAAAAGACTCTTTGGTGACGCTACTAGTTGTAACATGAAGTGTTACAAAACACAGTAAACTGAATCATGAAGCACATTCTGTCCCTTTCCTTTAATGTGAAGTTAGAAAACTGTAAATAAACATATTCAGAGATTATAAGAATCACTTTTAACTCCTAAATTATTTAGGTGAAATATTTTGAAATTAGTTTGTTTTGTTAGTGTTTGCTAGTGTTAGTGTATTTATTGTAAAATTAATAAAAAAAAATATTTTTTTAACTTTACCAGTTATTTAATGAAACAACATAAAATTATACAGCAAACTACTCACCCATTGTTTGAGGAAATATTTTTCCTCAAATCCCTGCATTCACGGCATTAACGTGTAACTCAGTCCACCACGCCGCTCCTCCAGTCACTTCACACGGATTACCTCGAACTTTCTGAAGACCTTTTTGTGTTTGTCGAATGTGAGTGAAATGAATGATCTGTTTTCATTGAATGACTTAAATCAGATTAGCTGCTTTAAGTCAGTGTTCAGTTTATGATCTGTGGTTTTAATAAAGCACTGGGCTGCAAAACCAAAAAAAGATTCGGTTTGTATAACGTGGAAAGGAACGAGACACAAGGCAGTTTTACAGCATTAGCGTCTTTATTTCTGTTTTTTCTCATATTTGTCATTACATAGGAAATACACATCTTGCTTTTTAGTAACTGAGTGGATGGAGGTGATTCACTGTAATGTTTCCAAGAGAAAAAGGCAGATACTACACAAAAATGCCAGAGGAGAAGCTATTCAAAATAATTCAGAGAAAAACTTAGAACAGAAACATGTTCACAGCTTTAACAGCTAGGTTTTGGAGCTGGTACCAGGACCAAGAGTTTTAAATGACCATTTTCTCTTCAGTAAATGTATTAGAGGCACAAGGTTTTTTGTTTTGGTGATATTTCGTTTTGGGGTGGAGATGTATGAGATAAAGATGATGAAAATGAAGATGTGAGGTGGCACAGCTGCTCGAGGGGTCGTGTAACATCACAGCAGAGTAATTTCTACTCCGAGATCTTTCACACTGATACGTGGGATTGTCTTTTATTACAATTAAGGTCAATGACAGGTCCGCAGTACCGGTTTATTCCAAACAGTGTGATTGGAAACTATTTACTGGGGTCTAACATCAGTCTCTCTTAACTCCTATTAAATCAAGGGCAGTCGTGACCTAATGGTTAGAAAGTCTGAGTTGTAAACCAAGGGTTGCAGGTTTAATTCCCACAGCTGGCAGGACATGACTGAGCAAGGCACCTTTCCCCCCCAATTACTAGTTTAAGATGGATTTTCCAGCCTGAATTACAATTATACTGTAAATATATAGCAGTAAACCTTGTAGAAAAAAGTAAACAGTTACTGTAATAAACAACTGAATAAAGACAGGAGGTTTCAGAAATGTTCAAAATACTAAAATTGCAGTTATGTGTTCATAGATCATCTTTAGTCATTTCATAACAGTTTTCTAGGTGATTATGGAGGGTCATGCAGGTTATAGTGTCTGGTTAGTAACAGTTATAATCAGATCAGTCTGACAGACAGCAAAGGCTACTGGTGTTGAGAAAACAAAACGTTTACAAACGATTAACTGGTAATTAATATTCAATACTCAGAGTTATATAACACAGTTTTCACAGGCACTACATTTGAACATTTAAATATATCAGGTGAAATGCTGGTTTCCTTTTGTTTTCATTTGACATATAATTCGTATTAAAAACCGGAAGTAAAAGTCGATGCTGAACTCGGATTAAGTTCGCGTGCGAGCAGTGCAAAGTTCTCATGCAGAATACTCTGCTATACTGTCAGAAAGTCACTCGTGATGGTCTTTATTTCCATTCGCCTTCATTTTATCAGCCAGATTTAGCACCTTGTATTGAGTCGCAAAAGCTGAGCACTGCAGCTATGCAGCTGAAGAAACAGAAAAGAAGTTCCCCAGTACAACAAACGGGGTTGAATTTGATTAAATACTTGTTTTTTTGACTTGCTGCACTTTTTTATGATTAAATATTACCCTGATGAAAAGCTGTAATTCTGCCTCTTCTCTCCTGAATCATTCAATTCTTGGTTCTCTTTTCAAACAAATGAAAAAGTTAGCAATACAACAATGCCCACAGAAACAGGCACATAAAAAGGCTCGCTGTGTAATGCCATCAGGACTTTATTCAGCCCTGTTTCAGGACTAGCAGAACTACACCGATTATGAAAGACGTTACTGCATTTCTGTAGGGGAAAATGTTTAACATTAATGGGTGGAATGCACTTTCTCTCGTGCAAGATAATCAGCACACGCAGGGTCACATTTCTAACTTTCCATCTTTTGGTTATCTCAAAGCATAAGCATTAAAACAGGCATTGATTGTGTGCGGTGAAAGAGCAAGAGAAGAGGATGAAGAAGTTGAAAAGTAAACGAATCACATTGCATATCAAGCGGTTTATTTTCCTGCGTGGAATGATAAACAAAAAGATAAAGCCCAGACGCATTTATAACGGAACATGTTTCTGCTTACAACTATTTTTTAAATGCATAAAAACGCTCTCTTACCAACATCACCTGAATTATCTGCATTTACCTTCATCAACAATGATGCAACAAAGAGCCTTCAAAACATACAGTACACGTGTATGTAACATTCATTTACAATGGAGGTTTCACCTCAGTTCTATAAAAAAACCTCTATACCACTGAAAGAAGAAATAAGTCTTTAAATAGATACAAAAGAGCAAAAAGAAAAAATAATACAGGAAACGGGAAAGTTTTCAACTTGGATCCAGTTTCCCAGAAGACAAACGAAGCCAGTTCTGTTTATGTGGCCGTAATACAAACAATCAGAAATTCATTTAATCAATGTTACAAAAGTCCTGCATTATAAAATAGGGTACCTTTAATATCAGTGTAATTAATAAAACTATACAATATACAAACATCAGATCTCATACTCGGCTGCGGCCGCCCTGACTCTCTCATCTGTTCTGAACACTACAGCTGCCCAAACTATTGCTTTTAAAATCTTTTTCTGTTTCTTTCTTGAAAAGGGTGCAATTTCTGTCATCATCTCACAGATGCCTGGTTGCTCGCCAAAACAAATAACCCGTTTAATTACGTTTCCTTCACTTTTTTTAAGCCATGGAAACATTGTGTGATTTTAACTTTTTTTTTTTAAATGATCACAATTGTCATTATATTTATATTTAGTGCAGACGATTAAGTAAATAATACCCACCTCATTTCTAAAGGGCAAAAACAATGACAAAACTAAATATCACTAGAAAAACAAAACAAAGCCACGCAAGTGGAACTGCAAAACCATCACATCAGATTTCTGGGGATGCCCTTCTCTTACATTCATTTTTCAATGATATATGCAATAAAACAATAAAAACAGGTAAACAATGACTACAACATGAAACTGGATCAAAATGTACACCACAATAGGCATATGTTTGTACTGGATGTTTCTGCGATAGAAAATGTTTTCTTGTTCTAAGGCTTCAGTATGTGAAGTATCCTGTAACATTTATGGTGATTTGTGTTACAGAAAACAGAAACCCACACAATGATGTTCAGCTGTTTCACCTGCAGAGTGCAACACTCACTTAAAAACAAACGTATTGCATATTTATTATTTCCCCAGTTTTCATCTGGGAAAACGAAACAAAACAGGAGAACTGCAAAGACTCTGTAGGACTCTGAAAAGTCGACTCTGTTTAGAAATTGCAGCAAAATGCATAAATATCAACACACTGGTGTTAAATCAACAATATGATGAGAGAGGGGGAGGGACATAAAAATCTACAGATTACCCATATCCTATACAAACAGTTGGGCAGCTGATTGATGTTCGACTGATTGAAATGTCAACGGTTGTGAGATTTGAAGATTTTGTACAGCACTTATGCTGTGTTGATACACTGAAGACCAGAAGTGGCGACAGTTATGCGATACGAAGGCCTCGATCGACTGTGAACGAGTCAGCTGTAAGTTGACTCATTTGCTTTATATAGGAAACAAACATTCAGATTGAAATACAAATAAATGTAAAAAAATACAGTACAAAAAATATGAAATTGCATGTCAGGGAAGTGAAGAACAGCGGTGCTGTCTGCAAGCGTTGTTCAGCTGTTCAGTCTTCACATTCTTGCATAACAAAAGAGGAAAGCAGACGAGGAAACTTTCCTGTACGATTAATATTTTACCCCAGTACTGACAGCCTGACTGTACGACAAACAGAAGTGTATTATCATGAGGGAGAGTTAGAACAGCTCCCATCAGCCACCGGGAAAGATTCAATGATCTCTTAAACAGAAACAAACACGTTGATTTTTATGTTACGCAAGTTTCATTTTTCGTTCCTGATGTTAGAAATGATTACAAGGCTATTTGTTTTAGTTTTCTCTTACATTTTTTGCTCTTTTTTTGTACTCCGATATTTCAGAGTCCCAGAGGTGTGAACGGAGTAGGAAGAAAAATATATTTATATACTTTTCAACAATCAATCAATCAATCTTACAAAGATTGATTCAACAATCAGATTCTAAGATAGAAAGATCTAAGATAGATCTAAGATAGATCTAAGATAGATCTAACAATCTAACGTCTCTCCAACAAAATTGCACTTTCCTCCATTCAATATTCACGGTTCACCTCGATCAGTTTTCTTCTCAGTTTATTGAAACTGGAACCTTCACTCTGTGTATTCTTCACTTTGCATTCTCTGTAGTGTGTGACAGACCTGTAGCTGGGGTTTCCAAATGAAAACGTTTATGGCAACATACTGTAAAATGACCTGATTGACTGATACCAGACCTCATTTGTGAGCTCTTCACGCCTGCCCCACGAAGCCCTGCCATGAAGCTACGTAGATCCATCAGAACGCAAGGGAGGATAAGGTGAAGCTGGCCGGCTCGAACCCTTGGCTGTTGACTGCGCTCAGTTTGAAATGGCAGAAGATGATTGGCTCTCGTTGCCTCAGGCACAGATGAGAAAATCTCTGTTATTACGTCACATTTTCCTTGTCTGTTCGTGAGGGCGACCCAAACAAAATAAAACAAATAAAAAAAACAAACATAAAAGTGCATGTTTCCAACCAAACAAAGCTCTTCTTTTCAAGTTCATCCCTCAGTGGAGCTGATCAGCTACTATATATGAATATAGGCATATAGCCATACATATGTAGGAATATATATGGACTATATAGATATACAGTAAGCGGTTGTAAGCGAGTTGAATTGATTCGTCTTGATTCCAGGGCTTGGGTGGGGTTCTGCTGGAGCCATGCTGGGGTTCTGTCCAGAACCAGGGCAGCCCGTGACTTCTCTCAGTTTTGCAGGGAGACAGTGGGGCTGGTCACATGACCTTTGGAGCGGCCAATCAATGTCGAGAGTTTTTAGCCCAGGTACCACTGTAACAACAAGACACAGATAGAAAAGACTGCGAGTTTTGGCACGTTTGGCTTGCTAAACAAACAACAATAATGTTTAAGGATCTGTTATAGTTAATATTTGGGTGCAGTTTGGTGAGGTTTATCATAAGCAACAGAAACACTCAAAAGTTGAACAACAATCTTAAAAACTTCTGGACTTCCCACATCTAGAAGCTTGGACTGAATCTTCATCACTGAAATCAGGGACATTTTCCTGGACGAAAAACCCCCCCACCCTCTGCTCCCTCTCTGTGTGGTCTGGTGGAGTTTTCCTCCAGCTGGAGAAACGCTGTCCTGGCTGGAGTTGGGCCGAGTGGTGGGGTTAGCCTGCTGTAATCTTTTAGTCATACTGATTACTGATTGCTTTGCTCTGTTTCTCATGCTTCCAGCAAGTGAGCAAATGTCGTTTGCCCCCCCCACCACCACTCTTACACTCCCTCTCTCACTCTGTTCTCTCCTCCCCTTTCTGATGCCCCTCCTCCTATCAAGTTCAAGTTTGTGCTGGTGGTACATCATGTCTGGTTGCAGAGACAACCAGACGGTCGTATACGTGACTGTCATTAGTAAAACTGGCCCTGCCTCTCCTCTCTTCTTTAATATCCTCTCTTTTCTCTCTGTTCTCTTTCTGGCTGGTGGTTCTACTCGACCGATCCGCACCGTTCAGTCTCTGCTGCATATACACACGCTACAGATTCCTCACGCCCCGATATCTGCAAGCTCCGCCTACTGCTCAGCTGCTGTGTACACATAAGAGCTGTCCACCAATAAACAGCCAGGATTAATTATGCCTACCATCTCTTCAGCCAATCAGAAAGAAGAGC
Source organism: Chromobotia macracanthus (assembly GCA_036877525.1). NCBI lineage: Eukaryota > Metazoa > Chordata > Actinopteri > Cypriniformes > Botiidae > Chromobotia > Chromobotia macracanthus. The sequence continues at coordinate 1,651,928 of JAZGTH010000033.1, read as the reverse complement.
TTAAGGATCACCTTCTAACTTAAAAAAACTAAAATGGCTTAAGATTTATCTCTTAAGATAGACTCACAATATACAGAATTCTTATTAATGACTGTGATCAATTATTAAATGATTGTAATAATAACTATGGTAAATATTTTTGTGATGTATTTGACCATTGTGGTTGCTGATATTCTGCTGATAAAACCATCTAATCTGAGCACACAGATGAAGCTGAAACTGCTGTAGATTTACATTACAGATGTATAATTTTCTGTTATTACTGTAAATCACAAGGCTAATCATTTTTTTAGGTACATCTTGTTTGTTCTGTAAGGAAAATGTAATAATGCTAAAAATGAATGAATATAAAAAGATTGAAAAATAAATAATAAAAGACATATACAAGCTAAAATATTTTAATTTTATTTCTTATCAAATTTATTAGTTGGGCTGAAGAATAACTCTGGTAACAATAATTTTGATTATAAGACATTAGGAAATAGTTTGAAAAGGCATTATGAGGACTGTTAATCCAGTTAAAAACAATGAAGTCAGTCAGTCAGTCGGGTGAGAGGATTGTGTTCAGGCTGGAAATGTCTCAGACGTGCAGTGAGGGCCGTACAGCTCATTTAAATTCTGCTCACCGCCAGCGCGGCGGACAATCAGGAAGGTTCACTTTAATCAATACAAGGTGCTGACTCAGAACTGCTGCGCTTCAGTTCACTGCAGCTTTCTTGTGTCCCCTCCCACCCACCCGCTGTCCTGAGAAGACTTCTGGAGACGGAATTGTGTGTAGAGGGACAGAGCGTGTAGAGAGCAATGTTACAGCACATCCATCCCTCTATCTATCCATCCATCTATACATCTACCTATCTACTTCTTTCTCTCTGTGTGTATGTGTGTGTGTGTGTATACAAACTTTCTATCCACTTCCCCAACCCTAAACCTAACACTCACACAAAACTCTTAGTTACCTTTAAATTTTTCATTTTTTCATTAAAATAAAAACACCATTTAGTGCGTTTTTTAAGCCATTTGGTTTATGAGGACACAGGAATTGTCCTTGTAAACCACATATATCAGCACACACACACACACACACACACAGAGGTTTTGTGTACACTCACCTGAGGCTGTTGAGGGATATTTACAAAGCTGGGGTCTCGAGGGCCCACACTGATGAAGCGCTGTGCTGGAGACGTGCCGGGAGTGGAGTATGCTGCGGTGAGAATTATACACAAACACACACACAACATCAATAGTGTATCATTGAGAAGATGGCTTGTATGTTGAAGTTTTATTTTTAGTTCTATTCATTATGATAAACACTTGAGATAAATGTACATTTTACACTCAGGCTGGAAACAGAATACTAGTGTGTGTGTGTTGGAGGTCCGGCACTCACTCGGTGAGGTGGGCGAGCTGCCCTCTCCCTCGCTGGAGGTGGAGGGGGGTTTAGTGTCCGGCGCAGGCAGGGGTACGGGTCGTGCCATGGGGGGAGGCGGAGGAGGAGGCAACATGGGGGTGGGCAGGAATGGGTTGTGCACCTTCCCTTGACTGCTCCCACTGGGCTGGATGGAGAGGAAAAGGAAATAAACATGGAAATGCATTAGTTTCTGAAGATGGAGCACTGAATTATGGGTAAATTGTGTAAATTTGGGTAAAGCACTGCTCTGTGCATGTTTGGTCAGGTGCGTTTAGTGTGCAAACAGGAAGTGTTGCTAATGAATCTGAATTCAGATCTTTGAAGGTTTATGCTATTATGAATCGAAGGTGTTGATATTTAGGAAGCTAGCTATAAACTTTTTGATAGTTGAACTAATTTGAAGTTTCCCTGCTTTACTGTGGCTACAGTTGAAAGGTACATTGAAACATTACAAACTCCTGTCAGACAGGGTGTGTATGAGCCCAGCATGGGTACAACTCATAAGTTATAGGCAGGTATGGAGGTGAGTGTATGTACACATTTACTGCTTCTTACATTAAGGAAGCCCACCTGTCCAGCTTGCTGACCACTGTCTGGACAAACAAGTTGGACAAATTCCTTGAGCGTCTCCTGAGGGTGGTAGCGGATGGCGTGGTGGGAAAAATACGAGCTGGGCTGCTGGATGATGGGTGACGTCGGGAAGTGAAGACTCGACGGTGTGGCGTGAGGACTCGCTGGAAAGACAGAGAGAAACAATGAGTTAGAAAGGAGAGGAGGAGAAGACTGGAGGACATATGTGTTAAGAGGGGCATTGTGGGTAAGAGCACAGAGGGAGGAAGAGAACGTTGGTTGGGTCGCTCATACAGATGGGATGTAGATAGAAGTGGAACTTTTATTATGGGTTTGTGTGTTCAAAATACTCACACACACACACACACACACACAGAAAAAGGCCTATGACAGCACACAAACACACACACTTACATACACACATACACAATGCATGCACCTGCTTTGAACAGCTGGTTAATATGAGTCTCTTCCTGTTGTTACGTCAACAACACTTGAAAAATACACGCAGATGATTAAACTCGGTGCTGGTGGAGAATGAAAGAGCCATGCAGAACTCATCTTGCAAACCCGCTGGTCCAGAGACGCATTAAATGACCTTTTCCATGAAATTCACGGATGCTATCTATAATCCAAGAGTTGATTTAATGAAACTCTTGAGCAGCATGTGGTTTCTGCTCTGTTATTCTAAGAAGTGGATCCAGTTGGCATCAATCTGTACTAATCTGGAGGCAACATGTTGAGACTGGACCCTCGCCAAACAAAACGATTTCTCAAACTGCTCAGAGGCTAAGCACCTACCTGCTTTATCTGTAAATCCTTCTCTAAGCTGAGTTACAGTTTTGGTGACCTCTGCTACAGACCCCTAAACTAACTCACGTCTACAACAGCGAAACTGGAAAATGGGACAGAAACCACATTCATGTGCTAAATAAAGCATACACATGAACTCATACTCAGGGCGGAGATGAGACTAATACCAGAACACACAAGTGTGAGAGAGAACAGAGGCTCAGAAACTAACGCTGTTTTAACTATAGACATCAGGAGATACGTCTGATCCTTAGAAATAACTCGTCTTTGCACTTTATTAACCAGTTTGTTAACTAGGTGGGAAGAGTCAAAGAGAACCTGGAGTTTGGTCTAGAACTCATTTTCATCTGAGACTTGGGCAAGTCTCAAAAGTGTGGAGCTCTGCTATTTCTCTGAGTGTTCTTCCTGATGGTCCTCCAACCAGAAGAGCTTTTGAGGCTGTGGGTGGTCCTGAAGTCAGCCTGAGGGGGGTATAACTGACACAAAGCAAATATGGAAATGATAATGGAGCACAGAAAAGCAGTCAGACTCCAGCAGCTGGATGTACGGGGCTTCTCTGTCGCTATTGTCCGCCACCCGCGTGGACCAGAAAAGATTCTGGATTAGTTCCACTTTGCAAATCGTGTTGCTTCACTGATTTTCCACCCTCCTCTCTGCAGCCTTTTTTCCACTGGCCCATGGCTGCCAACTTTTCCTGAATGGTGGATTATTAAAATAACTATGGGGACAAAATAGACTTTTATTTTGACACAATCAGCAACAGGTCCTCACTTTGGTGTGTTTGAATAGCACTAGAAAGGAAGGAAGAGCTATGTTGTAGTCTCATGACCAATTGAAAGGTTTAAATATTCTGTAATGGATCCACTTCGTCCAGTCGCACAAATGGCACCAGATTCTGTTAACATTTCGAAGGAGGAAGAGGCTAATCTCAGCCACTTTAAATCAATCGCAGATTCATATATTTAGCTTTTAAGAAGAACTCTTAAAAAGGTGACGAGACTCACGGCTTACGTATATTAAATCGCCAGCCGTTTTTCTCCTCAGATCTGTGTGGGCATAAAATACTTTATTCACAATGTGACAGTGATATGACTTCCGAACATGATTTAATAACTAATAGCCTTGCAAATTCAGCTGTGTGTTTTCCATTTGAACATATCAATGGATATTTAGCAATTTGTTTTGTGACCAAACAGGTTTCTCAATATTCTGTACAGGTTTCTCAGGTACAATGTACATACATTACAAAATGAATTCATTTATGAAATGGACTCTGACCTTTGTGTAGAGGTGATAGAATATTGGATGATGTGCGTCAAATGTGATGGAAAAACCAAAATGCAGCCGACGAGATATAAGAATTTGTAGCAGCTGTGTGTGTGTGTCTGTTTACTTTTACAAGCTTTACGAGTCTGATTAAAAACTGTTGCTCCTCTGACAGAAGCATTCACAGCCTGTGATAACCTGATCCAGTCTGCCCTCAGATAAAGCCACACTGTTGTTCAATGAGAACCTGCGTATAAGTCACGCTTGAGAATCCGGTTAACTGTGTACATTAAACAAAACACCTTACCAAAGAAAACAACAACAAAGATGCAGAACAGCAACAAAACGTTTTTTTATTGGCTGGGGAGGGAGGGTGGAAGGTGCCAACAGTGATGGAGTTTTACCTTGTCTTGAGATGAACGGACTAGCTAGCGGGCCACGCAGTTTATATCCAGCTTTAAAAGACAAGGAAGGAGGAAATAAAGCAGAGACAAAAGAAAGAAATAGAAGGCAGTGTGATTAAAGGTTCAGAAGCAAATGTGCAAAACCTCAGAAAATCAACCACTTGTCATGTTCTTCATTGATGTCTGCTTCCTGTCAGACACGCAGACACACACGCAGACACACACACTCAGTAATTAGTAACAGTACACTGTCATCATCATCAGAAGACACATGGGTATGAAGGAAAAATGAGTTTTATCTACAAAAATTAGTTTTATCTATTCTCTTCTGTGGTTCAGTAAGATGGACTGGAGTTATCAGGATTCTGTGAGTTTGAAGGTCTGATTTTGAAATACTAAAATCACTTCCCAGAATTCCTAAAATCTCTGATGCATCATACCCAGACAGATGGATAGGGGAATGCTGACATTCCCACCAAAAGAAGAACAGAAATAATCCAACCCAAAATAACCGGCACAAATACACCAGATCTGATCACTCGCTCTCCACCTGCAACCCACAGTGTGTGTGTGTGTGTGTGTGTGAGACAGTATATAGGGGTGTGTGATTGTGTGACAGTGTAAAGGTGTGTGTGAGAGTGTGTGAGAGAGTATCTGAACGTGCTGGTGGACGCTGGGGTTTGAGCAGGATGATTACCTGGCTCCACTTCATGCCAGCTGCTGGTTTGGCTTCCGCTGCCCGGTGAGCGTCCCTGTGCAGAGTAGAAGCTCTCCTCTCCTGGACTGTCCACCTCATCCTCCATGCATCTGATCCGCTTCACTGAACTAAGTGAACAGACAGACAGGACGGAAGCATGGCAGACAAAATTTACACGTATACATCACGCAGACGCTTTCATGCAAAGCATCTTACAGTGCTTTCAAAATATAGGTTCACAAACACACACCAGATCTGATCACTCACTCTCCACCTGCAACCCACATTGTGAGTGTGTGTGTGTGAGTGAGAGAGTATGTGTGTGTCTGGCCTGCAGAGTGAGAAGGTTGCAGGTGGACACACATGTTGGCCACTTGTGTAGCTCAAACTCCTGCTGCCTCCTCCAACACATCAGTCTCTGCCTCAGCTGATTAAGACTGATTAAGAGTGAAAGGGTGTGTGTGTGTGTGTACCTGCTGGAGGAAGTGCTGGGTAGGGGGCGCCTCATGGCCCCGGGGCTCATACTGTAGTAAGAAGAGCTGTCTAAGTCTGCCAACGAGAAGTTGGATCCTGTTCCTGCCACGACAGGGGCTACCACACACCAGGATACAGAACATAACAGGTTAAATACAAAATGACCTATGAGAAATAAAGAAGTAAAAACTTACACAGGGTCTCATTGAAATGTTTCATATTAATGTTTCAAAACATTTTCCCAAGCGACAACCCCCTCACCCCCTCCAGGACCCCGGTGAACAGTGCTTTCTATCAAACGGCTGTGTCATACAGCACATAAAGCCAAGGTGTCTCTTTATATTCATGGTGACTGAGAGCACAATTTTCTGATGAGGACAGCATGAATGCCTAGGAGAGCAGCTCTGGTCCTGCATATCTAATGGAGTGGGCCCAGTTTGTATCCATGTGGAGGGTGGGTGATCAGGCAGACGACAGTGTAAAGATCGTGATAGACAAAGTAATGGGCTGTCTAATTAACATTGAAAGAGGACACGGCTACAGGGGCAAGAAAGAGAGAGAGAAACTGCTAGCCAACAAGAACCTCCAAGAGTTGGACATGTAGGAGGTGCTATAATTTCTCAGTCCTCTCTTTATGGTAATTTTTTTTAAGAGGGGGGTGGGTGTTCCTCTCCTCTATTAGAAGTGCAGGTGTGGATTATGTAGGCTTTAACAGGCTTTTTACAAATAAAGCCCCTGGCTATCAGGCTGGAATTGACCTCTCTCTCTCTCTCTCTCTCTCTTCTCTCTCTCTCCCTCTCTCTCAAAATAAGTAGTTCAGGACCTGACAGAATTGATAAGATTCAGGCTTTCTGTCAGTACAGATGGTCCTGCACACAGGCACACTGCAATTCAGGCAGGGCTGACACGAGTGGTGGCCGTATCCCCATTGGTACCTCTGGCACATGCTGGCAGTGTTGGTATGGCATCCCTTCTCCTGCTCTATAATTCATCTGCTCCCTCTGTTCGGTCATATGGCTAAGGGAGCATGCCAGTGCCCAGACTTCACCTGGGGATTTTCTGGTGTCCCCACCCTTGTCCAGCACTGCCTGGGGCTTGCCAACAAATCTGCATAACCCTCACTGGCGTACTAAGACCAACAACCTTGTCCTCGTCCATATTCTCTCTTTTTTCCTCTGTTGGACCTCGAAGCTGGGACAGGAAGAATATGGAAAGGGCAGAGCCAATCTTTAAAATGACTCCAGCCTCATATTGACGGGCCGATTACGTGAAGTTCTATTTACAACAACTTAGCTG